>LR738712.1:314727120-314793681 GCA_902687465.1 Secale cereale | reverse complement strand
GCGGCGCAGTGGAGGGATGGCCGGCAGCGCAGTGGAGGGATGGGGCGGCGGCGCAGAGGGAGAGGGGAATGGGTCGGGGTGGGGCGGCGGCGAATGGAGGGAGAGGGGAATGGGGGGAGGGCCAGAGGGAGTTAGACCGGGGGAGAAATAGCAATGGCGCACCACCTGCTAGTGCGCCACAAGAAAACATATAGCAATGGCGCACCTCGCAGCGGTGCGCCATTACTAGTGTGAGCTCTCAGGTTATATGCTGTCGAGCCCTTTGTGTATCAGAAACACTTAAGTAGCCCGACTAGTCAGCACGCAGCAAACAAACGAGGAGGTCCTGGGTTCGATTCCCAGGTGACCCAATTTTTGTTTTTATGCCACCATTTTTTTCTTTGCTCATATCTTTTTATCCCTGCATCCAAATATAACATGTCACATATGCTATATGCTCAGAATTTCATGTAGAATAATAACATGTAGTTTGTTGCCATGTTAACAACATTTAAAATGTTGTTTGATATTTAGTTGTGTTTAAATATGTTCATACTTGTTTAAATCATAACTAAATATCCATAGCTCCAAATTTGACAAACTCTATATGCTTTTGGGAGTAACATCTAACCAAGCACAACTAGTTTTTTTTGGATTTTTAGTTGCATTCATTTGTGAATTGGTAAAACATTTATGAATATGAATAGATATCATCAAATTTTAAAAAATATTCATGAATTCAAAAAGTGCCCATGAAATTTTAAAATATTCATGAATTCAAAAAGTGCCCATGAAATTTAAAAATATTCATTAGTTCAAAAAATATTCATGAGTTCAAATAAACATAAATAAATATTCACGAGTTCAAATAAACATAAATAAATATTCATGAGGACTAGAACAGAAGAAATGTCATCTCCATATGTCGAAATACAATCGAGAACTGAAGGCTACAATTTAAATACAATCGATCTTATTAGCTAGCTATCTTTTCACAATCTTCTTGCCCTTCTTTTTCGCAAATGGAGTTCTTCTCTTGAACAGACGTCCTTTAGGTAGGGTGGTCCTGCTTCTTCTTGTGGTGTATGTCACTTCATCGTCATCGTCATGTACCATCTTCGGGTCGTCGTACCTGTCGAAGTCTTGCTCATTGGCGACTCCATCCATTCCGATGATCTTCCTTTTGCCTCTCCTCACGACAACATGACTGGGCTTTGACGGGTCGGTAATGAAGAAGCATTAGTCCACTTGGGAAGCCAGTACCCATGGCTCATTTTTCACGGTGACGTTTGGGCCCACGGTCTTGGATTTGGCTTCGGGTATAACCATGGTGGTGAAATACCGGTATTTCTTTTAGGACGCTCTTAGCCCATCTGACATGGAACATCAGGACCTTCTCTCCAGCGTAGCTCAGTTCCCAGATCTCTACGATCCTTTCGTAGTATCTGTCCTTGTCGTTACCGGTGTAGGATTCCATTGTTACCCCGGAGTTCTGATAACCATCGCTCTTCATGTCCTTGTCCTCGGCGTAGAACGTGTAGCCGTTGATATCATACGCCTCATACGTCATCAGGTTGTGCTCGGCGCCCTGTGACAAGGCGAATATGAGATTTTATTCCGCGGAAGAATCCTCGTGTAAAGGGTACGACAGAAGCTTCTCCATGAACCAACGCGTGAAACATGATTTGTGCTCTTTGATTATATCTCCGTCCGTCTTCTGTTGGCCTCGGTCATTGCACGTCTTCTCGATAATGGTTTTGTGCTCTACCACGTCTATGTGTTGTAGCGTGACTAGGTTTGCTCTTTCAAAGTCGGAGATTTGACCCTCGAAGTTGACATGAATTTCGCGGCGAATATCGCGGTGACCCCATCCAGCGAGCCTGCCGAGGTGCCTGTTGATGGGCAGACCAACGGGGTTCTCGATGCCTAGATAATTAATGCAGTAGGAGATGCACTCTTCGGTCAGAAAGCCTCTGGCTATGCTTCCCTCTAGACGTGACATGTTGCGAACGTATCCTTTGATGACACCATTCATCCTTTCGAACGGCATCATGCTACGCAGGAACGTCGGCTCGAGTTGGATGATATCCTCCACGATATGGACCAGCAGATGCACCATAACGTCAAAGAATGCGGGCGGGAAGTACATCTCAAGCTCGCATAGTACCACCACGATCTCTTCTTGTAGCCTTCTGAGTTGCCTCACGCCAACCGACTTCCGAGAGATGACGTCGAAAAAGTTGCATAGGCCAAATAGCGTTTCCCGGACATGCGCGTCCATGATCCGGATTGCAACTGGAAGTATCTGCGTCATCAGCACGTGACAGTCGTGAGACTTCATCCCGCTGAACTTCTGCTTCGCTGAGTCTAGGTATCTACTTATCTTCCCCACATAACCGTAAGGAAGTTTTACTCCTACAAGGCAGGTGAAAAACTTCTCGATCTCCTCCCGACTTAGAGTGAAGCATGCGGGGGGGGGGTAGTCATTTCCGATCTTCTTGGCCTTTGTGCCTTTGCGACAACTTTCCGTGTCCTGCTTCGCCTCATCATCATCATCATCATCATTAGCGTGAAGCTCCTCCCTGATGCCCAATGATTTCAAGTCTGCCCTTGCTTTCGGCCCATCTTTGGTCCTCTCTGGCATGTTGAGCAGGGTACCAAGAAGACTCTCGCACACGTTCTTCGTGATATGCATGACATCAAGGCTGTGAGGCACACGGAGGATCTTCCAGTACGGCAAGTCCCAGAAAATAGACCTCGTTTTCCATACCTTCAGCAGTGGCTATGGCGCCTTTCGCTTCTTTCCCGGCAGTGGGCACTCTTCCCAATTTTTCAACAGCTCGTCTATTTCCTCGCCGCTCCTCGTACGCGGGCTTCTTCGGGGTTCAGTTTCACCATCGTACAGATCCTTGTGTTTTCTCCATGAGTCATCGCCGCGAAGCCACCTTTGATGTCCCATGAACATGGTTTTCGATGACCCGGGATCTCTATCTAGCTGGCGATACCTTGTGTCGTCCATGCACCTGACGCATCCAGAAAATCCATGGACCACCTGCCCCGCGACATATCCGTAACCGATATAGTCGTGCACCATCGTGAGCAGTGCGGCTCTCATAGGGAAATATTCTTTCTCTGCGGTGTCCCACATATTGGCTGACGTTTTCCACAGCGTGTCTAGCTCCTCTTTCAGCAGCCCCAGATACAGATTGATGTCGTTCCCTGGTTGTTTTGGCCCTTCAATTAGCATACTCATGTGAATGTACTTCCTCTTCATGCACAACCAGGGGGAAAGGTTGCACATCCACACAAACACAGGCCAGGTGCTATGTGTGCTTCTCTGGCTGCCAAACAGATTGACTCCACCGGTGCTCGCGCCCAGCACGATGTTCCTTGGATCGTCCCCAAATTCTAAGTCTTCGAAGTTCAACGCTTGCCACTGGCTCCCATCCTTAGGGTGACTCAGCTTCTTGTCTTTTTTATTTATATCCGGATCATTTCCGTCATCTTCACGCTTCTTCTCCTCCCTATCCGCATGCTAACGCAGGAGCTTTGCTAGCTTAGGGTCCGCGAAATAATGCTGCAGACGAGGAGTGATCGGAAAGTACCACACCACTTTTCGAGGAGCTTTCTTCCTCTTCTTGTATCGAGTGATGCCGCACACCGAACATATGGTAGACTCCGCGTGCTCGTCCCGATAAATGATGCAATTGTTAATGCACACATGGTATTTCACGTGCGGTAAATCCAGAAGACACACGATTTTCTTCGCCTCCTCGAAACTGGTCGGGCATTTGTTCCCCTTGGGAAGACGTTCGTGCCAGAATGACATGTTCTCATCGAAGCATGCGTTGGTCATTTTGTGTTTTACCATCATCTCCAGAGCCATGAGCGTTACTTTCAGGCGGGTATCCTCGGGCCTGCATCCTTCATACAATGGAGTAGCCGCGTCTATCTCCAATTGATCCAGCTTGGCTTTCTCTCGGGCGACAGCTCTTGCGTTATCCGTCTTCTTGAGAAGTAGCTCTTGAATATGAGGGTCCTGCACCTAGCCCATCGATGGTTCATCGTCGTCTGCTCCGGCATCTTCATCTTCATGATCATGGCCTTCGTCTTGACCTTCCTTGTCATCATGTCCGGCATCTTCTACATGATGACTGTGTCCTGGAGATTCTTCATCTTCTCGCCCGCCCTCGCCGCGGTTGTCTTGCTGCCCTTCCTCATTTCTTGCCCGGCCCCCATGGACGACTTCATAGTAATCTTCATCACCTTGCCACCGACAGCCATCCATGAAACCACGCAAGAGCAGGTCGTCCCGCACCTATCCGGAATCCGGGTCCGTAATAAGGCTCTTCAGCTTACATCTTCGACACGGCCATCTTATGTCCGTCTCGTTCTTTTGAAGCATCTCGGCCTTCGCAGAGGTCAAAAACCTATTCACGATGCCTTCGGTCATCGTGCGGACCATGGTCGCCTGTGGGGTAGAGCAAAACGATATTTTAGAACCCAAAAAAAAATTGCATGACTTTGCCTAAAAATAGGACAAAAAAGAATGCATATAGCCAAATTCTCGCCGAAACGAAAATGAATCAACATTCTGGCAAAATATTGGCAACTATCGCATTTCAAATACCGGTACCTACAAACACAAACATATGCAACACCACAAACATACGTAGATCTAGGCCATAAAAAGTGCATGTGCACGTTGTTGGAGGGAGAAAAAATTAGATCTAGAACGTAAAGAAAGCTTTCCCCTTACTTACCTATCAAAAGAAGGTAATTTAACCACTTAATTTGGGTGAATCTATGTTGCAAATGAGGTGAGGAGGAGGAGGCAGCCAAGACAAGCTTGGAGGAGGAGGTGGAGAGAATGAAGTGGGGAAAGTGAGTGTGGTAGGTGGATAAAGATCTCAGGTTACCAATGGCGCACCACAATAAAATGCGCCATTAGTAACACTAGTTACTAATGGCGCACCTGTTAAGTAGTGCGCCATTACTATTTTTGAAAAAAAAAGAAAAAAATTGAAAAATTTGTTTGTAGTGGCGCACGGAGTGTGTGGTGCGCCATTACTAGTTAAAACTAGTAATGGCGCACCTCCCCCTGGTGCGCCATTAGTAGTTTTGGAAAACAATATGTTAGTAATGGCGCACCTTGTCTCTGGTGCGCCATTAGTAATGTGGACACTAATGGCGCACCTGTATTTGGTGCGCCACTGCTATATAGCATTGGCGCACCACATGCATGGTGCGCCATTAGTGTCAATATCATCTATAGCCCTTTTCCTAGTAGTGTACCCCGAAACCATCAGAACAACAAAGAAAACCCTAGTTCCACCACTGCAACCTTCTGTTCCCGTGAGATCCCATCTTGGGGCCTATTCCGGAGCTCCGCCGGAGGGGGGATCTACCACGGAGTACTTCTACATCATCATCGTCGCCTCACCATGAGTTGTGAGTAGTTTACCACAGACCTTCGGGTCCATAGCTAGTATCTAGATGGCTTCTTCTCTCTCTTTGGATCTCAATACCAAGTTCTCCTCGGTCTTCGAGGAGATCTATTCGATGTAATCTCTTTTTGCGGTGTGTTTGTCGAGATCCGATGAATTGTGGGTTTATGATCAAGATTATCTTTGAGAAATATTTGGTTCTTTTCTGAACTCTTTATGTATGATTATAATATCCTTGCAAGTCTCTTCGAATTATTGGTTTGGTTTGGCCTACTGGATCTATAGTTCTTGCAATGGGAGAAGTTCTTTGCTTTGGGTTCAATGTTGCGGTGTCCTTTCCCAGTGACAGTAGGGGCGGAAAGGCACCTATTGTATTGTTACCATCGAGGATAAAAAGATGGGGTTTACATCACTATGTCTGAGTTTACGCCTCTACATCATGTCATCTTGCTTAAGGCGTTACTCTGTTCTTATGAACTTAATACTCTAGATGCATGCTGGATAGCGGTCGATGTGTGGAGTAATAGTAGTAGATGTAGAATTGTTTCGGTCTACTTTTTTCGGACGTGATGCCTATATATAATGATCATGCCTAGATAGTCTCATAATTATTCGCTTTTCTATCAATTGCTCGACAGTAATTTGTTTACCCGCCGTAGAATATCGCTATCATGAGAGAAGCCACTAGAGAAAACTATGGCCCACGGGTCTATTCTCAACATATCAATCTACAATCTACTTTACTTTTCCTCTTTTACTTTCTGTTCTTATATCCAAAAATACCAAAAATATCAAACTATCATCTCTATCAGATCTCACTTCCGTAAGTGGCCGTAAAGGGATTGACAACCCCTTATCACGTTCGCTGCAAAGTTCTTATTTGTTTGTGCAGGTGCGAGGGACTCGCGCGTGGTCTCCTACTGGATTGATACCTTGGTTCTCAAAAACTGAGCGAAATACTTACGCTAATGTGCTGCATCACCCTTTCCTCTTCGAGGGAATACAACGCAAGCTCGAGAAGTAGCAATACCCGATCCTTCGATAATCATCACTGCCATATCTCTCCACTTCTTATTGCGCTTCTTGCTCTTCTTATGACTAGTTGATTCATCATCATCTTCTGAAGCAACATTGATGCAATCTTCCTCTCTGAGCAACTTCCTTCCCTCCTCCAGCCGAGTGCACTTATCCAGCAATGTGTAGAGCTCCTTCACAGTCTTGGGCAACCGCACGTTCATCTTAGAGCGGATCCGGCGGTTGCGCACATTGGACCAGAAGGCAGCTATTACGGTTGCTGGATGGATATTTGGGATATTGCTATGAACTTTAAAGAATATTTGTAAATACTTACGAACGGTTTCTCTTTCCTTCTATTGGAAAAACTGTAAGTCGCTGGGCCTGTCGGGTTCTTGGTGGCCACCCGTGAAGGCGCCAATGAATTCGTGGCACAGGTCAGCCCACGATGAAATGGAGTTCTCTGGTAGGTGCACCAACCAAGACCTCGCATTGGACATGAGGGCCAAAGGAAAGTAATTGGCAAACACCTTCTCATCTCTTCCCTCGGCGACCTGAACAGCGATGGTGCAGATGCTCAAGAACTCTGTCGGGATCAGCCTCTCGTCATACTTCTCAGGTATCTCTGGCTTAAACATGCGAACGGACGGCCAACAGAGTTGCCTTAGCTCACGAGTAACGGCAGGGCAGCAACCTCGAACGGTAGGCACCCGCTAATAACGATCGCGGGCTCGTCGATGTCAAGGCCGTCGCACCTGTTGGTCCGACGGAGGTCGTCACGGCGTTGGTCAATAACAACGCGCGCGTCTCCTCTCCGCCTATCCTCCAGGGCTTGACGTTGGCCGGGACGCGCTCGAGGGTTAGAAGAGGCCATCGAGACATCGTCGTTATCTTGATTCTGTTGCGCTTGCTCTAGCAGCCATGGCGGGACCCTTCGCATATATATTCCTCTCGTCCGGAAACCCTCGAGGACGGAACCCTTTTTCGCGATCTCGCCTCTGTTCCGCCGCCGCAGCGCTTCCAAGATCGGGAGCATCAGGAGAACTCTTCCCGGCACCCTGCCGGAGGGGAGAACCACCACCGGGAGCTTCTCCACCACCATGGACGCTTCCCGGATGAGTCGTGAGTATTCCACCTTGGACCATGGGTCCATGATCAGTAGCTATGTGATGTTCTCCTCCCCTCTTTGCTCTTCATGGTTTAGACCTCGTGAACTGCCCTACATGATCGAGGCACATATGTAATCTTTCTGCTGTTGCTCTGCTGAGTTTGCTGGGATCTGATGGATTATGAGATTATGTTCAGATTGTGTTTGAGTAATATATTTGATTCACCTCTTTTATATCTTTGTTCTTGAGTAATTCTTGCATGTTCTCTGTTGCTGTTTATTGCTTTGGCCGAGTAGTAGGTAGTAACTCCAAGAGGGAGCGTTATGCTTGATTGTGGGTTCATGGCCCCTGATGACTAGCTTGAGTGACAGAAACATGAGTCTAGGGGATGTGCTGTTGCCACAAGGGGGAAAACAACAGTGCTTGTACTTGCGGGTGCAAGGATTGTTTACTTTACGCAAAGTTCTTTTAATGCAGTTGTCTGTTGCTTTGAGTTTACACTTTGGGTGGGATTAGCAACTTAATACCAGCGAGATGTTCTGGATACATATCTCAAGGTGGATGATTAGTAGTAGATGCAGATGGATTTCGGTCTACTTGCCTTGGCGTACCGCCCATGCTTTTGAGCCTCTACCTTTCTTTGCAGCATAGTTAGCATTGGTTTGCGCACATAACCCTGTCAATTGCCCAGCTGTAATTTGTTTACCTCGCTTTGCTGTTTTATCGTCTTTTGGGAGAGAGACATCACTAGTGAACATCATGGGACCCCGGTCCATATTACCACCGCTGATCACACCTTCTATTTACTTCCTGTTTTTATTTCCTAGTTGCAGTCATAGCTATCATTATTATCTCTTGTGTTTGATCCTTTGTAAACAACAAGGCCGGAGGGATTGACAACCTCTCTGTACTCGTTGGGAGCAAAGTTATCTATATCTGTGTGCAGGTCCTGTCAACCGCTAAGTTTCTGGCGCCGTTGACACCTACTTGTCGACCCTCGGAGTCTCACGGGATTCGATCCTTGGTATCTTTGCCAAGGGAAATTTGCCGCTACGCTACATCTCAACCTTCCACTTGGCGTAACCAACGAGGGGCGAGAAGCCATCAAGCAAGTTTCTGGCGCCGTTGCCGGGGACTCCACTCTTCAAGATAGGGGAGTTGCACGCTATCTTTTATCTTTGCTTTTTAGTCTTGTTAGTTTACCTTTCAGTTTTTGCTTTAGTGTCCCTTACCAAAAATCACAAAAATAGTTATCTTGCTTGCTGCTGCTATGGGTTCCACCGAGAACACCAAGTTGTGTGACTTCACTAGTCATAACAACAATGACTTTATCTGCACGCCTATTGCTACACCTGCCACTTCAGCACCTTCTTATGAGATTAAACCTGCTTTACTGAACCTAGTTATGAAAGATCAATTCTCCGGTGCTGGAGATGATGCTGCTTTGCACTTAAATAATTTTGTTGAGCTCTGTGATATGCAAAAGTACACAGAAATAGATGGTGATATTGTTAAGCTTAAGCTTTTTCCTTTCTCCTTGAGAGGAGGAGCTAAAATCTGGTTTCAATCCTTGCCTAGGAATAGTATAGATTCTTGGGACAAGTGCAAGGTTGCCTTTATTGGGAAGTACTATCCCCCATCTAAAATTATCCAATTAAGGAGTAACATAATGAATTTTAAACAATTGGATAATGAACACATTGCCCAAGCTTGGGAACGCATGAAATCTCTTGTCAAGAACTGCCCTACTCATTGTTTGACTACTTGGATGGTTATCCAAACTTTTTATGCAGGCTTGAACTTTACCTCGCGGAACTTGTTAGATTCGGCCGCGGGAGGAACCTTTATGTCAACTACACTTGGTGCTGCCACGAAGCTTCTCAACGAGATGATGACCAATTATTCCCAATGGCACACCGAACGCGCTCCAACAGGTAGGAAGGTAAACTCTGTCGAGGAGATTTCCTCCCTAAATGAAAAAGTTGACTTGATCATGTCTCTACTTTCCAAGAAATCTTCTATTGATCCTCATGATGTTCCTTTAAATTCTTTGATTGCTCAAGATCAAGTAGATGTGAACTTTATCTCTAGAAACAATTTCAATAACAATGCTTATAGGAGTAATTTTGGTAGCAACCCTAGACCGTTCCCCTCTAATTCCTATGGGAACAACAATGCTTATCCTAGCACCAAGAACTCCACTTCTGAACTAGAGATTATGCTTAAAGACTTCATCACTACCCAAAAGGCCTTCTATAAGAGTGTAGAAGAAAAACTAGACAAACTAGATAATCTCTCTTCGAAGGTAGACAATTTAGCCCATGAGGTAGAGTTGCTTAAAATTAGAACTTCTCCTCTTGAGGAGAGGAAGACCACTCCTATGAATGCTATTCAAGTGCAAATTAATGAAAACATTAGGATGATGGCTAAACTTAAAGAGAGATGGGCTAGAGAAAAGGAGGAAGAAGATAGAATTAAGAGCCTTCCTACCCACCACACTTTTGCTACTATTCAAGTTGTTGAGGATATCCAAACTCTTAGCACCCAATGCACTCCTAGTCCCATTGGACCTATTAATGGTGATGCTATGACCTCAACCGTAGAAGAAGAAACTCCTATGACCATAGAAGCTACCAAACAAGTGAGCCTAAAGGACACCACTACCACTTTACTTGATAGTAGTGACCTTGATTTTGATAATAGCACCCTTTCTGAAGTTATTGGTTTTCTTCACAAGATGTCTAGAGATCCCCACACTAGCACGCTTAATCTTGCCTTCACGGAGCATATCACTAATGCTCTTATCAAAGCTAGGGAGGAGAAGCTTAGGGTAGAAGCCTCCATACCTAGAAAGCTAGAAGATAGTTGGGATCCTATGATTAAAATTAAGTTGAATAACTTCTCTTGCTATGCTTTATGTGATGTTGGAGCTAGTACCTCCGTTATGCCCAAAAGAATGTATGATATGCTTGAATTGAAACCTTTTGATCCTTGTTCTTTTGGTGTTCGTCTTGTTGATTCTTCCGTAAAGAAACCTTTGGGGAAGATCGACGATGTTCTTATCATTGTCAATGACAATTATGTTCCCGTTGATTTTACTATTATGGTTATTGAATGTGAACCTTCTTGTCCAATTATTTTGGGACGTCCTTTTCTTCGCACCGTTGGTGCTATCATTGACATGAAAGAGGGGAATATAAAATTCCAATTCCCTCTCAAGAAAGGGATGGAACACTTCCCTAGAAAGAAGATTAAGTTGCCTTTTGAGTCCGTTACACGGGCTAGCTATTCGTTTACTCTTGATAAAACTTGATCTTCTCTTTTTACATCATGCCTAGCTTAAAGGCATAAAAGAAAGCGCTTTTGGGAGGCAGCCCACAACGAATTAGGTTTTATTTTGCTTTTGTTGTGTCTTGATGTTTGTTACTACAGTAGCATCATCATTGTATCTTTTCTTTTCAGCTTTGTGCCAAGTTTAGCCTCCGATTGCAAGAAAGTTCAAAAGTTGTGACGTGCTGTCCAGAAAACAGATTCTGTCCTTGGACAGAAAAATTCGAATAAAATCACCAGATCATCCTTTAGGTCTAAATTTTTTATGACAGCGTGCTCAATACAATTGGCTTTCGAGCATCTGTTCTGAGTTTTTTGATTTGAGTTGCAGAAGTGCCCCGAAAAAATTATTTACTACCTGCTGGTCTGTTTTTCACAGATTCTGTCATGTTTTGCCTTTTCTTCGTTTTGCAAACCTTGAGCTTGCTTTTTCTTTGCAAAAACCTTTTGGCATTCTTGAGAAACAGTAGCTCTTCAAGATTATATTTATTTCCAGTAGGGAAAAATTATTTTATTGTGGGTACTAACCTCGCTAATCAGATTATGATGAGTTATGTATGAAGGGAGTTTTCAAGTGTGCGAGGGAAGATGATAAAAGAAGATTCAGGAGGGTCAAACGCTCAAGCTTGGGGATGCCCCCATGCACCCCCCAAGAAATATTCAAGAAGACTCAAGCGTCTAAGCTTGGGGATGCCCCCATGCATCCCCTTCTCCATCAACAATTATTAGTTCGTCTTTCGTTCCACTATATTCTTATCACTTCATGTGTTATGTGCTATGCTTGGAGTGTCTTGCTCTTAGTTTCTTTTTTAGTTTTCTTTAGCTTTGCTTGCTGTTCATAACAAGTTAGAACCCAGCTTTCTTTGTGTGGGAGAGAAACACGCTCCACTTCAAGCTAGAACACAACATAGGATTTTCATGCTTATCTTTGCTGTGTGTGTTCTTTGTCTTTCCATAGCTGCTGTCATGTTTAGCTCTTAGTTTTCATGCTTTTCTTTTTAAAGAGCTTTTGTTTAGTTGGTTCCTGAACCCTCTTGAGTTTTCATGTTTATCTTGTTAAGAGAGTTTGCCTGTTGCACTGAGTTGTGTGTCTTAACTTAAAGTAGGTAATTGAGGTTGCTATTTAATTTTAGTAGTAACTTGCAATAGTTTTGAGGTATTGCCATGAGTAATGTCTGAACTTTTGGTGTCAAGAGCTTTAGCCTATTAGTGATAGATGTCGTATTTTGGGCAATCCGTGTTTATTTTCGAAAACCTACAAAATAGTTGAGAACTTTAGCTACTAGATGGATCACTAATCTTTGGATGGATCGAATATTAGAGTACACTCACGTACCATGAGTCGAGGATGCGCAAGGATAACCAAACCCCCATACACTCCTCCTCGGGGTACTTGTCTCTTTGTGAACCTCCTAATTAGATTGAGAGTTACCGATAATAAGTGCATGAGTTCTTCGGACTAATGTGAGTATTCGAAAGTTGACACTTCCACCTAGCCATATTTTTCTAGCCTCTTCGGTACCGTGCATTGCCCTTTCTCACCTCGAGAGTTGGTGCATACTTCGCCGGTGCATCCAAATCCTTGGCACGATACGCTCTGTCATCATAAGTCTCATTATATCCTTCCTCAAAACAGCCACCATACCTACCTATCAAGGCATTTCCATAGCCTTTCCGAGATACATTGCCAATGAACATCCATCTTCTCATGACTTGATCTTCATGTCATACATGCTTTTTGCTTGATCGATGAGCCGCATGCTAGTTTGGCCTTGCCCTAATCATTGCTACATGACGCGCTAGTATCATTGCATATCCTGCTACACTGGCAGAGGCATACATTTGCATACATCATGATAGTTTCATTTTCTTTATGTTGAGTACTTTTGTAAAGTGTGAAAGATCTTCTATACTTCTTGTAATACATAGAGTGTTGCCCCTAAAGTGAGGAAAAGATCCCAAAGAGGACAAAATCAAAAGATCCCAAAGAGGACAAATAAGAGTTAAATAGAAAGAGCCATTGAGGCCACAAAAAAAAGAGAAATAAAGAAATAAAAAGAGAGAAGGGGGCACACTACTATTCCTTTTGAGAGATCCACACTCGTACTCCATCTTATACCTTGTACTCCATAGAGATTATCATTCATGCATATAGCTATGTGGGGACCTTCACACTATAGAACTTGGCTTGTATATTCCAATGATGAGCCTCCTCAAAAGAGCTCTAGGTCTTCTTGAGCAAGCAAGTTGGATGCACCCCCACTAGTTCCATTGGAGAGCTTACCTTAGCTCATATGTGCATCTGTTGCATGGCAATCCCTACTCCTCACATCATATCTATTATTTGGCTTTCTCTAGTCTATGATTGTCCTCATTGATGTGAGCCTTTCACACCTTTTTTGTCTTCCCCCTTCATCATTTTTCTCTCTTTGCCATCCTAAGTGTCAACTTTCTTGCTTACGCTCATCCATTGCATGAGTGCTCAAAATATCGAAAGGGAGTGGATCATTTTGACTTGTACCTGGCTGGTGGTCTGGGGATGAGTCAAGATAAGATTCCAAAGAAGACCAAGTGTGAAACTTTAGTAGATTAAGTTCTCAACAATACAAAAACTATGTTTTACTCTCTCGTATATCCCTATCCCCTTTCTTGCACTCAAACACCATTTGGAGACATTCGAGTCACGGACAGCGAGAGCTCTTGCACCTTTATGTTCTTATGTTGCTTGTTACAATGCTAATATAGACTCTTGCTTGTTATGACTTGAATTGAATTACATGCCTTGATTGCTTTACTTAAAAGTTCTTATATGGTTGATAGCATGTCACCACAGAAATTATGCTTGTTATCATTTACCTACTCGAGGACGAGCAGGAATTAAGCTTGGGGATGTTGATACGTCCAAAACGTATCTATAATTTCTGCTTGCTCCATGCTTCTTTTGTGTGATATTGCTATGATATTGATGCACTTCCATACACTTTTGATCATATTTGGACTAACCTATTAACTCAGTGCACCACAGTGCCAGTTCCTGTTTTCTGCTGTTTTTCTATTTTAGGTTTCCCCCATATTAAAAGTGCCCCAAAAATTCCGGGAAAAATATAGGAAAAATCAGCGTACAGGAAGCTTTGCGAAGAACCAAAGCGGGGCCAGAGGGGAGCCAGGGGGGCCCAGGCGGCCACCTGGCGCGGCCCCACCCCTGGCCGCGCCAGGGGGGGCGCCTGGGGCCCCTGCTCCGCCTCTGGTTGCCCCCCTTCGCATATATATTCCTCTCATCCCGAAACCCTCGAGGACGGAACCCTTTTCCGCGATCTCGCCTCTGTTCCGCCGCCGCAGCGCTTCCAAGATCGGGAGCATCAGGAGAACTCTTCCCGGCACCCTGCCGGAGGGGATAACCACCACCGGGAGCTTCTCCACCACCATGGACGCTTCCCGGATGAGTCGTGAGTAGTCCACCTTGGACCATGGGTCCATGATCAGTAGCTATGTGATGTTCTCCTCCCCTCTTTGCTCTTCATGGTTTAGACCTCGTGAGCTGCCCTACATGATCGAGGCACATATGTAATCTTTCTGCTGTTGCTCTGCTGAGTTTGCTGGGATCTGATGGATTATGAGATTATGTTCAGATTGTGTTTGAGTAATATATTTGATTCACCTCTTTTATATATTTGTTCTTGAGTAATTCTTGCATGTTCTCCGTTGTTGTTTATTGCTTTGGCCAAGTAGTAGGTAGTAACTCCAAGAGGGAGTGTTATGCTTGATTGTGGATTCATGCCCCCTGATGACTAGCTTGAGTGACAGAAACATGAGTCTAGGGGATGTGATGTTGCCACAAGGGGGAAAACAACGGTGCTTGTACTTGCGGGTGCAAGGATTGTTTACTTTACGCAAAGTTCTTTTAATGCAGTTGTCTGTTGCTTTGAGTTTACACTTTGGGTGGGATTCGCAACTTAATACCAGCGAGATGTTCTGGATAGATATCTCAAGGTGGATGATTAGTAGTAGATGCAGATAGATTTCGGTCTACTTGCCTTGGCGTACCGCCCATGCTTTTGAGCCTCTACCTTTCTTTGCAGCATAGTTAGCATTGGTTTGCGCACATAATCCTGTCAATTTCCTAGCTGTAATTTGTTTACCTCGCTTTGCTGTTTTATCGTCTTTTGGGAGAGAGACATCACTAGTGAACATCATGGGACCCCGGTCCATATTACCACCGTTGATCACACCTTCTATTTACTTCCTGTTTTTATTTCCTAGTTGCAGTCATAGCTATCATTATTATCTCTTGTGTTTGATCCTTTGTAAACAACAAGGCCGGAGGGATTGACAACCTCTCTGTACTCGTTGGGAGCAAAGTTATCTATATCTGTGTGCAGGTCCTGTCAACTGCTAAGTTTCTGGCGCCGTTGACACCTACTTGTCGACCCTCGGAGTCTCACGGGATTCAATCCTTGGTATCTTTGCCAAGGGAAATTTGCCGCTACGCTACATCTCAACCTTCCACTTGGGGTAACCAACGAGGGGCGAGAAGCCATCACTTGCCCGGCAAGGGTGGCCTCAGGGCAGCAGCGACTATGGGCGTATGGGGGTGTGAGTTATCCAATCTTCTAACCCTGTGTGCGGTTACCATAGGCCTCCTTTTATAGATCAAGGGGTTACCATAATGGCAAAGTAGTCATTATGCACTGATAAGATAGAAATAGTGCTATCATACCTAACTCTGCGGGCTGACAGGATGCATTAAATGCACCGCTTAACGTCACATCATCGGTTGCCTGGCAAGGCTTGTCATGCTATCTTGCCAGCTCCGCGCCTGCTTGCTTGACACGTTGCAAGACAAGTGTCATCTGTGGGTTTTTCTTGTAGGGAGAGGTCGCTATGTGGCGAATGGCTGCCACTTAGTCACTCTACGGCTTGACACCGCACTAATCGACGACGTGAGTCGTGGTGGAGCGGTTGGTGCGGTGGTTTAGCCTCAGCGAGTCCCAGCATGCTCTGCCGGGACGCCTTGGTTGTCTTCTTCTAGGGGTGGACTCGCCCCTTGTCGGGCTCATCTGCCTGGCAAGGGAGGCCTTTCTCTCGGCGAGATCTTGCTTCTCTTGCTTGGTCTTGGTCCCTCTAATCTGCTTTTTGGTCCCTTGAACCTCTTGGTTACTTGTACTCTGACTTTAGCAGGTGCTTCAATCTTGTTCCCGTGCCTATGCACGGTTAGGGCAACAAACCCAAGGTTTGTTTCACTGACAATTGGTGTTAAGGTTGGTGATTCCCTATGCAAGCACAAAAGTCAATAGTTATCCAATGAAATTACATCATACTTATGTTGCATTGTTCGGTGTTAGCTATGTTTAATGTTCTTTTATGATGATTTTCGTTCCATGGTTGGTCGCTTCTCAAACTGTTTGCTAGCATTCACTTGTACTAAGTAGAAATACTACTTGTGCATCAAAATCCTAAAACCAAAGTTGTGCCAAATGATACCACCATACCTACCTATATGTGGTATTCCCGCGTCATCCCAATCAAATTTGTATGTGCCAACTCTAATTTCTCAAAATAAACTTCTCTTTTGCCTACTCGTACCGCTCATGAAGCGGCAAGGGGTGGCCGATATTTTCCATGGTGAGTAGGTTATTCTCAATATGAGTGTTTACTCACTTATCATTGCACGAGAGTGTGGCGATAATAAGAATGCCCGGTCCCGAAATGTAAAAAAATAGTACAAATAAATTCCTTGGTACGTGTTGGTATGGAAGCCACCCGTGAATTCGGCTAGCCATGGATTATGAAAGAATGGTGGAAAGGAAATAAACATTATTTTATGTTTGGGAACAGTCTATGATTTACTTATCATGGAAGATATTGGGAACTCTTAGTCGTTCTCGTTGACGAGAAGAGCATGCCACTTAAAATAATTTTATCTCTCAATTTAAGCTTTGAGCTCTGGAACCTCTATAAATCCCTACTTTCCCTCTGTCAAGGGCCAATCTATTTACTTTAGTCAATTTTTATTTTATTTGAGCCTCGTCTTCTCTTATAACGCACCAACTACGGAACACTATTATCACACTTGAGCATTGGATGTAGCTAATATTTGGATGTGTTGCATGAATGCATCAATTATTGAGCATGATGGGCTACGGATAACTTTCTTTAACGTTGATATTTTAGAAGACATGGCTTCTTGTTGATATGCTTGAATATTACAATCTTCATGTCAAAACTACACTATTGCTTTAAATCATCTAAAAGTCCAATTGTCCATGCTACAAAAGAAAACAATATGTGATGAACATGATAGGCAACATTCCACATCAAAAATTATGTTTTTATTATTTACCTACTCAAGGACGAGTAGGAATTAAGCTTGGGGATGTTGACATGTCTCCAATGCATCCACAATTTTTAATTGTTCCATACTGTTATATTATCATTCTTGAATGTTTTAAAATCATTTTATAATAACTTTATATAATTTTTTGGGACTAACCTATTAACATAGTGCCAAGTGCCCGTTGCTGTTTTTTGCTCCACTGAATATCCATATCAAACGGAGTCCAAATGCAGCAAAACTTCTTGTAGATTATTTGGACCAGAAGACAACTTTGGAGCCAAGGCAGCACCTCGGGGAAGCCCGTGGTGCCCACAAGACACCGGGGCGTGCCAAAGGCCCTTGGCGCGTCCTCATGGGTCGTGGGGCACACGGTGATCTCCTGCACCGTCTCAGCTCTATAAATCCTTAGAAATTCCAGAAATCCTAGGAGAGTAGACGAAACAAAATTCCACCCGCCGCAAGTTTCAGAATAATGAGATCCAATCTAACACCATCACAGAGGGGTTCATCATCATCATTGGTGCCTCTCCAATGATGTGTGAGTAGTCCACCACGGACCTAAAGGTCTGTAGGTAGTAGCTAGATGGCTTCGTCTCTCCTTTTGATTCTCAATATAATAGTCTCTTGGAGATCTATTAGATGTAATGACATTTGCGGCATGTTAGTTGGGATCCGATGAATTTCGATTTATGATCAGATTGATATCCATGAATATTATTTGAGTCTTTTTTGATCTTTTATATGCATGGTTACTTATAGCCTCGATTTCTTGAATCTTTGGTTTAGTTAGGCCAACTATATCAATTTTTCTAGCCATGGGAAGAGGTGCTTTGAGATGGGTTCGATCTTACGGTGTCCTCACATAGTGACATAAAGGGTAGTGAGGCACATATGTAGCATTGCTATTAAAAATAACAAGCTGTGGTCTATTGCTACATGAATAGATCTTGTCTACATTATGTCACCATTCTTATTGCATTATTCCGTTTTTCCATCAACTTAATATACTAGATGCATGTCAGATTGCGGTCGATGTTGTAACATCCCAAATTTTTGAATGGTAATAAATAAACAATATTGTGTGAATTGCTTCAATTTTCACGGGAATTTAAAACTTTTCAGACCTTGTCTAAACTTTTTTAAAGCATGTTAAAAAATTGGATAACATATTTTGTCCAAAAAAATATGGTTGGGAAAGTTTATTCAAGAATTCAAAGGGTATTCAATTCTTTCGAAATATTTTTGAAACCACATTAAAATATATGAGTGAGAATTAAAGGACTTTCTCAAATGTGGTGGATGAATGTTTCATTTGAAGTTCTATTTGAATTGGCTTATATTTCGAATTTCAACGTCATGTAAATATTTTCAAATTATTCATATAAATTTAATGAGAGGAGATATTTATGACTTCTCCAATGATATATTTGGAAATGTTTAAACCTCCACAATTATCATGATGGAAATTTGTTTCTAGAGTAATTCAATTATACCATAAAATGTTAATACTATTTTGTGCACAAACTTCATTTTATTAAATTCCGAAACTATTTTTCGTGGACGCTAAATAATATTGAGATTAATGTAAACATTTCTATTTTCTGTTGTAAGTAAATTGTGTACACGTAAATGAGTAATTAACCAAATTCCGTCCTAAGCCCAACTGAACAAGCCCACCTCACTTCTAGTTCTTTTGTTTTCACTTTTCTCTTCCCCATGGGCCTACCTTCCCACTAAGGCCCATCTCCCTTTCTGGTATTGATAGCCCAAGCGCTAGGTCTTCTTCTTCCTCACGTACATACACCTACAGAATACCCCAGCCATGGCTCTATCATGTCATGCCTAGCGCCACCCCTTCCCCTCCTCTACCTCTCCCGACCCACTAACCCCCAGAACTGGTTCTCCTATCCCCCTCGACCCCTCCCCTCCATTAATGTGCCCTAACTCCCCCTCTAATGGGCATTAGAAGTACATGAAACTGCTGCCATTAACGTTCGTAAAACCGGCGATGCTCTGCTCGACTCTCACCTCCCCTTGCCCTATAAAAGCCTCCCCTGCGTTGCCCACTTCCTCCTTGTCCGAAGCCCCCTCCTTTCAAGACCTATCTGCCTCCCCATCCCGTAGAATTCCTCGCCGGAATTTGATCGGGTCACCACTTCCGTCGAAGCTTGCCACGATTTCGGTGAGCCCCTCGTGAACCTTTTCCTTCTCTAGATGATGCACCTTTGTGTGGACCTCCTTAACATCTCATCTCCTTCAAATTCACAGCCGGAACGCTGTGTCCACGAGTACCCGACCAACCGAAGTTTGGCGCAACTCCGGCAGCTCCTCACTACCGCCACAGGAATAGGCCGAGCACCTCTTCATGTCCATCACGACCGCCTCCTCGACCTCTACGCCGTTTGGCTGCTCGTTGCCGCCGGAGACCATCATCTCCAACTCTGGCGAAACTCCGGCGAACCTCCGTGAGACACCTCTCTATTTCTAATTAAAAAAATGAATAGGTATTAGCCACTAAGAAACTGACATGTGTCAGCCTGTTTTCATTCCCGTAATTATTTTCAGAAAAATACCCAAACTTCGGAAATTCCTATCTCCCAAATCGTATGTCCGATTTCAACAAATAAGATATCCATAGATTCGTTGGAACTTGTAGTTTGTTATATAAATATAAAATTTCAGTTTTGAGGAAACTATAATTTAGTTTTAATTTAAATAAAAATTTGAGTAATTTTGCTATATCTTTTATTCTGTAAATCATATGAAAAAGTTTTATATATGAAAGTCGGTCTTTGGAACCATACGAATCTGCTAGAACTCATAGAAATAAAATCAAGCAAGGTTTAGTTTCTATTTTTGCCAATACCCTAGTTTGACCTTCTTTGACCAACGATGCATAAAATCATTAAATAAATATTTGTTTCATTGTTAAAACCATTAGATTGACCCCTAGAAACCATCTCTGATCATTTGTTGTCATCCTAAAATTTGGAATTAGTTTATTTGACATGAGCCCATGCCATTCGTATGAACCGATCCAATTACTTGAACCATATGTGTAGATCATCATGAGACACTTCTAAACATTTCAATCTTGAGCATAGCCTTAACGTATGACTTACGTCATAATTCTTTCAGCATCCAAACTTGATTCTATCGAACCATGATGTCCACTTCGTACCAATTTGTTCCAACCCTAGATCAAGACCCAAACTAGATCCTATCTCAAACCATAGCTACTTCATGATAATTATCCTAAGAATATATTTGTACTGTTAATTGGAATCTTCTATTGGAAGCTCTATTTGGGTGTTGTTGTGTGTTAAATTACTTTTTATATCGTTAGCTTTATCGTAACGAGAAGGAGAGATGACCAAGAGTAGAATCTTTCATCTTCCGGAATTTGGGCAAGTTAAAGTACCTTGATAGGAACAACAAATATTTTCATTTTTACTAAAATGGCGATTCTCATACCTTTTGTTTTCGTTACTAAGTCTCTCCTATTTCAAACCTCTAGATGGAACATTGTGACTTGAGCGAGGCATCCCACTACGAAAGAGTTTTATTTGGTACCCATCTTTTAAGGTTGGTTCAGACACTAAGACTCCGAGTCCCCAAGATTGCAGCACGGCACCATCTGGAGGGGAAAAGCTACTCGAATGCCAACATTACCATTTATGGACGTTCAGAGATGGAGAACATGATCTTCTTCAAGACACATCCAACTCTTGAGGGAGTTGTTAGTGATGACGTACATGGCATAATAGCACGTCTATGCGGACGTTATCACCAGGACCTAGGAGGCACCTTCTTTTGTGATTTGGGATGGCAAAAGATCACTGGTGAACCTGACAGGATCAAGGAAGATCACAAGAGGAAACTCAATGACATGTCAAATTATAGTTTGGATTTAGAAAGGTATATCGAAGGTCTTCAACTAGAGCATTTCGAAGCTTTGCAGAAGATAGAGGCCATCGTGCCGAAGTTGCGGGCGGCTTGGTCAGGTATAGGGGGCCGTTGCGGAAAGACTTTGTCACAATCTTCTCCTAGTCATACACCCAAGCATGTAATGGTAAACGGGGTTGGTTGTGTCATGTGGGGAACGTGTACGACCTCTGAAGAGGGTTAAACCTAATCGATTAGCCTTGCCCCCGGTTACGGGAAAATTTGAGCAACTGACGACTTGGACTGAAGAAGAATCTCCCCTCTCTTTTCTAAACATCTGTTTTAAGGGTTAAGTTGAGGAATGAGCACAGTGAATGTGTTTCGCTTCAACTATATTTATGTTATACAAAAAATGGAGAATGAGCACTGGTGCGTATATCCAAGTGTCTCACTCCTACCTTTTAAACTAAAAACTATTTATTTTAAAGAAAAAATACAAAATTTAGTATAGGAGAAAATCGGCTTGATGCAAAGGAAACCTCGACCAATATATACCCTACATATAAATTCTGTTAAACTTTTCTTTGAAACTCGCGAGTACATTCCACTTACTCATCTGCACCTGTCATGTGCAGATCTCGACAAATTAAGAGAAAATAGGTTATGGTCTACCCTCAACGAGCCCAATGGCGTTGATGGAGCCCTAACTTAGCGACTATGTATTATTCCGATGTATTATGTGCCAGCATTAAGCTGTCCTAATGGTATGTATTTGTTAAATTCTGGGTATACCGTTGTAAAAATGATGTATGTTTTACTGATATGCATTAATGTTACTATGTGTGCTAGCTACGATTCAGGGATAGCACAATAAGCACAAAGACTTGGATTTTATCAAATCCGGGTCGTGACAAAATGGTATCAGAGCATACGTTGATTGTAGGACGTGACCCAAGAAAATGGTTTAGAAATAGGAAGACCTTGATAGGAAAAACTTATATTTTCATTACTATGGATAGGCATCCTCGTACCCTCTTGTTTGCTTTTCTAAGTTCTCATTGCTACTTCTCGAGCTTGCGTTGTATTCCCTCGAAGAGGAAAGGGTGATGCAGCATAGTTGCATAAGTATTTCCCTTAGTTTTTTAGAACCAAGGTATCAATCCAGTAGGAGACCACGCACGAGTCCCTCGCACCTGCACAAACAAATAAGAACTTCGCATCCAACGCGATAAGGGGTTGTCAATCCATTTACGATCACTTACGAAAGTGAGATCTGATAGAGATGATAGTTTGATATTTTTGGTATTTTTGGTTATAAGAATAGAAAGTAAAGCGGAAAAGTAAAATAGATTGTAGATTGATATGTTGAGAATAGACACGGGGGCCATAGTGTTCTCTAGTGGCTTCTCTCATGATAGCGATATTCTACGGTGGGTAAACAAATTACTGTCGACCAATTGATAGAAAAGTGAATAACGATGAGACTATCTAGGCATGATCATTATATATAGGCATCACGTCCGAGACAAGTAGACCAAAATGATTATGCATCTACTACTATTACTCCACACATCGACAGTTACATGCATCTAGAGTATTAAGTTCATAAGAAAAGAGTAATGCCTTAAGCAAGATGACATGATGTAGAGGGATAAACTCAAACATAGTGATATAAACCCCATCTTTTTTATCCTCGATGAAAATAATACAATACGTGCATTGTTGTCCCTACTGTCACTAGGAAAGGACACCGCAAGATTGAACCCAAAGCTAAGCACTTCTCCCATTGCAAGAACTATAGATCTAGTAGGCCAAACCAAACCAACAATTTGAAGAGACTTGCAAGGATATTATAATCACACATAAAGAGTTCAGAAAAGAACCAAATATTTCTCATAGATAATCTTGATCATAAACCCACAATTCATCGGATCTCGACAAACACACCGCAAAAAGAGATTACATCGAATAGATCTCCTCGAAGACCGAGGAGAACTTGGTATTGAGATCCAAAGAGAGAGAAGAAGCCATCTAGATACTAGCTATGGACCCGAAGGTCTGTGGTAAACTACTTAGAACTCATGGTGAGGCGATGATGATGATGTAGAATCACTCCGTGGTAGATCCCCCCCCCCCCTCCGGCGGAGCTCCGGAACAGGCCCCAAGATGGGATCTCACGGGAACAGAAGGTTGCGGTGGTGGAACTAGTGTTTTCTCTGTTGTTCTGATAGTTTCGGGGTACATAGGTATATATAGGAGGAAGGAGGGCACCGGGGTCCAGACGGGGTGCCCACGAAGCAGGGGGTGCGCCCTATAGGGGGGGGGGCGCCGCCCACCCTCGTGGAAGCTACGTCAGCCCTACTCCATGGTTCTCAAGTCTCCCATGCGTATTTTGCTCCAAAAATATCTCTCCCGAAGGTTTTATTCCGTTTGGACTCCGTTTGATATTCCTTTTCTATAAAACTCTGAAATAGGCAAAAAAACAGCAATCTGGACTGGGCCTTTGGGTTAGTAGGTTAGTCCCAAAAATAATATAAAAGTGTATAGCAAAGCCCATTAAACATCCAAAACATCATAAATAATAGCATGGAACTATAAAAAATTATAGATACGTTGGAGACGTATAAAGCATCCCCAAGCTTAATTCCTGCTCGTCCTCGAGTAGGTAAATGATAAAAACAGAATTTTTTATGTGAAATGCTAACCAACATAGTTTTTCAATGTAATACTCTTAATTGTGGCATGAATGTTCAGATCTGAAAGATTCAAGACAAAAGTCTATATTGACATAAGAAATAATAATACTTCAAGCATACTAACAAAGCAATCATGTCTGCTCAAAATACTATGGCTAAAGAAAGTTATCCCTACAAAATCATATAGTCTGGCTATGCTCCCTCTTCATCACACAAAATATTCGTATCATGCACAACCCCAATTTCAACCAAGCACTTGTTTTCATACTCTATTCTTTCAAACCTTTCAACTTTCACGCAATCAATGAGCGTGAGCCATGGACGTAGCACTACGGGTGGAATAGAGAGGTGGTTGTGGAGAAAACAAAAAGGAGCGAGATAGTCTCACATCAACTAGTCGTATCAACGGGCTTTGGAGATGCCCATCAACAGATATCAATGTGAGTGAGTAGGGATTGCCATGCAACGGATGCACTAGAGCTAAATATGTATGAAAGCTCAACAAAAGAAACTAGTGGGTGTGCATCCAACTTGCTTGCTCATGAAGACCTAGGGCATTTGAGGAAGCCCATCGTTGGAATATACAAGCCAAGTTCTATAATGAAAATTCCCACTAGTATATGAAAGTGACTAAACATGAGACTCTCTATCATGAAGAACATGATGCTATTTTGAAGCACAAGTGTGGAAAAAGATAGTAGCAATTGTCCCATTTTTTTGGACTTTCTTTTTTTCTTTGACCTTTCCCTTTTTTTTCTTTTTCTTGGAGGGGCTTTCTTGATTTAGCCTTTCCTCACATGGAACAATGCTCTAATAATGGTCCAGATTGCAATTTTTTGCCTATTTCAGGGTTTTGCAGAAAAGGAATATCAAATGGAGTCCAAACGGAATGAAACCTTCGCGAGAGATATTTTTGGAGGAAATCACGCTCGGGAACCTTCGGGGCCAAGTCAGGGGCGGAGGGCCAACCCTCAAGGGTGGGGGCGCCCCCCTTCCCAGGGCGCGCCCCCTACCTCGAGGCTGGCCCGCACGGCCCCCGGTGCCCTCCTTCTTCCTATATATACCTACGTACCCCGGAAACTCCATACGCAGAGAGAAAACCCTAATTCCATCGTCGTAGCTTCTGTTCCCGTGGAGATCCCATCTTGGAGCCTGTTCCGGGAGGGGGATCCATCACGGAGGCCTTCATCATCATCATCATCGCCCTCACCATGAGTTGTGAGTAGTTTACCACAGACCTTCGGGTCCATAGCTAGTATCTAGATGGCTTCTTCTCTCTCTCTGGATCTCAATACAAAGTTCTCCTCGGTCTTCGAGGAGATATATTCGATGTAATCTCTTTTTGCGGTGTGTTTGTAGAGATCCGATGAATTGTGAGTTCATGATCAAGGTTATCCATGAAAGATATTTGGTTCTTCTCTGAAATTTGTATGCGTGCTCATAATATCCTTGCAAGTCTCTTCGAATTATTGGTTTGGTTTGGCCTACTAGATCTATAGTTCTTGCAATAGGAGAAGTGCTTGGCTTTGGGTTCAATCTTGCGGTGTCCTTTCCCAGTGACAGTACGGGCAGCAAGGCACGTACTGTATTGTTGCCATCGAGGATAAAAAGATGGGTTTTTCATCATATTGCTTGAGTTTATCCCTCTACATCATGTCATCTTGCTTAAGGCGTTACTCTGTTTGTATGAACTCAATACACTAGATGCAAGCTGGATAGCGGTCGATGTGTGGAGTAATAGTAGTAGATGCAGAATCGTTTCGGTCTACTTGTCTCGGACGTGATGCCTATATACAATGATCATACCTAGATAGTCTCATAATTATTCGCTTTTTTATCAATTGCTAGACAGTAATTTGTTTACCCGCCGTAGAATACCGCTATCATGACAGAAGCCACTAGAGAAAACTATGGCCCCCGGGTCTATTCTGAACATATCAATCTACATCTACTTTACTTTTCTTTCTTTTATTTTCTGTTTTATTAAACCAAAAATACCAAAAATATAAACTATCATCTCTATCAGATCTCACTCTCGTAAGTGACCGTAAAGGGATTGACAACCCCTTATCGCGTTGGCTGCGAAGTGTTTATTTGTTTGTGCAGGTGCGAGGGACTCACGCGAGGTCTCCTACTGGATTGATACCTTGGTTCTAAAAAACTGAGGGAAATACTTACGCTACTGTGCTGCATCTCCCTTTCCTCTTCGAGGGAATACAACGCACACTCAAGTGGTAGCAAGAAGAATTTATGGCGCCGTTGCCGGGGAAGCTTACGCAAAAGTCATATAGCAAGTACCTATCACAAACCCTTATCCTTCGCATTACATTAATTTGCCTCTCGTTTTCCTCTCCCCCACTCCACCCTTGCCGTTTTATTTGCCCTTCTTCCTCCGTGTGTTTGTCGTTCGCTTGCTTCTTGTTTGCTTGTGTGCTATGTTCCTTCTATGTGCTTGCATCTTTGCTTGCTAAGAATCTATTGTTATGGATCAACTTAAAAGCGTTCTACTTGGATCATCTTCGATCCTTATGTGCTCGGGCCAATACCCCAACTAGCTTAGTTGATGGGAAATCTTTAGATGAGCATGCTCATTTTGTGCGTCACCGTTTGTCTAAAAAGGGGATACTCTTATGGTATCAAATAAACAGATTGATGTGTTATGCTTTGAATCTTTGTGAAATTTGTGATTTCACCTGTTGCTCTAAGAACCCTGAAAAACACCTACCCTACCTATGTGAGTTTAATGATAATGAAATCCTATCTTCTTATGGAAAGGGTGTTTATAGTTACTATGATATTGAACAAATTGAAGAATTTGTTGCTTTTAAGGGTGCTTATGAAGTTGCTTCTTTGATTCAAAAGTATGATACTACTCTCTATGAATCTGAAAATTTTGACATACTTAAATATTGCTTTGAAAACTATGCTCATAATGCCTATGTCAAAGAATTTATTGAAAGAATGACCGCTGCTTTGAAAGAAAATAATGATATGCATGAATCTATAGAAAATTTTGATTCCAATGATTTGATTGAAATATTCCTTGATGAAAATGATGCTTGCTATTCTTGTGGCCATGATGCCAATATTTATGAAGATGAATTTGCTATAGTTCCTTATGTTAAACATGAAATCATTGCAATTGCACCCATACTTGATAGTTCCTTCGATGAAAAGCATGATTGCAATGATGTTATTATAAATTCACTTAATGCCAATTGTGTTAATTATATGCAAAACCCTAAGCTTGGGGATGCTAGTTTTGCTATGACTACTATTTGTTTCAATGATCATGATTGGGGTGATTCTTCTTATGATGTTCAAAATTTATTTAAGCCCCATGATGAATATGAGATTGATAATAATGTTTGCAATAATATTGAAAGTGGGTTTGGAAGATTGTCAACTTTAGATCCCA
Organism: Secale cereale; assembly: GCA_902687465.1. Lineage (NCBI taxonomy): Eukaryota > Viridiplantae > Streptophyta > Magnoliopsida > Poales > Poaceae > Secale > Secale cereale. The sequence continues at coordinate 314,766,469 of LR738712.1, read as the reverse complement.
CATATTTGGAGAATGTTCAATCTTATGAATTTTTTGATAAAAGTGGGTTTGGAGAGGTCATGACTTTAGTTAATGATAATCCACTATTTTGGAAGAGTGTCAACTTTGCATGCATGTGGATCGTATTGAGAATATGTTATGTGATAGATATTTTGTTGAATTTGATCATGATACTCCATGAAATTATTATGAGAGAGGGAAATATGGTTGTAGACATTCTCATGTTACTAATTTGGCTCTCGTTATGTTGAGATTGCTTTTGTTTCTTTGTCCTTCCTTTCTTATGCTAGATCATGCTGGTCTTGGTAATTTGTTTTCCTATAATATGCCTATGCATAGGAAGTATGTTAGACTTATATGTGTTTGTCACATGCTATATGATGCTCTCTTTGTGCTTCAATTCTTATCTTTCTTGTGAGCATCATTGAATTATCGTGCCTAGCTAGGGGCGTAAAACGATAGCGCTTGTTGGGAGGCAACCCAATTTTATGTTTTTTGCTTTTGTTGCCGTTAGGGAATAAATGTTGCATCTAGCCTCTGATTAGATGTGTTTTCATGTTTTGTTTAGTGTTTTCGCCAAGTAGAACCTTTAGTAGGACTTGTGTGAAGTTTATTTGATCTTGCTGTGAAAAACAGAATCATTAGCGCTCGCGAAAATAGTCTTCAGATTTTACTGGAGCATGCTTTTTAGTTGATTCTTTTTTATGCTGATTGGTAGACAAATTGATAAAATTTAGAAATTTAGTTTGAAGTTTTTGGAGTTCCAGAAGTTGGCGAACCCAGCAGATTACTACAGACTGTTCTGTTTTTGATAGATTCTGTTTTTCGTGTGTTGTTTGCTTATTCCGATGCATCTATGAGTAATATTGGAGGATATGAATCATATAAATTTGGATTACAGTAGTTTTAACACCAATATAAAAAATGAATGAATTCCTTGCTGTACCTTTGAGTGGTGGTTTGCTTTCTCTTACTAATGGAGCTCACGAGAATTTTTGTCTAAGTTTTGTGTTGTGAAGTTTTCAAGTTTTGAGTATTGCTTTGATGGACTATGGAACAAGGATTAGCAAAGGCACAATCTTGGGGATGCCCATGGCACCCCAAGTAAAATCAAGATAATCAAAATCCTAAGCTTGGGGATGCCCCGGGAAGGCATCCCCTCTTTCGTCTTCGTCCATCGGTAACTATACTTGGAGCTATATTTTTATTCGCAACATGCTATGTGTTTTACTGGGAGCGTCTTTTATAATTTGAGTCTTTGCTTTTTAGTTTGCCACAATCATCCTTGCTGGACACACCTATTTGAGAGAGTTAAATATGTCCTAGAAATTATTAGAACACTCTATGTGCTTCACTTACATCTTTTGAGTTGAATAGTTTTTGCTCTAGTGCTTCACTTATATCTTTTAGAGCATGGCGGTGGTTATATTTTGTAGAAATTGTTGAACTCTCATGCTTCACTTATATATATTTGAGAATCTATTAAAACAGCATGGTAATGTGTTTAGGCTAAAGAAACTAGTCTTCACATGATAAACATCGAATGTCAATGTAGTAAAAATTTCACACCAAGTGCATTTAATAGAATTAGATGTTGGATGCTTGATAATTGTTTTGAGACATGAGGATAGTGATATTAGAGTCATGCTAGTGGAGTTATTATTAAATTAAAGAAAACTTGTGTTAAGGTTAGTGATTCCCGTATCATGCACGTATGGTGAACCGCTATGTGACGAAGTTAGAGCATGAGGTATTTGTAGAGTGCCAACCTTTGTGTGGAGGTCGGGGGCTCGCGATGGTTAACTCCTACCAACCTCCCCCTAGGAGCATGTGTTGATTACTTTGTTTTTGATGACTCGTAGACTTTTGCAATAAGTATATGAGTTCTTATGACTAATGTTGAGTCCGTGGATTATACGCACTCTCACCTTTCCACCATTGCTAGCCTCTCTTGTACCGCGCAACTTTCGCCGGTACCATAAACCCACTATATATCCTTCCTCAAAACAGCCACCATACTGTTCCTCAAAACAGCCACCATACCAACCTATCATGGCATTTCCATAGCCATTCCAAGATATATTGCCATGCAACTTTCCACCGTTCCGTTCATATGACACGCATCATATTGTCATAGTGGCATGCATGATCATGTAGTTGACATCTTAGTTGTGGCAAAGCCACCATGCATAATTTTTCATATATGCCGCTCTTGATTCATTGCTTATGCTGGTACACCGCCGGAGGAGAGTTGTAATTTCAAGTTGTAACAAAAAGTGTGATGATCTTCATTATTAGAGCATTGTCCCGTGTGAGGAAAGGCCAATAAAAAAAAAGAGAAGGCCCAAAAAAAATATAGAGAGGGGCAAATAAAAAAAAGAGAGAAAATCCCCTCCAAAAAAATGAGAGAGAAGAGAGAAGGGACAATGTTACTATCTTTTCCCACACTTGTGCTTCAAAGTAGCACCATGATCTTCATTGTAGAGAGTCTCATGATTAGTCACTTTCATATACTAGTGGGAATTTTCATTATAGAACTTGGATTGTATATTCAACGATGGGCTTCCTCAAATGCCCTAGGTCTTCGTGAGCAAGCAAGTTGGATGCACGCCCACTAGTTTCTTTTGTTGATCTTTCATTCATATTTAGCTCTAGTGCATCTATTGCATGGCAATCCCTACTCACTCACATTGATATCTATTGATGGGCATCTCCATAGCCCGTTGATACGCCTAGTCGATGTGAGACTATCTTCCTCTTTTTTGTCTTTTCCACAACCACTTCTATTCCACCCATAGTGCTATATCCATGGCTCACGCTCATGTATTGTGTGAAAGTTGAAAGGTTTGAAAAGGATAGAGTATGAAAACAAGTGCTTGGCTGAAATCGGGGTTGTGCATGATATGAATATTTTATGTGATGAAGAGGAGCATAGCCAAACCATATGATTTTGTAGGGATAACTTCCTTTAGCCATAGTATTTTAAGAAGACATGATTTCTTTGTTAGTATTGCTTGAAGTATTGTTATTTCTCATGTCAATATAGACTTTTATATTGAATACTTCAGATCTAAACATCCATGCTACAATTAAGAGAATTACATTGAAAAACTATATTGGTTAGCATTCCACATCAAAAATTCTTTCTTTATCATTTACCTACTCGAGGATGAGCAGGAATTAAACTTGGGGATGCTTGATGCGTCTCCAACGTATCTATAATTTTTTATTGTCCATGCTATTATTTATGAAGTCTTGGATGTTTAATGGGCTTTATCATTCACTTTTATATCATTTTTGGGACTAACCTACTAACCCAATGGCCCTGTACAGATTGCTGTTCTTTGCCTATTTCAGGGTTTTGCAGAAAAGGAATATCAAACGGAGTCCAAACGGAATGAAACCTTCGCGAGAGATATTTTTGGAGGAAATCACGCTCGGGAACTGTAGGATCGAAAGTAGGTCTAGAGGGGGGGTGATTAGACTACTTGACAATATAAAAAATCTGCCTTTAGATCATGCAATGTTTTTGGCAGTTTCACAATCAAGATCAATTCAAGTAACACCCTACACATGCAATTCTAGAGTATATGCAGCGGAAAGTAAATTGCACATGTAAAATAGAGGTGGAGAAGATCAAACGCAGTTTGGTGACACGGAGATTTTTGTCGTGGTTCCGATAGGTGGTGCTATCGTACATCCACGTTGATGGAGACTTCAACCCACGGAGGGTAACGGCTGCGCGAGTCCACGGAGGGCTCCACCCACGAAGGGTCCACGAAGAAGCAACCTTGTCTATTCCATCACGGCCTACGCCCACGGAGGACTAGCCTTACTCGGGGTAGATCTTCACGAAGTAGGCGATCTCCTTGCCCTTACAAACTTCTTGGTTCAACTCCACATCTCAACGACGGAGGCTCCCAAGCGACACCTAACCAATCTAGGAGGCACCACCCCCCAAAAGGTAATAGACGGTGTTGATGATGATGAACTCCTTGCTCTTGTGCTTCAGATGATAATCTCCCCAACACTCAACTCTCCTCACTGATATGGCTGTGGTGAAAGAAAGATTTGAGTGGAAAGCAACTTGGGAAGGCTAGAGATCAAGTTTCATATGGTAGGAATGGAATGGCTTGATCTCAACACAAGGGTAGGTGGTTCACTTCTCAGAAAGTGTATGGTAGAAGTGGTGGTACTTTCTGATGGCTCTCCTCACGAATGAGGAGGGGGTGGAGGGGTATATATAGCCTCCACACAAAATCCAACCGTTACACACACATTTGACCAATCTCGGTGAGACCGAAGTGAAAACTCGGTCAGACCGAAAGTTCAAATATAGTGAACGTTGGGATTTTCGGTGGGACCGAAAATACCATCTCGGTGTGTCCGAAGTGAGTCAAAGGTTAGGGTTTGCCATCTCGGTGTGACCGAAAACAACAACTCGGATATTCCGAAATGCTGTCAATTGGTTACAGAAGGTTGGCAGAACATTTTCGGTGAGACCGAAACTCAGAATCGGATGGACCGAGAATTTAGGGTTTGGGGAAATAACTGAAGTGGTTCATCTCGGTGGGACTGAGTTTGCAGAATCGGTTTGTCCGAGATTACTTATGAGTGTGTTGTAAAGTGAAGAGTGCTGATAGTTGAGGGAGCTAGATCACCAAGCACTTGAGCAACAAGAACATTAACACAACCTCATCCCCTTTTAATAGTATTGGCTTTTCCTATGGACTCAATGTGATCTTTGATCACTAAACCAAAAATGGAGTCTTGAGCTTTTGCCAATGCTTGTCTTAGCATTTTGAGGGGTCCACTTCTTCAGACATTTCCATACCCATATCATCGAACTTTTCTGAAATGATTCTCAAGTGAATATTAGTCCAATGATATATATGTTGTTATTAATTACCAAAACCACCCGGGGATTAGTTGCACTTTCAATCTCCCCCTTTTTGGTAATTGATGACAACATATAGATCAAAGCTTCGACAAAAGATATAATCAAGGAAAAACATCGTCGCTTTGAGAAGTATGTGATAAACAAGAGCTCCCCCTAAATTTGTGCATTATTTGAAATTTGCGTTTGAATGCAAATGCACAATCGATTAGGATTATGGGTCACTCTTCAATGTCACATACATCTTGGTGGAGCGCACAAAATGATAAGAATGAATAACATACACTCAATCACCAAGACAAGAGTAAATAGCCATACAATAAGAAATAGCATATGATAAGCAATAAGCACACATTAAGGCATAGTATGACTAAGCACTCATTAAGGTAGCATCAAACGTAGTAGCAAGCACACATAAAGTATCTGGAACCAAAAGAAACCAATGTATCTCAAGGAAAACCGGCAAAAGAACGAAAAGACGAAAGAGCACTCTCTCTCTCGAAGCCCTATGATCTATAACAATTTCTCCCCCTTTGGCAACAAGTTACCAAAAAGTTCGAAAAGGTATAGAGCTAAACGTCACTGCGGGCTCTGCTGGCGGCTCCCGTCTGGGTAGATGTCGGTGTAGAGATAGCTGCAGCTGCGAAGACCTCTGCTGATGTCTGCGGTGGAGGAGTGGATGCTGGAGCTGGAGGAACTGCTGGAGCTGAAGTGGTAGCCCTGGAGTCTGTCACTGGGATAGCTGCAGATCTGGATCCTCTGGGAACCTGAGCAGTCTGGCGATGAGAGTCCTGGACTAGATCATCCTGCATAAGCTCTGCTCTCTCCTGCCTAGTCTCCTCCATGTCTGCCTCAAGCTTGTTGACAGACACCTGAATCTCAGTCAGCTTCACGTCCAGAGCGTGGATCTTGTCCTCGACAATCCTCTCAAGGCTCTCCTGAGATTGCTCAATGCTGGCCAGGCGTTGTTCAATTCTCTGGGTAGCTTCAAGAATTTGTTCTCCAAAGCTCTTTGGCTTAGCTGCTGCTGTTGCTGCCTCTTTGTCAGCTTTAGCTTTCTTCGCAGCTTCAATTTTGGCTTGCCCTTCAACTGAGGTGGGATCCTCTTCATCCATCACAACTACGTTGTCCTCATGCTCTGGCTGCAGTGGCAAGTGCTTCCTATCCAACATGAATTTGCCCGTGCCAAACTTGGCGTTGATGAGCATCTATATCTGCGGTGCAAACCCACACGACCTCTTCTGGTCAGCTGCAGTCCTCTTAATGGTTTCTACCATCAAGTCCATCACCTTAAAAGGTGCCTTCTCATTGAGAATGTGCAGCATGTTGATAGAATAGCCTCGAATCATCCGGTGGTCTCCTGACTTAGGCATCAAAGTATGCCTCAAAATAGTGTTAGTGGTGGTCAGACCTGCCTGGAGATAATACACTGAGCCAAGCTTCCATCCTTCCAAATCAGCAGCTGGGATCTCCTTGTACATATTCTTCATGGAATCATGACTCTTCTTAGGAATCCCATAGACATCAATGTCGTCCTCTCTCTGCACTGGAGCGTTCAGAAGTTCTGCCCATTCTTCAACAGTCGAAGAAAACCGTTGACCTTCAGTCATCCAGGTGATCTTGCCATCAGGGTAGAAGTGGGCAGTGGCATAGAACTGCATGATCATCTCATCATTCCATGCTGTCAGCTCTTGACCCACGAAGTCAGCAACTCCACATGCAGTAAAGCTCTCATGCACATGGGGAAAGAAGTCCCGGTGCTCTTCACTGTCAATGTACTTCCAGTCAACATACCTGGTGTCAGCAACAATGGGCTTGTTATCCATTAGCACGGTCTCATAGAAATCCTGCTGCTCTCTGGTGTGGAATCTGGGGTCCACAGCAGTCCTTCTCCTTACGGCATATGGATCAGACTGTCTCCATAGCCTTAGACCTTTGTCCTTCCTTGCCTTCATGTCCTCAGCTTGAGGATGAGCATCATTGTGGAGTGGCAACTTGGGACGGAGCTTAAGCAACACATGCTCTTCATCTGATTCAGACGGTGGCATCTCTCCTTTGTTCTTCTCAGAAGCTGGAATGCTTCTGGTTGTTCTCTTGGGCTTGGCTGGAGCTGCCTTGGATGGAGCAGACTTCTTGGGCTTAGAAGAGGCTTGAGCCCGAATAGCATCACCCATGAACTTAGCTTTCTGAGGAGGAGGCTGGGGTGCTTCTTCTTCTTCTTATTCTGCAGCATCAACTTGAGGTTCAGCATATACAACCCTCTTCCTTTTGGAAGTCTTCTTCACCTTGCTTGGAGCAGGTTCTTCCAAGTTGAGCTTCTTAGCAACTGCTGACTGTTTCACCTTGCTTGTACCTTTCCTTGGCTGCTGCCCTTGGTGCTCTTTGGCAACCACATTCCTCTTGGGCTTGGAGGTAACTTCCTCAGCAACAAAGTCGGAGTCCTCATCATCAGACGTTCTCTTCTTCCTGGTTCTGGTGGCTGCAGGAGGCAAACCACTAGGGGTGCTCCTCTCACCATCATCACTAGAGCTGCTTGCAGGACTTGTATCTGCCTCTGGAATTTCAGCAAACGGTGATTCAGACCTGTTCTGGCTGTCACTGACATCTGACATGGCTGAAAGACCTGTGAAAAGATAAGGTATAGGCAGAATGGAAGAGTTATCACAAGTGCAGAAGTTTTTGCAAAAAAAAATGAGTTCAAAACTTAGTTTTGAGTTTTCACAGAAAGTATTTCGGTCAAACCGATTTTAGGTTTCGGTGCAACCGAAGTGCTCAACAGAAACCTACACACCACTTTCGGTCAGACCGAAGTGGGTTTCGGTCCTACCGAAAACTTAGGGTTTCACTGAAACTACTTATCGGTCGTTTCTATTGGCACAACTCGGTTAAACCGAACTATGCAGTGCAATGGCCAGAGGCCAAATCGGTCATTCCGAGTTTCAAAAATCGGCTTCACCGAGATGCATTCCGTGGAAACCTAAACCTAAGAATTTTCCTCGAAACTAGAAGATCTGAACTATTGTATAGGGAATATATCAAACGTGGATTGAATCATGGCAACCTATCGTGCAAGAATCAGAAGTGGAGCACGAAAAGGGGTCGAGACACACCCTAACTTGGTGGTGTCCCTCTACGGCGGCAACGGTGGAGATGATTACCGTTGACGGCGGCGGAGACCTACGGCGAAGGCGCACAGGCGACGAAGGCGACGATCCGTAGACCAGGGCGGCGGCAGCAGGGGTCTTGGGGGCGAACGGTTTGAAGAAAGAAATCGCGCGCAGCCCCTCAGGTATATATAACCCCGTGCTGTCGGTGGGACCGAGTTGAAAAACTCGGTGTCACCGAGATGTATATCTGCTGTGCAGTTACACATATCGGTCAGACCGAGAGTTTGAACTCGGTTTCACCGAGATGAAACCTAGATCAGTCTAAGCGTTTCGGTTGGACCGAGATTGAGAAACCGGTCAGACCGAAATGGACTTAGAAGGTTTTGGAAGTCAGCCTAAGACGAATCGGTGGTTCCAAGTGCTCCTCACTCGGACTGTCCGAAAAAGACTTGTTCAGAGTTGTGATATGAGCATGAATAGAATTTTGAGACAAGAAAGCATAGATAGCTAGGGTAGGTGCTTAGGCATTCTTGTCCATCCATTTGGCCAGAAAGAGAAACCAAAACAATCAAAACAACAAATGGATGTCCTTGAATGAATAAAATCATGCATTCAACATGCTCACACAATAAGATAGCAACTGAAATATGTGTCAAACATGCACAACCAATCACTCTAGCTACTAGCACACAATTTGTCGATGACTAGGTCATCTATATATGAGTATATTGACTTAGGAGCCAAATGAGAACATTTGATCATAGGTCATACTCATCGTTTAAGCACAAGTGGGGTTACCACTTTTACATAAAGCATTTATGTGTTCACATCACTTGGAGATGCTTTAGCCCAATTTTTAGAGCAAAGCTCCCCCTAGATGTGAGAACCCCTTTTAAAGGGTCAAACTAACCTTGGGTTGTCGTAGAAGACTTCATGTAGATGTTGAAGATGTGGATGCTCAATGTTGATGTAGATCATCATGAGTTAGGAGCAATCCTTTGGATTAGAGCACTTTCAATACCTACATGGGTTAGTCCCACAAGGAACAAACAAGAATATCCATAGACATAGAGTGAAGTACACAAAAGATGATGTCCATGAAAGCAATGATTACCTTGTCCCTTGACTTACCAACAAGAGGGTTTGTGACTCCATGAACAAGTGCATGATGTGGAAGTTGATTGCACAAGTTCTTGCCAAAAAGAATATGAGTGAAGTTTGTTGGCGGAGTCACCCTCAAGAACCTACTAGTTCTTCTTCTTTGGGATCCACATCATCTTGATGGGAATCCTTGGTGTTGTAGTTGAGCTTGACGAAGTAGAACTTGATGTGTCCTTGGGAACCCACTTGACCATGACTTGAGGTGCTTCAATGAATGCATCAATTTCTTCTTGAAGCTTGTCCTTGGCCTTTAGCTTGTGGTCTTGTGGTGGAAGGTCATCTTGAGCTTGTTCCACATTGGAAGAAGTAGGATCATACTTCTCCTTTTGTGAGACAAACTGTGGAGTAGGGTATTGACCTTCTTCCCACTCAACACCTTCGGCGTTGAACTTTCGCTCAAAACCAATCCCTTGATTCTTCCGGTGTCTTCCTTGTTTGCGAACAATCTCCTCAAAGTTCTTGCTTCCGGCAAGACTCTTGTAGACACCTTTCTCTATGATTTCCTTCAATAAGCTATTTTCTTGCTCAAGTGTAACTTGGCTTGAAACATTGTTAGTGGAATCAAGAGAACTACTAGAAGTAACAACATTTGATTTAACATTGTTATTGTTACTACTAGAGGAAGAATTTTTCTTATGCTTGTCATGCTTAGTCTTAATAGGTGGCAAGAAATTAGACAAGAGAAGTCGTTTGGCAAGATATGAAGAACTCTTCTTTCGAAGATCGTCATTGATCGCTTTTAGAAACTCATGTTCTTGCTCTAGAGTGAGCTTCTCGAAGCGTAGCTTCTCATGAGATCTTAGGAGCTCTCTATGATCTTCTTGAGTTGTTTCATGAGCTAACTTAAGAGTGTTTAGTTCTTTAGTTAGACGCTCAATCTCCTTCATAGCATTGTCTTTCGACTCTTCTCGACTATAAAGACTACTAGCATTTTCATCATTACTAAGCTCACTAGATTTATCATGCAAGAGCTCATCTTCACCAAGTAAGTCATCCTCATCACTATCAAAGTCAATGAATTCAGGGTGTGTTACCTTGGGGCCTTTAGCCATGAAGCATCTTCCAATTCCCTCGTTTGGTGAATCAAATAAGTCGTAGGAGTTGGAGTTGGAGGATACGAGTGCAAGTCCGGCAACACCTTCATCTTGACTATAGTCGGAGTCGGAGTGATAGCTTCCATCGGATTGACTGTCAGAGTCGGAGCCGGAGACCCATTCACCAACATGAGCTTGATGTCTTCTTCTTGTGTAGCTCCTTGATGACTTGTCTTTCCTCTCCGAATCCTTGCTTCTCCGAGAGGGTCTTCGTTCATAACGATCATCTCTACTCCTTCTCTCTCTCCGAGGTGACTCATCTCTTGCTCTTCTTCTTGGAGATTCTTCTCTTCTCTTGTGGGGAGCCGTACACTCATTTGAGAAGTGTCCGGGTCTTCCACAATTGTAGCAGTTTCGATCACGACTAGAAGATCTCTTTTCATCATATGATCTAGACTTTGAGCTTCTTTCTTTGCCTCTGTTCTTGTAGAACTTGTTGAAGTTCTTGACCATTAGGCTTATCTCTTCATTGGAAATTTGCTTGTCACTTGAGGTAGTAGGAGCATCACTTGTAGCTTTGTAAGCACCACTCGACTTGTTGTGAAGCTCTTCCTTATCCTTAAGTGTCATCTCATGAGCAACAATTCTTCCAATGACTTCAGTTGGCTTGAGAGTCTTGTAGTTTGGCATCATTTGGATCAAAGTGCACACGGTGTCATACTTTCCATCCAAAGCTCTGAGAATCTTCTTAATGATGAATCGGTCGGTCATTTCTTCGCTTCCTAAGCCAGCAATCTCATTTGTAATGAGAGCAAGCCTAGAGTACATTTCAGCGACCCCTTCACCATCCTTCATCTTGAACTTGTCAAGTTGACCTTGAAGAATATCTAGCTTTGATTCCTTCACAGATTCAGTACCTTCGTGCATTTCAACCAAAGTATCCCAAATCTCCTTAGCATTCTCAAGACGACTGATTTTGTTGAACTCTTCGGGACACAAAGCATTGAAGAGAATGTCACAAGCTTGAGCATTGTTTTGCAACATCTTCAACTCTTCGGGTGTAGCTTCGCGATCCGGAACTTTTCCTTCTTCAAAGAAATCACCTTGCATGCCAACACAAATAATGCCCCATGCGGCTGGGTTATGACCAAGAATATGCATTTTCATTTTATGCTTCCAACTAGCAAAATTTGTACCATCAAAGTAAGGACCTCTACGATAATTACCCTCACTAGACGCCATACTCTCCTAGGTTGTGAAACCAAGCTTATGGAGTCCAATGCAATGGAAACCAAGGCAATGGAGACCAAAGCTCTGATACCACTTGTAGGATCGAAAGTAGGTCTAGAGGGGGGGTGATTAGACTACTTGACAATATAAAAAATCTGCCTTTAGATCATGCAATGTTTTTGGCAGTTTCACAATTAAGATCAATTCAAGTAACACCCTACACATGCAATTCTAGAGTATATGCAGCGGAAAGTAAATTGTACATGTAAAAGAGAGGTGGAGAAGATCAAACGTAGTTTGGTGACACGGAGATTTTTGTCGTGGTTCCGATAGGTGGTGCTATCGTACATCCACGTTGATGGAGACTTCAACCCACGGAGGGTAACGGCTGCGCGAGTCCACGGAGGGCTCCACCCACGAAGGGTCCACGAAGAAGCAACCTTGTCTATTCCATCACGGCCTACGCCCACGGAGGACTAGCCTTACTCGGGGTAGATCTTCACGAAGTAGGCGATCTCCTTGCCCTTACAAACTTCTTGGTTCAACTCCACATCTCAACGACGGAGGCTCCCAAGCGACACCTAACCAATCTAGGAGGCACCACCCCCCAAAAGGTAATAGACGGTGTTGATGATGATGAACTCCTTGCTCTTGTGCTTCAGATGATAATCTCCCCAACACTCAACTCTCCTCACTGATATGGCTGTGGTGGAAGAAAGATTTGAGTGGAAAGCAACTTGGGAAGGTTAGAAATCAAGTTTCATATGGTAGGAATGGAATGGCTTGATCTCAACACAAGGGTAGGTGGTTCACTTCTCAGAAAGTGTATGGTAGAAGTGGTGGTACTTTCTGATGGCTCTCCTCATGAATGAAGAGGGGGTGGAGGGGAATATATAGCCTCCACACAAAATCCAACCGTTACACACACATTTGACCAATCTCGGTGAGACCGAAGTGAAAACTCGGTCAGACCGAAAGTTCAAATATAGTGAACGTTGGGATTTTCGGTGGGACCGAAAATACCATCTCGGTGTGTCCGAAGTGAGTCAAAGGTTAGGGTTTGCCATCTCGGTGTGACCGAAAACAACAACTCGGATATTCCGAAATGCTGTCATTGGTTACAGAAGGTTGGCAGAACATTTTCGGTGAGACCGAAACACAGAATCGGATGGACCGAGAAATTAGGGTTTGGGGAAATAACTGAAGTGGTTCATCTCGGTGGGACTGAGTTTGCAGAATCGGTTTGTCCGAGATTACTTATGAGTGTGTTGTAAAGTGAAGAGTGCTGATAGTTGAGGGAGCTAGATCACCAAGCACTTGAGCAACAAGAACATTAACACAACCTCATCCCCTTTTAATAGTATTGGCTTTTCCTATGGACTCAATGTGATCTTTGATCACTAAACCAAAAATGGAGTCTTGAGCTTTTGCCAATGCTTGTCTTAGCATTTTGAGGGGTCCACTTCTTCAGACATTTCCATACCCATATCATCGAACTTTTCTGAAATGATTCTCAAGTGAATATTAGTCCAATGATATATATGTTGTTATTAATTACCAAAACCACCCGGGGATTAGTTGCACTTTCAGGAACCTTCGGGACCAAGTCAGGGGACGGAGGGCCAGCCCTCGAGGGTGGGGGGCGCACCCTCGTTCCCGCGCCCCCTGCCTCGAGGCTGGCCCACACGGCCCCCGGTGCCCTCCTTCTTCCTATATATACCTACGTACCCCAGAAACTCCATACGCACAGAGGAAACCCTAATTCCACCGCCGTAGCTTCTGTTACCATGGAGATCCCATCTTGGAGCCTGTTCCGGGAGGGGGATCCATCACGGAGGCCTTCATCATCATCATCATCGCCCTCACCGTGAGTTGTGAGTAGTTTACCACAGACCTTCGGGTCCATAGCTAGTATCTAGATGGCTTCTTCTCTCTCTCTGGATCTCAATACAAAGTTCTCCTCGGTCTTCGAGGAGATCTATTCGATGTAATCTCTTTTTGTGGTGTGTTTGTCGAGATCAGGTGAGTTGTAAGTTTATGATCAAGGTTATCTATGAAAGATATTTGGTTCTTCTCTGAACTTTTTATGTGTGCTCATAATATCCTTGCAAGTCTCTTCGAATTATTGGTTTGGTTTGGCCTACTAGATCTATAGTTATTGCAATAGGAGAAGTGCTTGGCTTTTGGATTCAATCTTGCGGTGTCCTTTCCCAGTGACAGTAGGGGCAGCAAGGAACGTATTGTATTGTTGCCATCGAGGATAAAAAGATGGGGTTTTCATCATATTGCTTGAGTTTATCCCTCTACATCATGTCATCTTGCTTAAGGCGTTACTCTGTCCGTATGAACTCAATACACTAGATACATGTTGGATAGCGGTCGATGTGTGGAGTAATAGTAGTAGATGCAGAATCGTTTCGGTCTACTTGTCTTGGACGTGATGCATATATACAATGATCATGCCTAGATAGTCTCATAATTATTTGCTTTTCTATCAATTGCTCGACAGTAATTAGTTTACCCGCCGTGGAATACTGCTATCATGAGAGAAGCCACTAGAGAAAACTATGGCCCCCGGGTCTATTCTCAACATATCAATCTACATCTACTTTACTTTTCTCGCTTTTATTTGTTGTTTTATTATACCAAAAATACCAAAAATATAAACTATCATCTATATCAGATCTCACCCTCGTAAGTGACCGTAAAGGGATTGACAAGCTCTTATCGTGTTGGCTGCGAAGTTCTTATTTGTTTGTGCAGGTGCGAGGGAATCGCGCGTGGTCTCCTACTGGATTGATACCTTGGTTACCAAAAACTGAGGGAAATACTTACGCTACTGTGCTGCATCTCCCTTTCATCTTCGAGGGAATACAACGCAAGCTCAAGAGGTAGCAGGCATGCTTTATGTGTGCCGCCTTTTCCTTTCGCACTTGCAAAGTGTAACATTTTCTACTCTTTTCTTTTGCTTGTTCATGCAATCGATCAATAGAAATCCAGAACAAAATGACAAGGGCGAGCCTTTTCCACATGGTAGGTGGGCTTGTTTGGCCTAGTGGGTTTGAGTGATATGACGTGCTATAGTGTCGTGCAGTCTTCATGTGTGGTTGCAGTATTGTTGGTATTGTAGTTTTCTTGAAGAAGCGGATTCGACAAAGTCATGATGGTTCCTTCGTTCGAACCACTTATAGTGGGAAAGGTAGGGCCGACGATTTGATGGCTCGTTATCCATTATTACTGTGATGCTACGATCCGGATGAGTCTCCCTGAAGTTCCGTGTGATGCACTCTAATTTTCATGCATGGCAAGTGGAAAAGGATGGTCGACGTCCCACATGTAGGCGAATGAATGTATTCTTTCCGATACCAAGGACGAGCAAAGAAACTAGGCAGTATAGTGTCACTGCTCATTATACTGTCCATTTTTTTATATTTGATGAAAGCTATTGTCTCCACTCTTACAACGGAGGAGTGTGAAACGGCAGCCCGGTGAACCTGGCATGTGCACTACTCCCTCCGTCCGTGAAAGTCTAGATACAGATTTACACATTGACCAAGAGGTACCTCGATGGCATAATTAACGCCCGAAGCCGCCATTTGCACATACTACATCATAATATCACCATGCATTGCATGTAACATTTAGTGGTACGAGTAGTAAAAGACAAATGCCAACATGCCATGCAGGTTCATACTATTTGTTCATGGCTACTTATTATTGAGCTACACATTACTCATGTTTATACATCCCAGGGTACATGTCTGTCTCGTAGTTCTGATCCCATGTTTTCTTCATAGATGGCATAATCCATAACGGTGGGCAACGAGAATCCATATCATCGCAGCTCTTTAGTGTGGCTCCCCATGATGCAGACTCATCCAAAGTGAAGCGACATAGATCAGGGATAGGGGCATTCAAGATATGAATCCATTGGTGCGCAATGAAAATACACCAGTTCTTCATGATCGGTAGGCCGACGACGCCATGCACGGAAGGTGGCATTGTTTTCTCTATGGGGTAGCTATCCCCAATGAAAACTGAGTACTCTCCAACTGTGTTCATCTGCACCCAGGTAGCATCACGGCGGTCGAACTCGGCGCCGTTCATCTGGTACACGTGGCATCTCTGATGTGGACACATGGTGACGTGCATGGTCAAGGTCCATGCATGATAATGTTGTTCACATAGGTAGATATTGTATCATGTTAAATGCAAGGATACTTTGTGTAGGTATGAAGTATGTATACCAGAGAGGGGTGAATGGGGAATTCAATTTTTTTTCGAAAACTCAAAAATCTCATAACTCAGGAGCGGAGCGAATGAAAAACAGACTACAATGAAATAAAACTGAGTACCGAAAGGAAACTAAGTTATGCATTGATACAAACAAAATAACAGGTGATAACATGTGACGCTTGATGGTGACAAGGAATTTGTTTGACAGTTCGTCCTTCTGCACAAGGAATACGTTTGGTTGGAGGGGCTGTGACTTAACACGAAAGATAAACTCTGTTCACCCTATTCTCCTCGACAATCGATTTGTTAACTGATGCCGATTACTCATGGTAGATACTTGAAGGCGATCTCGTAACCTTAACAGACTTCTTCTTCGAGAACCACAATCACTCTTGGTCTATGACGAGATTGACACCTAACCGTCTAGAGAGTTTGCAGCTCTCAAGAGTAATAGGTGGAGCGTACTAAACTTAGATACCAGTGATGCTGAACCACTATCTAATTCTTTGGCTCTAGGTGTTTTGTCTCGGTGGATTATAAACTAGAATCACTCAGATCGTGGGTTGCTCAACAATCTTCTCAAAATCAAACAGAGTAGCCACCGGACAAAGCCGGCGTGGGGTGGCTATTTATAGCCGCAACCTTCCCACATGGGAAATGACCATTTTGGACACGCAGTCAAGCCAATGGCCAACTGACACGTTAACAATGGTCGGATTTGGAGAAACAACGACATTACTTGAGGAACAAGTAAAGCTAACTCCTCGGTCCGAGACAAATCTCTTGCAGCAAAAAAGATCATAGGCTCTTGCTACGAAGTATTTGCTCGGAAGACAAAGATATTTCTTTCACAACTTTCATAGGATTTCGGTTTAGCATCAGAGAATCATAGTTTCGAAACACTACACCCCTCTTAATAGTGCGGTGGTCCTATGACTCAAAGAAAGACGAAAAACAACGGAACAAATGCTACGTCTTCACTTCGTCTCCATTCTCTTCGAACGCAGTCATTTTTCTTCGGACAAACACCGAACCAACTGCTTCACTTCAGCAATTTTTAGGGGTCACTCTTGTTCAACATCATCTTCGGTGATAACCTTCGCTGCAACGCAAGAATATTATCTTTGTCGTTTGCATCAAACTCCTCGATACATCAGGGACCTATTACTCTGTGTGCACTAGCAAACACATAAGTCCCATAGTGTTTATGTCAACAAACTCCAAAACATAAGGGCCTATCATTGCACCAACACTTTGTGTCATGCATGGAAATAAGTAAAATCATCTATGATACTACTCTATGATAATATGTACAATGAAGCCACTAGTAGTATCATACACTAGTATCATTTTTTTGAGGAAAACGAGTGCATTAGTTGTGTGCTTTTGCAATTATTGGATCAGATGACAATACTAATCAATCATCAATTAAAAGAAGGAAAGAACTACTCCTGGTCCTGAAGTGTAAAGAGACATGCACTGAAATGTTATAAGATATATATACTATAGCTCCTGGCTCTACTACTCTTGGATCAAAGAGAATGGATTACCTGGGTACATGATCAGGGTTTGATCCTAATAGATCGTGGTAACTTGTTTCCCTTTGATACGTCCATTTTGCATCATGTTTTCCTACTGTTATTTATAATGTTTGTATGCATAATAATGCTTTATGGAGTAATTCTAATGCCTTTTGTCTCATAATATGCAAGGTTTACACAAAGAGGGAGAATACCGGCAGCTAGAATTCTAGACATAGCAAAGCTACATCAGGTCACCTATTCAACACTACTAGCGCGTTTGGGGAACCTCAGATTGGTACATGTGGGTGAATAGTAGTGTTGATTACATATTGTAGTTTATTACTATATCATTTATTTGGTGGAAGATTATAAGTTCAGATCCATTATGCTATTTAATACCTCTCTGATCTTGAGCATGTTTATCATTTGTGAGTAGTTACTTCTATTCTTGAGGCCACGGGAGAAATCATGTTGCAAGTAATCATGTGAACTTGAAATGTGTTCGATATTTTGATCATATGTATGTTGTGATTCCCTTAGTGGTGTCATATGAACATCGACTACATGACACTTCACCATATTTGGGCCTAAGGGAATGCATTCTGGAGTAGTTATTATTTGATGGGTTGCTAGAGTGACAGAAGCTTAAACCCTAGTGTATGTGCTACTTTGTAAGGGACCGATTTGGATCCAAATGTTTAATGCTATGGTTACATTTTATCATAATACTTTTCTTGTAGTTGCGGATGCTTGCGAGGGGGTTAATCATAAGTAGTAAGTTTGTTCAAGTAAGAACAACACCTATGAACTGATCCACCCACATATCTATCAAAGTAGCAAACACGAATCAAACCAACATGGTGAAAGTGACAGGATGAAATTCACGTGTCTCCTCAAGAACGCTTTGCTTATTATAAGAAACCGTTTTGGCCTATACTTTGCAACAAAAGGATTGGTCCACATTGCAGCATACTATTTACTCTTACCGTTACTTGCTCGTTACAAATTGTCTTGCTATCAAACTACTCATTACCTACAATTTCAGTGCTTGCTGAAAACCGCTTGTCATTTCCTTCTGCTCCTCATTTCGTTCAACACACTTACTTATCGAAAGGACTACGGTTGACCACCTATACTTGTGGGTCATCAAGACTCTCTTCCGGCACCGTTGCTCGGGAGTGAAGCACTCTTGGTAAGTGGAAATTGGTAAGGAAAAATTATTACTATGTGCTGAAATTTATTGTCACTTGTTACTATGAAAAACAATCCTTTGAGGCGTTTCTTCAGGGTATCTTCACCTATACCGGAAGCACAATTAGTTGACCCTCAACCTACTGCACCTACTGAAAATATTGTTTATGAAATTCCTTCAGGTATGATAGAACAACTCCTAGCTAACCGAACGTCCTGATAAGCACTGGATATATGTGGATGAAATTTGTGGATTATTTAAGCGTGCTTGTTTACCCGGATAGGAAGCTAAGAAGATGGTTTTCCCTTTATATTTTAAGGTAAAGGAATTGGCATAGTATAGGCTATGCGATGATATTTGATCTTAGAACTGGAACCGATGGAAATTGGAATTTCACCAAAAAAATTATCCTATGCATCTAGTTCATCATGATCGGAATTACATATATAATGTTTGGCCTCGTGAAGGAGAAAGTATCGCTCTAGCTTGGGGGAGGCTTAAGTAAATGTTATACTCATGCCCCAATCATCTCTTGAGAGAAATTATTATTCAGAACTTTTATGTTCGGCTTTCTCGTGATGATCAATCCATGCTCGATACTTCTTGTAGTGGTTCTTTTATGAAGAGGACTATTGAATTTAGGTGGGATATCTTAGAAATAATTCAATGCAACTCTTAAGATTGGGAACTCGAGAAAGGTAAATAGTTAGGTATAAAGATTAAGTTTGATTGTGTTAAATCTTTTATGAATACCGATGCTTTTCCAAAGCTTAGCACTAAATATGGACCTGACTCTGAGATAGTAGCCTCTTTTTGCGGATCATTTGCTACTCATGTTGATATAACTAAGGAGATGTGGTTTAAATGTCACCCCCTATTAAATAATAAATGAAAGATTCATTAATAGCTAACGAGGAAACTATCATTTACATTTTTGATCTAGTTGTGCCTACTGCTTATATTAAAAAACCTCCTTTCCCTGTTAGGATAAAGGAACATGCTAAGGTTTTAAATGTGGTTTGCAAAAGTAATATTAAAGCACATGCACCCCCTTAGCATATTAAAGTAGAACCTAGTGTTGCTATGGTTAAAGATCTTCTTGTAGAAAATATTGATGGGCATGTTATTTACTTTTCTGATGAAGCTGCTAGAATTGCCAAACCTGATGAAAAGGACAAACATCAACCAGTTGTTGGCATGCCTGTTATCTCAGTCAAAATAGGAGATCATAGTTATCATGGTTTATGTGATTTAGGTGCTAGCGTAAGTGATATGCCTTTTACTTTATATCAAGAAATTATGAATGATATATCACCCGCTGAAATAGAGGACATAGATGTTAGTATTGAACTTGCTAATAGAGATACCATCACACCACTTTGGATTGTTAGAGATGTTGAAGTCTTGTGCGGGAAAACGAAATATCCTACTGATTTTCTAGTTTTTGGCTCCCCACAAGATGAATTTTGTCCTATTATATTTGGTAAACCTTTCTTGAACAGTGCTAATGCTGCTATAGATTGTCATAAACTAACTATCAGTGTTAGCTTTGGTGATGAGTCTCATGAATTTAATTTTTCCAAGTTCAATAGAAAACCTCATAAGAAAGAATTACCTAGTAAAGATGAAATAATTGGTCTTGCTTCTATTATCGTGCCTCCTACTGGTCCATTAGAACAATATTTGCTAGACCATGAAAATGACATGTACATGCACGAAAGAAATGAAATATATAGAATTTTAACAACAACCTCTGCTTAAGCACAATTTTCTTATTGAAACTCTAGGAGGTCCTCCTCCACCTAAAGGTGATCCTGTTTTTGAACTAAAACAATTACTTGACACTTTGAAATATTCTTATCTCGATGATAAATATATATATATATATATATATATATATATATATATATATATATATATATCATGTTATTATTAGTGCTAACCTTTCAGAACATGAAGAAGATAGATTATTGGCAATTCTGAAGAAGCACATAGTTGCTATATACTCTTGATGATCTTAAGGGCATTAGTCCCACTCTATGTCAGGACAAGATTTATATGGAACCTGATGCAAAACCCGTTGTTGATCACCAATGTCCTTTGAATCCTAAGATGAAAGAAGTGGTAAGAACAGAAATATTGAAGCTTCTGGAAGCAGGTATAATCTATGGGTAAGTCCCATTCATTGTGTCCCTAAGAAAGGAGGTATTACTGTTGTTCCCAATGATAAAAATGAACTTATCCCACAAATAATTGTCACTAGCTATCGAGTGGTAATTGATTTTAGAAAATTAAATAAAGCAAATAGAAACAATCATTACCCTCTACCTTTTATAGATCAAATGCTACAAGGACTATCTAAGCACACATACTTTTCATTTCTTGATGGATATTTTGGTTTCTCTCAAATACCTGTGTCACAACCTGATCAAGATAAGACCACATTTACTTGTCCTTTTGGAACTTATGCTTATAGATGCACGCCTTTTGGTTTATGTAATGCACTTGGTACGTTTCAATGATGTATGACAGCTATATTCTCTCATTTTTGTGAAAAGATTGTTGAGGTTTTCATCGATGATTTTTCCGTCTACAGAAATCCTTTTGATGATTGCTTAAGCAACCTGGATCGAGTTTTGCAGAGATGTGAGCAAACTAATCTTGTTTTGAATTGGAAGAAATGCCACTTTATGGTTAATGAAGGTATTGTCTTGTCACACCCTGCATTTTGTAACATGTTATTTGTACCTTTGGAGCATGAAAATTTGGACCAGCAAATTTTTTTGGCATCATTTGGCTTTTATTTGAATTGAGTTTTTCTTCATATGCTTTTTCATGTGCTCATTAAAGTCAACTATGACCTCTTGTAGAATTCATCTCCATACCCAAAACTTCTGCCCAATGATCATGCCAAGTGTTATATAACAGTATAGTATTTTCCTACAAAATTAATTTGGCCAAAAAGTATTTTATAAATTTAGTTTTTCAAAAACCCCTGAATTGAGATTTGCACTGCAAGTACTTGATTTAGGGTGAGAAAATTATTTCAAAAGGTTTATTTGAGACCTAGTAGTCATAGGACTTCCAGAAACCACAAAAGTATAATTTTAAAAGTTATTTTCCTATTTTATGTAAAAGCTTTTTCTTAAGGCCAGAAATGGTCTTTAATAGGGGAAAATTATTTAACTGTTTCAAAAATATTTGCCAAAATTCAGAGAAACTCAGAGGACATATATTGTCCATATATAAGAGTTTCAACACTTGGTCATGTTCAAAATAATGGGCTAAACCTCTAAAACCCTTTCTGGATATTTCAAGCTTTTGAAATATTAACAAAGGAAATATTCTCCAAAAATTCCAGGGAAATTCTACCATGTCATATATGACATATTTGATGATCTTGCCAAGTCCCATGCCTTGGGAAGCAAGAAAACATCCTCAAACCCCATAACCATTCTGTCCATATTTGAAGTTTGAGCAACTTTACATTGCCAAACTTGTCCAACTGCTCTCAAATTTGGTGCACATGCTAGAATGGCCTAATAAGGCATATAGACCAAATGGCACAATATTTGGAATAGAGCAACTTGATCAGATCACCCTAAAACCCTTTCTGTTCAAATGCAAATTTGAACAACTTTACATTACCAACTTTTTATCTGGAGCTTCAAACTTTGTGGGCATGATCAATACCCCAAATGATTATGCTACACCAAGTGGTGCATCAAGGGGAGATGATTAGCTTGACTCAAACAAGATGAAGCTGTTTCTGTTGATTTCTAGGGTTCACCAAAGTTACATTGGCTAGTTTCTTCAAATGAGCCCAAATTTGGTGAAGCACCCTATTTTCTCATGTCTTTCAATCCTGTTAAGTGCCATGTCAAGTGGAGGTCATTTTCTTGACCAAACACTGATCAAACACCTTCTGGCTTTTTTACTAAAACCTCCATCTTGATCACTTTTACTCTTCTCCATGGCCTCAACTTGTTACCACATGATCATTCAGTTACTGGCTACCCCCAGTAACTTCCCCAGCACCCCAGCTCCATGATTGAGGGGTAAGAACCCAAGTTTACCTTGCTGGACAGCAAATTTTCACCAAGTTACCAGCATCCTCCCTCTCTCTCAGCATCTCCAGGGCATCCAAGGCCTCAGCCCAATTCTTTACTCCTCCCTTGACCTTATAGACACCCTTGGGCACGTTGGTTTTGACCAGAGCGGCGAGGGCACGAAGGTGCCCTCCATACGCGCGCTCTGAAGCACGCTACAGTGCACCCACACACTGTAGCTCCAGCCAATCAGCCACCCCCAACAGCCTCGGGCGACTCCCTCGCGCCAGTCGATGCTCCTCGACGTCCGCGACCGCCCCGGCGCTGTCCCCCCTCCTCCTGCGCCCTCCAGTGATCATCCTCGCACGCGCACCGGCCGCCCGCAACGGCCACTCTTCTGCCTCGCACGCGCGCGCGGTCTAGAAGCTCCCCCGCTCCTCCTCTCACCTCTACTGGACGTGGAGCTCGTCCAGCAACTACGTGGACTCATTCCCCTCGCCCCCTGTGCGCTGTAGCTTCGAGCCGGAGCTCGCCGGCGCACTGGACCACGGGCCTCCGTCGACCCCCTATAAATATGACCCCCCGGGCCTCTCCAACAGCATCAGCAGCTCCACCACACCTCACTGAGCCCTCCAGCACCACCCATTGCTCCCCAGGAAGTCCTAGTGCTCGAGATCGACCGGAGGTCCGCCGCGTCGGGCCGCCGGTGATCTCGCATCGGAAACGACCGAGGCAACGACCTCCCGACGAGCTTCCGCCGTCCCACCTCGCCGCCGGCGAACCCGACCTCCCCGGCGTGCCGCACCACCACCCCTACATCCGCCAGTCGACGCTGGACCCATCCCTACCCTCCGTAGCCGTCGCCGTGGCCGAAAACCTCGCCGATCCCGTATTTGACAAAGTTGCTGAGGAAGGAGAAGGAGAAGGATTTGAAGACTTTGAAGACCAAGCCAATCCAGGCAAGCAGCCCTTTGACCATGATACACTTGTTTTGCGGAACCCGTTGTTTCCGATGCATGATTATAGATTCACGGTGGTGACATAGTTGAAACCACCACATGATGCATGCTTGATCTTGATCTTGCTAAGTGCTAGATGA
The DNA here is from genome assembly GCA_902687465.1 of Secale cereale. Taxonomy (NCBI): domain Eukaryota; kingdom Viridiplantae; phylum Streptophyta; class Magnoliopsida; order Poales; family Poaceae; genus Secale; species Secale cereale. The sequence goes on along the minus strand of LR738712.1, from coordinate 314,742,941 downwards.
CATGCAAATAGTTGGTCATGAAGCTTAAATGTTGCATGTGTGATTTTAACCTTCGTAGTTGAAATCTTTGCATGAACCCATCGGGTGCCCCTAATGCCCGAGGGTGATGATGTGTTAGGTCATCACTTGAGGAAGAAGTGATGTGCCGGTTAATCATGTGCATGGTGAAATAAAGGATTAGATTTATGTGTGACTACCGTCCCAACCAAACATGTGCAACCACACTACCCCTTATGGGACGGAGCTTTATTGATTACTTAGGTCGATACTAGCATGGTGCCCGCATTACTAGTGACGGGAAGACTTGAGGTCTTTCCCGGGACGGGGTCGTGCTTGGATAGACGGCCATGACTGTTTTTACAGGGCACCGGACACACCGTTGGTCCCTTCGGGTACGTGTGACATTCAAATTAGGGCAAGTCCCGTGATCTATTGTTTGTATCGAGGGCCGTGTACCAACGAGTGGATACTATGTTAGTGTCGTCTAAGGAAAGATAATGACCGGGTGCTTACCCCGAGTACTTGAGGTACCGCGGGTCGTGGATGACACGGAAGTTCCCCGGATCTTGTGGGTAAAGTGTACAACCTCTGCAGAGTGTAAAACTATTCGAATAGCCGTGTCCACGGTCATGGACAGTTGGGTGGTGCTACTTAAACTATGTCCAGAATTTTACTTCATCGGTGATAGTATGTGTGTGATGAGTCAAGGTGGTGACTTGACTCGATGAGTTGAATCATATTCATGTTGATATCGGTAACCTGTCTTCGAGGTTACGCGAGTTTATTGATGCATAAACTTGATGGTAGAATATTTATTCTAGCACATTGCTAGATTGATCATTATTGTTCAATTGCACTGTTACTTTGAATCACATCATGGGTTGCTTGCGAGTACATTCAAAGTACTCATTGGCTTGCCACTGGTTATTTAATTGGCCAGGCATGGAAGAACTGGAATATGAGGAAGAGTTCTTTGGAGACGAACATGCGAACTAGGACGCTATCCCAGTCAGAATGCCTGTAGGGTTAAGGCAGATGGCATGGGTTCTACCCGTTATCGAAGACTTCCGCTATTTGAGTTATTTGCTATTCAGCCTGTGAGGCTCTATCTATGTAAGACTTGGCCTTAATGGCCTTAATTCGTGTAAGACTATTTGTATGGATGTAAGACTCTTGTTATTCAGCTTCTGTGTGTTCAGTGAGCATTGATCTCTAGGATCACTGTACACGTACATTCGGTGATCTCGACGTCTAAGTCGGGGTCCCCACAGAGCTGGTATCAGAGCCATCCTGACTGTAGGAAGCCTTAGTTAGCATGGGCGTTAGTTAGTTGAGACCCCTTTTTTCAAAAACCTTCTAAACCTCTCTTCTTTTCTAAACCTGAGATTTCATCAGCTTATTAACCCCTCCTATTCCACCTTTGTAGATGGCCGCTGTACCCAAAGAGCACCTGACCACTGGGTTTCCCTTACTTCTCAAGGATAGCCTCCAGGAGTGTCAGTTCCACCGAGCACCCATCCTCACCTACCTTGAGCATTGGGTTAGCGACACTGAGGTGGAGTACCATGTGGAAGTGATCGTGAAGGCAAACGATCCTCCCACAAGTTGGTTCTTCGAGGGACCCCAGATGGCAACACTACCGCTCGCTGTCGAGGCTGCTGCACTTAAGGCATTAACCCGTCTCCACGAGCTTCTTCCGGAGATGGCAGCCAAGATGACAACTCGCTTCTTACCTTACCGGAAGGAAGGTGAAGAAGAAAGCAGCGCACTAGCCCCTCCACTGAAGGAAGGACTCTCGCTTCGATTCCAGACCTACTTCAGTCTATGTGCCGACAGCTTGGCACAAGACTTGGCCTCGGAATCAATGAAGCTTCGAGAAGAACTTCACAAGACCAAGGCACTTCTTTGTCGAGCTCAAGAGAAGGCAAATAGGATCAAGAAGGAAGGAGCACCTTCTGGATAGTCCGCTATCGCATATCGAGGCGGAAGGCCCTCCGAGGATGTGTCTTCCAAGAATGAAGAACCGCCTCGGCGACGCCGGATGACGGCAAGGGAATATCGCAAGCTTTTCCCTACACCGCCGACAAAGCACCGTCGTATCCAACTCCTCCACTCCCCCACACCCTCAAGTGACAAGGGGGCCCAGACAGATGAAGACAAGGAGGAAGACACAGAAGAGTCAGAATACGCGACCGAGCATTCCGCCGCTTAGGCATTATTCGCTACTCGGATATGCCAGTCGTAACCTCTACGGTAGGATAGGTCGTGTAACCCCTGTGCGCAGTCGAGTCCTTGTATGGTTCATATGAAACCATCTAGTGTTTGCTTTTGTTGTGTCTGGATGTGTGTCGTAATCTTCCTTCGGGAATGTGTAAACGACTACACACCACCCATTTGGATTTTAATGAATGTGTGATACGTCCAAACCGTATCTATAATTTCGGCTTGCTCCATGCCACTTTTGGGTGATATTGCTATGATATTGATGCACTTACATACACTTTTGATCATATTTGGACTAACTTACTAATCCAATGCACCGCAGTGCCAGTTTCTGTTTTCGGCTGTTTTTGTATTTCAGGTTTTCACATTTCGAGAACTGCCCAGAAAAATACAGAAAAATATATATAAAAAATCAGCGTTCTGGGAACGACACTGCTTCCGAAGGGGAGCCTGGGGGGGCCACAGGGGCCCCAGGCGCCCTGTGGGCGCGCCCCCTCTGGGCCTCGCCGGGGGGGCGCCTCGGCCCCCCGAGAGCCCCCCGATGCCCTACTTTGGCAGATATTTAAAGGGTCCCCCGTAACCCTTGAAACAAGACTTCTTTTCGCGATCCCATCTCTGTTCTGCCGCCGCCACCGCTTCCAAGATCGGGAGCACCAGGAGAACTCTTCCCGGCACCCTGCCGGAGGGGAGGATCACCACCGGGAGCTTCTCCACCACCATGGACGCCTCCCGGATGACTCGTGAGTAGTCTCCCTTGGACCATGAGTCCATGACCAGTAGCTATGTGATGTTCTCCTCCCGTTCTTGTGCTTCACTAATTAGTCCTCGTGAGCTGCCCTACATGATCGAGGCACCTATGTAATCCTTATGTTCTTGCTATGTTGAGTTTGCTGGGATCCGATGGATTATGAGATTATGTTCAGATTGATCTTGAGTAATATATTTGATTCACCTCTTTTATATTTTAGTTCATAAGTAATTCTTGCATGTTCTCCGTTGTTATTTATTGCTTTGGCCAAGTAGTAAGTACTGACTCCAAGAGGGAATGTTATGCTCGATTGTGGGTTCATGCCCCTCGGTGACTAGCTTGAGTGACAGAAACATGAGTCTAGGGGATGTGCTGTTGCCACAAGGGGGAAAACAACGGTGCTTGTGCCCGCGGGTGCAAGGATTGTTTACTTTACGCAAAGTTCTTTTAATGCAGTTGTCTGTTGCATTGAGTTTACACTATGGGTGGGACTCGCAACTTAATACCAGCGAGATGTTCTGGATAGATATCTCAAGGTGGATGATTAGTAGTAGATATTGATGGATTTCGGTCTACTTACTTTGGCGTACCGCCCATGCTTTGAACCTCAACCTTTCTTGCAATGTAATCAGCATTGGTTTGCGTTCGTGGTCCTGTCAATTGCCCAGCTGTAATTTGTTACCTCACATAGCCGTTTTATCGTCTTTTGGGAGAGAGACATCACTAGTGAACATCATGTGACTCCGGTCCTTACTACCATCATTGATCACATACACTATTTACTTTTCTGCTATTTTACTTACTATTGCAAAACACTATCTATCACTACTATCATATTGCTTTTAACCCTTTGTGAACTACAAGGCCGGAGAGATTGACAACCTCTCTGTACTCGTTGGGAGCAAAGTTATTTGTATCTGTGTGCAGGTCCACGTTGATTGCTAATTGCGCCGTTAGCAGTTGACACCTACCTGTTGAACCTAGGAGTCTCTGGGGATTCGATCCTTGGCATCTTTGCTAAGGGAAAACACTTCTACTTACTGCATCTTACACCTTCCACTTGGGGTAATCCAACGAGGGGTTCGAGGCCCATCTAGGAGTATTTTCTGGCGCCGTTGCCGGGGACTCCACTCTTCAGGATAGGGGAGTTGCATGCTATCTTTTACCTTTGCTTATTAGTCTTGTTAGTTTACCTTTCATATTTGCTTTAGTTCCTTTTATCAAAAATCACAAAAAAATTATTTACCTTCCTGTTAGTAGTCCTATCTGTTTAGTTAAACATGTTAGGATTTGGTGCTTTGAGGGAATCAGAAGTTTTAGATTTCCATCAAAGGGATGGAGAAAATATGAAGAAGGCATGGGACAGAATTTCTGATGCACATAGGAGAATTATGCCTTGGATACCTATAAAAATAGTGCTTAGGAATTTTTACCATGGTCTTTTTAAATGGTGTAAACACTCGCTTGACATTATAGCTGAGGGAGATTTTCTAGAATGTGATGAAGCTAGAGCTCTTGAAATTATACATGGTCTATCTAGTTACTTTGTTTATGATCATAACTTTGATACTATCATAGATAGACTTGCCACTATTGAGAAAAGAATGGATGCTCTAGACTTAACGAAGGTAGAGAAACCCAAACCCAATAAGAGAGATATTTTGGAAATAGATAATGACTGGGAACCTCTTGTTAGGATTAGCATCTCAAATCAAGACTTCCTTGCTTATTGTGATATTGGATCTATGGTTTCTACTATGCCAAAAATTGTTCATGATTCTCTAAAATTTAATATGGATATACTACCATCTTATCATGAACACACTAATGGAGATATTTCTGAAATCCAGGGAAAAATAAAAGACGTGCCAGTTAAATTCCTTAAGGGGATTGCAATGATTGATTTCTTCATCATGGAGCCAATCCAAGGAAATATAGTGCTTGGAAGGGACTTCCTCCGAGCAGTTAAAGGCTTCATTGATATAGGTAAGGGACAAATCCGCTTACGCGGGAAGGCAAAAGGTGTGTACCCCTTTCCTAGAAGGAACAAGAATGAACTTGTTGAGAAATCATTTGAACCAATTTATAACTCCGATTATTATGATGAATATTGATTCCTCTATGCATTATGCCTAGCTTAAAGGCATAAAAGAAAGCGCTTTTTGGAGGCAGCCCACATGAATAAAATTTTTGCTTTTTTTGTGTCTTGATGTTGTTTACTGCTGTAGCATCATCATTGTATCTTTTCTTTTCATATTTGTGCCAAGTATAGCCTCTGATTGCTAGAAAGTTCAAAAGTTGTGAGGTGCTGTCCAGGAAACAGATTCTGTCCTTGGATAGAAAAATTCTTATAAAATCACCAGATCATCTTTTTGGTCTGAATTTTTTCGACAGCGTTCTCTATATAATTTTCTTTCGTGCGTCAGTTCTGAGTTTTTTTATTTGAGTTTCATAAGTATCCCGAACAGGTCAATTACTGCCTGCTGTTCTGTTTTTCACAGATTCTGTCCTGTTTTGCCTTACCTTCACTTTGCAAATTAAGAACTTGTTTTTTCTTTGCGAAAACCTTTTGGCAATCTTGAGAAACAGTAGAACTTCAAGAATATCCTTATTTCCAGCAAGGTATAATTATTTTATTAAGGGTACTAACCTCGCTAATCAGATTATGAATGAGTTATGTATGAAGGGAGTTTTCAAGTGTGCGAGGGAAGATGATAAAAAAGATTCAGGAGTGTCAAGCGCTCAAGCTTGGGGATGCCCCCGTGCACCCCCAAGAAATATTCAAGGAGACTCAAGCGTCTAAGCTTGGGGATGCCCCCCGTGCATCCCCTTGTCCATCAACATTATCAGTTCGTCTTTCGTTCCGCTATATTTTTATCACTTCATGTGTTATGTGTTATGCTTGGAGCGTCTTGCTTTTAGTTTTCTTTTTAGTTTTTCATAACGAGTCGGAACCCAGCATTCCTTTATGTGGGAGAGAAACACGCTCCACCTCTACCTAGAACATTACATAGAATTTTCATGTCTATCTATGTTGTGTGTGTTCTTTATCTTTTAATAGCTACTATCGTGCTTTGCTCTTAGTATTCATGCTTATATTTTCAAAGAGCTTTTATTTAGTTGGTTGCTTGAACTCTCTTTAATTACCATGCTCACCTTATTAAGAGAGTTTGCTTCCGTTTCATGGGTTAATGTGTCTATGATAAATATGCTACTTTCATGATGGTGCTTAGTAGTTCAGGTTTTCTTATGGTTAATCTCAGATAGCTGGGGGGTTCCCAATGTGTCATTGGAGTACCAACTTGGTTTGTTTGCCTATGACGTGGTATGGTTTAGTAATATCTTCCTTCGAGAATTTATTTTGATTGACTTGGCGTATGCTCACGCATATTCAAGACTGTAAAGAAAGTCTGTCAAGCCTTGATGATCTTTTGTTTCTAAGTAGCGATATAACTACCATGCCTGATTCAATATTGCTTTGTCGCTCTGCATGATTATGACCGTCATTGCTCTCTTAGTTGGTCGCTCCCAGTATTTTGCTAACCTCCACCTGCACTAAGCAAATTAATCATGCAATACATAGCTCATGGGAAAGTAGCCTAAAAACTATTGTGGTAAAGAATATGTTGCTTATGTATCTTATTTCTTATGAGTTGCTTGCTGAGCGGTAACCATGTTTCTGGGGACGCCATCAACTGTCACACTTTTGTTGAATATCATGTGAGTTGCTATGCATGTTCGTCTTGTCTGAAGTAAGGGTGATTTACCGTGGGTTGAATTAATATGCATATTGTTAGAGAAGAACATTGGGCCGCCAACCAAAGCCATGCCTCATAGTGGAAGTTTTAGCTTGGACCTTAATCCTCAATCTCTCATGAGAATATGCTTATGCATTAAAGAGGAGTCCATCATCTATTTTCTATGTTGTCCTGGTATGGATGTCCTCAAGTTGAGATTTATCAAAAACGAGAAATCAAATGCGATCTATCTCCTTGGACCTTTGTACAGGTGGCATAGAGGTACCCCTTTGTGACACTTGGTAAAAACATATGCAATGCAATGATAACCCATGGGGATCCGAGTTAATTAGGACAAGGAGCGAGCACTATTGGTATTCGATGCATGAGGCTTGCAACTTATAAGATGTTTTATACATGACACATATGAAGTACTACTACCGTTAAAACAATTGCTTCCATGTTTCATAATAAAAAGCTCTAGCACTTTAAGCACCAACTACTGAGAGCATGATTGTCATTCTGAGTTTAATGTGCATTGTCCCAAAGTAGCATTGTCTTTTGCATGATTGTGATATCGTTTATTCTGAAATGATTGTATCTAGTCATCACTTAAACCTTGAAGGTGCCCTTGCATTTATGTTTTGCATCACTAAAGGGGGCAAGCTAGATATCACTTGATCATATTTGTACATCATGTTCATTGCAAATCCTTTTGATGTTTCAGTTTCATATTGTAAAACTTTCAGTCATTTGTGATTTTCTCTTGAGACAACTTAATTACTTTAGAATCATTGTCTCAGTAAGCTTTTGTGACTATGAGAAAGTCTTATATGGTTAATAGCATGTCACCACAGAAATTATTCTTGTTATCATTTACCTACTCGAGGACGAGCAGGAATTAAGCTTGGGGATGTTGATACGTCCAAAACGTATCTATAATTTCTGCTTGCTCCATGCCACTTTTGGGTGATATTGCTATGATATTCATGCACTTCCATACACTTTTGATCATATTTGGACTAACTTACTAATCCAGTGCACCCCAGTGCCAGTTTCTGTTTTCGGCTGTTTTTGTATTTCAGGTTTTCACGTTTCGAGAACTGCCCAGAAAAATACAGAAAAAATATATAAAAAATCAGCGTTTCGGGAACGACACTGCTTCCGAAGGGGAGCCTGGGGGGGCCACAGGGGCCCCAGGTGCCCTGTGGGCGCGCCCCCCCCTGGGCCGCGCCGGGGGGCGCCTCGGCCCCCCGAGAGCCCCCCGATGCCCTACTTTGGCAGATATTTAAAGGGTCCCCCGTAACCCTTGAAACAAGACTTCTTTTCGCGATCCCATCTCTGTTTCGCCGCCGCTGCCGCTTCCAAGATCGGGAGCACCAGGAGAACTCTTCCTGGCACCCTGCCGGAGGGGAGGATCACCACCGAGAGCTTCACCACCACCATGGACGCCTCCCGGATGACTCGTGAGTAGTCTCCCTTGGACCATGAGTCCATGACCAGTAGCTATGTGATGTTCTCCTCCCGTTCTTGTGCTTCACTAATTAGTCCTCGTGAGCTGCCCTACATGATCGAGGCACCTATGTAATCCCTATGCTGTTGCTATGTTGAGTTTGCTGGGATCCGATGGATTATGAGATTATGTTCAGGTTGATCTTGAGTAATATATTTGATTCACCTCTTTTATATTTTAGTTCATAAGTAATTCTTGCATGTTCTCCGTTGTTATTTATTGCTTTGGCCAAGTAGTAAGTAGTGACTCCAATAGGGAATATTATGCTCGATTGTGGGTTCATGCCCCTCGATGACTAGCTTGAGTGACAGAAACATGAGTCTAGGGGATGTTCTGTTGCCACAAGGGGGAAAACAACGGTGCTTGTGCCCGCGGGTGCAAGGATTGTTTACTTTACGCAAAGTTCTTTTAATGCAGTTGTCTGTTGCATTGAGTTTACACTATGGGTGGGACTCGCAACTTAATACCAGCGAGATATTCTGGATAGATATCTCAAGGTGGATGATTAGTAGTAGATATTGATGGATTTCGGTCTACTTACTTTGGCGTACCGCCCATGCTTTGAACCTCAACCTTTCTTGCAATGTAATCAGCATTGGTTTGCGTTCGTGGTCCTGTCAATTGCCCAGCTGTAATTTGTTACCTCACATAGCCGTTTTATCGTCATTTGGGAGAGAGACATCACTAGTGAACATCATGTGACTCCGGTCCTTATTACCATCATTGATCACATACACTATTTACTTTTCCGCTATTTTACTTACTATTGCAAAACACTATCTATCACTACTATCATATTGCTTTTAACCCTTTGTGAACTACAAGGCCGGAGAGATTGACAACCTCTTTGTACTCGTTGGGAGCAAAGTTATTTGTATCTGTGTGCAGGTCCACGTTGATTGCTAATTGCGCCGTTAGCAGTTGACACCTACCTGTTGAACCTAGGAGTCTCTGGGGATTCAATCCTTGGCATCTTTGCTAAGGGAAAACACTTCTACTTACTGCATCTTACACCTTCCACTTGGGGTAATCCAACGAGGGGTTCGAGGCCCATCAATGTGTTTTGGCCTTTCGGCCCTTGCATGATTTGATTTAGTGTCACACCCACCCCCTTACTAGGCACCCATCTATCTTGCTTTCCCTCTTCCGAGTCATGAGACCTTTTACCACTCCAATAGGATGCCTGTTGTAACTCGTACTGGCACCTCTACCCAGCAGCCCGAAGCCGGAGCATCCGCTCAGCCAGAGGCAGGCCACGACCAAACCAACGACCAAGCTCCACCACCACCTCCTCCAAGCATGGACATGGCTCAGCTTCTCCAAGCTTTCTGAGAGGAACGCCAAGCCAACACTGCAGCTCTCCAGCTGATTGCTCAAGCTGTCACCAACAACCGCCAGCCGGCGGGGAATGGCAATGGACGTTCCACGTTGGCAGAGTTCAAGAAGCATGCACCGCCGACTTTCATCGAGACTGCTGAACCCCTAGATGCAGACGACTGGGTCCGTTCCATTGAGGAGATACTGGAACTAGTCGGATGCACCGAAGACCATGAGAAGGTGGCTTATGCAGCCCACTGCCTCGGGGGGACTGCTAGAGCTTGGTGGGATGGATTCATGGTCATGCATGCTGAACAAGGCATCACTTGGGTTACCTTCAAGGCAGAATTCCGCAAGGCCCACATTCCTTCCGGAATCATGGCTATCAAAAAGCGTGAGTTCCGAGCCCTGAAGCAAGGAAGTGGCACTGTCAAGGAGTACGTGCAGAAGTTCAGTATTCTGTCAAGGTATGCCCCTGAAGATGTCAGCACTGATGCTGCCAAAAGGGAGCGCTTCATGGAAGGCCTCAATCAGACTCTGTAATACTCGCTTGTCGTGTGCAACTGCCCGTCTTTCCCTGACCTGGTGAACAAAGCACTTATGCTTGAAGACAAGCGGCGTGCTTTGGAAGACACTCGCAAGCGCAAGTTGGTCAGTAAGGGAAGTTCCAGCAACCAGAACCCTCGTCCGTGGCAGTCAGCCCCGGCCAAGCCAACCTATCAGCAACCAAGAGCTCCTGCACCTCGTGCCAACCCTCAGCCTCAGCAGTATGCCAACCCCAGGCCAGCTTTCAACCCCAATACCAGTGGTGGCAACAAGATCAATCCAAACCAAGTCACTTGCTTTGAATGTGGTCAGCCCGGACACATCTCAAGGGTGTGCCCCAACAAGAAGCCTGATGCCCCGCGCCCCAATGCGCAGAACCAGGGACAAGGCCGCGGGATGCCACCAAGGAACCCAGCTCCCCGCAATCCACCGAACCATGGGAAGGGGCATGTGAATCACGTCACTGCTGAAGAAGCCCTGGAAGACCCGGACGTCGTGCTGGGTACGTTCCTTGTCAACTCAGCACCTGCAACTGTCTTGTTTGATTCTGGAGCAATGCATTCATTTGTCACTCAAAGATTTGCATTAAAAAGTGGCATGACCCCTACACCCCTGAATAACCCTATGGTGGTACAAACCTCCGGAGCCGAGATGAGAGCCAAGATAGGCTGTAAAGGAGTCGGCATTACCATTAACGGTGTAGACTTCCTAGCAGACCTTATCGTCCTGAGATCGCAAGGCTTGGATGTGATCCTAGGCATGAATTGGCTCAGCAAGCACCAAGGCTTGTTAGACTGTGCCAACCGGACAGTCACTGTGACCAATGACCAAGGAGTCGAAGTCAAGTTTGCTTCCAACTCCTCTTCCACTCAAGCCGCTAAAGTCAACTGTCTGTCTGAAGTTGGGCTAGATCAAGTACCGGTGGTTTGTGAGTACTCTGATGTCTTTCCGGATGAACTACCGGGAATGCCCCCTGACCGTGACATTGAGTTCATCATCGAGCTCGTGCCCGGAGCAGGACCCATCTATAAGAAGCCTTATAGGATGGGGACGGAAGAATTAGCCGAGTTGAAGAAGCAGCTGGAAGAGCAGCTAAGGAAGGGATTTTTCCACCCAAGTGCCTCCCGTTGGGGATCTCCTGTTCTGTTTGTGGAAAAGAGGGACGGTACCATCCGCTTATGCATTGACTATCGTTCCCTCAATGAAGTTACAATCAAGAACAAGTATCCACTTCCCAAGATCGAAGATCTGTTTGATCAGCTCAGCGGAGCCAAGGTATTCTCCAAGATCGACCTCAGATCTGGGTACTACCAGCTGAAGATCAGACCCCAAGATATTCCGAAGACGGCATTTGTAACCAGATATGGCCTGTACGAGTGCACGGTCATGTCCTTTGGGTTAACCAATGCCCCAGCATACTTCATGTATCTCATGAATAAAGTCTTCATGGAATATTTGGACAAGTTCGTTGTCGTCTTCATTGATGACATCCTTGTGTTCTCGAAGTCGGAGGAAGAACACGAGCAACATCTGAGGATTGTCCTAGACAAGCTTCGTGAGCACCAACTGTATGCCAAATTTAGCAAGTGTGAGTTCTGGCTGCATAAAGTTGGATTCTTAGGTCACGTCTTGACCAAAGAAGGATTATCTGTTGATCCTGCAAAGATCGAAGCTGTGACCCAATGGCAATCTCCAACGACCGTCAAGGAAGTTAGAAGCTTCCTCGGACTAGCGGGCTATTACCGCAAGTTCGTGGAAGGATTCTCTAGCATTGCACGACCAATGACTCAGCTCCTCAAGAAGGACAAGAAGTTCGAGTGGACGCCAAAATGCGAAGAGAGCTTCCAAGAGTTCAAGAAGAGATTGACCACCGCCCCACTTCTGGCAACACCTGATATTCACAAGGAGTTCGTGATATATTGTGATGCCTCTCGAACTGGATTGGGAAGCGTTCTGATGCAAGAAGTCCGCGTCATAGCATACCTCTCCAGGCAGCTACGACCCCATGAGGAGAACTACACTACTCACGATCTTGAGCTAGCGGCAGTAGTTCATGCCTTGAAGACATGGCGGCATTACCTCCTAGGGAAACGGTGTGAGATCTACACAGACCACAAAAGTCTGAAGTACATTTTCACCCAAAAGGAATTGAACATGAGGCAGCGGAGATGGTTGGAACTCATCAAAGACTATGACCTCAGTGTTAAATATCACCCCGGGAAGGCTAACGTGGTGGCCGATGCCTTAAGCAGGAAGGCTTGCTCTTTGAATGCCGTTATTCAAGAAAGGCAACCAGCCTTGTTTAAGGAGTTCGAACAATTCAGTTTGGAATTGGTCACCCCTGGATTTCTGGATCATTTGGAAGTCAGACCGACCCTGATGGACGACGTCAAGAAGGCACAAGATGGACACACAAGCATTGAAGGCATCAAGAGGAAGATGAAGCTGGGCAAGGCCCCAGGATTCTCCGAAGACGAGCACGGGATTGTTTGGTACAAAGGTCGCATCTGCGTACCAAACAACACCGAGCTGAAGACGCTGATTCTGCAAGAAGCCCACGACACTCCGTATTCCATCCACCCTGGAGGAACCAAGATGTACCGAGACTTGAAGGCACGATTCTGGTGGCACGGGATGAAAAGAGAGATAGCAACCTATGTTGCAAAGTGTGATGTGTGCCAAAGGGTCAAGGCTGAATATCAGCGACCTGCTGGATTGCTTCAACCACTCAAAGTTCCTGAGTGGAAGTGGGATAAAGTCGGAATGGACTTCATCACTGGATTACCAAGGTCGAATAGAGGACATGACTCTATCTGGGTCATAGTCGATCATTTGACCAAGGTAGCCCATTTCATTCCTGTCAAGACCACTTATGATGGCAACCGGCTGGCAGCTCTCTACATCGACCAAATCGTAAGTCTTCACGGTGTTCCCAAGGAGATTGTGTCAGATCGAGGAACCCAGTTCACCTCCAGGTTCTGGAAGAAGTTCCAAGAAGCCTTGGGAACCAAGTTGTCCTTCAGCACGGCTTTTCACCCACAGACTGGAGGTTAGACAGAACGAGTCAATCAGATTCTCGAAGACATGCTCTGAGCCTGTGTCCTGGCATATGGAGCCAAGTGGGAAGATTATCTCCCTTTTGCCGAGTTCTCCTATAACAACAGTTACCAGTCGAGCCTTCAGATGGCACCATTTGAGGTGTTGTACGGACGCAGATGCCGCACACCCCTCAACTGGTCAGAGACTGGAGAAGGACTAGTCTTTGGACCGGATAATCTCCGCGCAGCAGAAGAGCAAGTCCAACTAGTCAGAGAGCGTTTGAAGGCAGCCAAGTCAAGGCAGAAGAGTTATGCTGACACTCACCGTTGGGACATGAGTTTCCATGTCGGGGACCATGTGTACCTGCGGGTAACTCCTCTGAAGGGAACCAAGCGTTTCCACGTCAAGGGGAAGCTCGCACCATGGTTCATCGGACCCTTTGAGATCACTGCACGACGAGGAGAAGTGGCTTACCAGTTGGAACTACCGCCTGAGTTATCCGATGTGCACAATGTATTCCATGTGTCACAACTCCGGAAATGTCTACAAGTCCCAGACAAGCCCAATCTCTACAAGGATGTGGATCACCAAGCCATTGATCTGCAGCCTGATTTGACCTACCGCGAGAAGCCCATTCGCATTCTGGACGAAGAAGAACAACGAACGCGAAGCCGTACCATCAAGTATTTCAAGGTCCAGTGGAGCAACCACACCGAAGCAGAAGCAACCTGGGAGCGAGAAGACTATCTTAGATCCGAGTTTCCCGACCTCTTTTAAGACCTAGTTTAGGAATCTCGGGGACGAGATTCTTGTAAGGGGGGTAGGTCTGTCACACCCTGCATTTTGTAACATGTTATTTGTACCTTTGGAGCATGAAAATTTGGACCAGCAAAATTTTTTGGCATCATTTGGCTTTTATTTGAATTGAGTTTTTCTTCATATGCTTTTTTATGTGCTCATTAAAGTCAACTATGACCTCTTGTAGAATTCATCTCCATACCCAAAACTTCTGCCCAATGATCATGCCAAGTGTTATATAACAGTATAGTATTTTCCTACAAAATTAATTTGGCCAAAAAGTATTTTATAAATTTAGTTTTTCAAAAACCCCTGAATTGAGATTTGCACTGCAAGTACTTGATTTAGGGTGAGAAAATTATTTCAAAAGGTTTATTTGAGACCTAGTAGTCATAGGACTTCCAGAAACCACAAAAGTATAATTTTAAAAGTTATTTTCCTATTTTATTTAAAAGCTTTTTCTTAAGGCCAGAAATGGTCTTTAATAGGGGAAAATTATTTAACTGTTTCGAAAATATTTGCCAAAATTCAGAGAGACTCAGAGGACATATATTGTCCATATATAAGAGTTTCAACACTTGGTCATGTTCAAAATAATGGGCTAAACCCTCTAAAACCCTTTCTGGATATTTCAAGCTTTTGAAATATTTACAAAGGAAATATTCTCCAAAAATTCCAGGGAAATTCTACCATGTCATATATGACATATTTGATGATCTTGCCAAGTCCCATGCCTTGGGAGGCAAGAAAACATCCTCAAACCCCTTCATAACCATTCTGTCCATATTTGAAGTTTGAGCAACTTTACATTGCCAAACTTGTCCAACTGCTCTCAAATTTGGTGCACATGCTAGACTGGCCTAATAAGGCATCTAGACCAAATGGCACAAGATTTGGAATAGAGCAACTTGACCAGATCACCCTAAAACCCTTTCTGTTCAAATGCAAATTTGAACAACTTTACATTACCAACTTTTTATCTGGAGCTTCAAACTTTGTGGGCATGATCAATACCCCAAATTATGATGCTACACCAATTGGTGCATCAAGGGGAGATGATTAGCTTGACTAAAACAAGATGAAGCTGTTTCTGTTGATTTCTAGGGTTCACCAAAGTTACATTGGCTAGTTTCTTCAATTGAGCCAAAATTTGGTGAAGCACCCTATTTTCTCATGTCTTTCAATCCTGTTAAGTGCCATGTCAAGTGGAGGTCATTTGCTTGACCAAACACTGATCAAACACCTTCTGGCTTTTTACTAAAACCTCCATCTTGATCACTTTTACTCTTCTCCATGGCCTCAACTTGTTACCACTTGATCATTCAGTTACTGGCTACCCCCAGTAACTTTCCCAGCACCCCTGCTCCATGATTGAGGGGTAAGAACCCAAGTTTACCTTGCTGGACAGCAAATTTTCACCAAGTTACCAGCATCCTCCCTCTCTCTCAGCATCTCCAGGGCATCCAAGGCCTCAGCCCAATTCTTTACTCCTCCCCTGACCTTCTAGACACTCTTGGGCACGTTGGTTTTTACCAGAGCGGCGAGGGCACGAAGGTGCCAGCCATACGCGCGCTCTGGAGCACGCTAAAGTGCACCCACGCACTGTAGCTCCAGCCAATCAGCCACCCCCGACAGCCTCGGGCCACTCCCTCGCGCTAGTCGATGCTCCTCAACGTCCGCGACCGCCCCGGTGCTCTCCCCCCTCCTCCTACGCCCTCCAGTGATCATCGTCGCACGCGCACCGGCCGCACGCAACGGCCACTCTTCTGCCTCACACGCGCGCGCGGTCTAGAAGCTCCCCCGCTCCTCCTCTCACCTCTACTGGACGTGGAGCTCGTCCAGCAACTCCGTGGACTCATTCCCCTCGCCCCCTGTGCGCTGTAGCTTCGAGCCGGAGCTC
>LR738712.1:314594922-314727006 GCA_902687465.1 Secale cereale | reverse complement strand
CCCGGGCCTCTCCAACAGCATCAGCAGCTCCACCACACCTCACTGAGCCCTCCAGCACCACCCATTCCTCCCCAGGAAGTCCCAGTGCTCGGGATCGACCGGAGCTCCGCCGCGTCGGGCCGCCGGTGATCTCGCATCGGAAACGACCGAGGCAACGACCTCCCGACGAGCTTCCGCCATCCCACCTCGCCGCCGGCGAACCCGACCTCCCCGGCGTGCCGCACCACCACCCCTACATCGGCCACTCGACGCTGGACCCATCCCTACCCTCCGTTGCCGTCGCCGTGGCCGGAAACCTCGCCAATCCCGTATTTGACGAAGTTGCTGAGGAAGGAGAAGGAGAAGGATTTGAAGACTTTGAAGACCAAGCCAATCCAGGCAAGCAGCCCTTTGACCATGATACACTTGTTTTGCGGAACCCATTGTTTCCGAATCATGATGATAGATTCACGGTGGTGACCTATTTGAAACCACCACATGATGCATGCTTGATCTTGATCTTGCTAAGTGCTAGATGACATGCAAATAGTTGGTCATGAAGCTTAAATGTTGCATGTGTGATTTTAACCTTCGTAGTTGAAATCTTTGCATGAACCCATCAGGTGCCCCTAATGCCCGAGGGTGATGATGTGTTAGGTCATCACTTGAGGAAGAAGTGATGTGCCGGTTAATCATGTGCATGGTGAAATAATGGATTAGATTTATGTGTGACTACCGTCCCAACCAAACATGTGCAACCACACTACCCCTTATGGGACAGGGCTTTATTGATTACTTAGGTCGATACTAGCATGGTGCCCGCATTACTAGTGACGGGAAGACTTGAGGTCTTTCCCGGGACGGGGTCGTGCTTGGATAGACGGCCATGACTGTTTTTACAGGGCACCGGACACACCGTTGGTCCCTTCGGGTACGCGTGACATTGAAATTAGGGCAAGTCCCGTAATCTATTGTTTGTACCGAAGGCCGTGTACCAACGAGTGGACTCTATGTTAGTGTCGTCTAAGGAAAGATAATGACCGGGTGCTTACCCCGGGTACTTGAGGTACCACGGGTCGTGGATGACACGGAAGTTCCCCGGATCTTGTGGGTAAAGTGTACAACCTCTGCAGAGTGTAAAACTATTCGAATAGCCATGTCCACGGTCATGGACAGTTTGGTGGTGCTACTTAAACTATGTCCAGAATTTTACTTCATCGGTGATAGTATGTGTGTGATGAGTCAAGGTGGTGACTTGACTCGATGAGTTGAATCATATTCATGTTGATATCGGTAACCTGTCTTCGAGGTTACGCGAGTTTATTGATGCATAAACTTGATGGTAGAATATTTATTCTAGCCCATTGCTAGATTGATCATTATTGTTCAATTGCACTGTTACTTTGAATCACATCATGGGTTGCTTGCGAGTACATTCAAAGTACTCATTGGCTTGCCACTGGTTATTTAATTGGCCAGGCATGGAAGAACAGGAATATGAGGAAGAGTTCTTTGGAGACGAACATGCGAACTAGGACGCTATCCCAGTCAGAATGCCTGTAGGGTTAAGGCAGATGGCATGGGTTCTACCCGTTATCGAAGACTTCCGCTATTTGAGTTATTTGCTATTCAGCCCGTGAGGCTCTATCTATGTAAGACTTGGCCTTAATGGCCTTAATTCGTGTAAGACTATTTGTATGGATGTAAGACTCTTGTTATTCAGCTTCTGTGTGTTCAGTGAGCATTGATCTCTGGGATCACTGTACATGTACATTCGGTGATCTCGACTTCTAAGTCGGGGTCCCCACGTGTCTTGGGTCATAAAATTTATGAACATCGTATTGAGATGGATAAAGATAAAGTTGATGCAATTTAGAAAATACCATGTCCTAAAGTTATTAAAGGTATTCGTAGTTTTCTTGGTCATGCTGGTTTCTATGGGAGGTTTATTTAAGAATTCTCTTAAATTTCTAGGGCTCTTACAAATATTTTACAAAAGGATGGTCCATTTGTTTTTTATGTTGATTGTGTAGAAGCCTTTGAAACACTCAAGAAAGCCTTAACTTGAGCATCTATTGCTGAAGCAGCTGATTGGAACTTTCCTTTTGTAATTATGTGTATTGCTAGCGATTATGCTGTTGGTGATTTTCTAGGACAAAGAGTTGATAAAAAATTAATGTTATCCATTATGCCCAAAGAAATTATGGTACTACTGAAAAAGAATTTTTAGTAATTGTACACACTGATCCTGCTGCTATAAATATCTTATGGAAAAGAAAGATGCTAAACCTAGACTCATTAGTTGGGTTCTCTTGCTGCAAGAATTCAATTTACATATCACTGATAGGAAAGGAGCCGAGAACCCCGTAGGTGATAACTTGTCTAGGTTAGAAAATATTCATGATGACCCACTACCTATTGATGATAGTTTTCGTGATGAACGATTGGCTGCAATAAATGTTTCTCACAACACACCTTGGTATGCTGATTATGCTAATTATATTGTTACTAAATACATACCACCTAGTTTCACATACCAACCAAAGTAAAAAATCTTCTATGATTTAAGACATTACTTTTGGGATGAACCACATCTTTATAAAGAAGGAGTAGATGGTATTATTAGTCGTTGTGTACCTGAGCATGAACAGGAACTAATCCGACAGAAATGTCACTCTGAAGCATATGGAGGACATCATGCGGGAGATAGAACTGCTCCAAGGTATTGCAATTTGGTTTTTATTGTCTTGCTCTCTTCAAGGATTCCCGTAAGTTTGTATTATCTTGTGATGAATGTCAAAGAATAGGTAATATCTATGAGCATCAAGAAATGCCTATGAATTATTCACTTGTTGCTGAACCATTTGTTGTTTGAGGTTTCGATTATATGGGACCTTTTCCATCCTCTAATGGGTATACTCATATTTTGGGTGATGTTCATTACATTACTAAGTGGGTAGAAGCTATTTCAACTTGTAGTGGTGATCATAACACTTCCATTAAAATGCTTCAAGAAGTTATTTTGCCTAGGTTTGGAGTCCCTAGATATTTAATGACTAATGGTGGTTCACACTATATTCATGGTGCTTTCCTTAAATGCTCGCTAAGTATGATGCTAACCATATATTTGCATAACCCTTAACTTAGAAATAGAGTAATAAAATTAATATTACAAAAGACTGTCAATAGGTCTCGAAATAATTGGTCTAAGAAATTGGATGATGCACTTTGGGCCTACAAAAGAGAAAGTAAAAATCCTATGGTTATGTCTCCCTATGAAGTTGTTTATGGCAAAGCTTTTCATCTGCCTCGTGAGTTAGAACATAAAGCATACTCGCAATTAAATAACTCAACTATGATTTCTAAATTGCCGGTGAAAAGAAGTTATTTGATATTAGCTCACTAGATGAATGTAGAACCCAAGCTTGTGAAAATGCCAAATTATTCAAAGAAAAAATTAAAAGATGGCATGATAAAATAATCCAGAAGTGGGAATTCAAAGTGGGTGAATATGTTCTTTTGTACAACTCTCGCTTTAGATTCTTTGCACGAAAACTTCTCTCCAAATGGGAAGGAGCATATAGTATCGAAGAGGTTTATCGTTCTTGAGCTATCAAAATAAATAATGCCGAAGGTACTAACCAGAAGGTGGTCAATGGGCAAAGAATTAAACACTAAATCTCACGTAAGCCTATTAATGTCGAAAGCAATATTATCAAAACCATGACACCGGAGGAACGTATAAAGGAAACCTTCCAGAACACTCCAGTATCGTGAAAAAGAGGAGTTACGGGATATGGTAAGTAAATGGACTCCAAAAATCCAAAAAATATATTTTTCGTTAGTTTTGAAATATTACAAAAAATTAAAAAAATAAGAAATAACCAGGAAGGCAATCGAGGAGGGAACAAGACACCAGGGCGCGCGTGCCTTTCCTGGCGCACCCAGGTTGGTTGTGCCGACCTCGGGCTCCTTCCCGACTCTGTTTTCCCTTCGTTTTTCTTGTTGTCCAAGATAAAAAATCTTTATATCCTCTATTCTTCTTTCTTGTTGTTTTCTGACAGACCTGAAATTATGTCGTTCCAATACTCGGAGTGGAAGAGCCCTGTCTCCCACCATCCCCTGGATCCAAACGCCTTTAAGAAGACCTTCCCGTATTTCTGTTTCATAGAGGACGAGGATGAGAACAAACCATTCCCTCCTTGGTTCTTGCATGAAAACAAGGAAGCGCTAACTCGAGATAGATAATGAAGATCTGAGGGAGGAAAACTTTACCCTCAAGCGCAAGTTGAGGGGAAATGATAAGCTCGCTACTACCTTATCACCACCACCATCATCACCTTCTTCACCACCAAAGGAGACTTGAGTATCGGGTATGGGCACTCCCCTTGGGTCAAGCCAAACTTGGGGGAGATGCCCCGGTATCCTATCACACCACCATCTTTGCATGTATGTATCTTAGTTCGATCTGTAGTTATCTTTTGAATTAGTTGAATAAAAGTTTAGTTTGATCTTACTTCACGAGTTTACTTAGTCATCAATCTATCTATCTATGTAATCATGTGCGAGATATATAATAAAGTTTAGTTTGAATTTTTGCTTTCCTTACTTCCTGTTGCAATCAAAATAAATGAAAAAGATCATATGCTTATCTTATGTTAAGTAATGACATCACATAAAGAAAAGTATAAGTAGCAAAATTTATTGGAGATTGACAACTATAGCGTTGGTCAATTATGCAATTCATGAAAGAATTAATAAGGGAAGATAAAATTCACATGAAAATACACTATCTTGGACATATTTTATGATTGTGAGCCCCCACCAAAATATTATATGCCAAAATTGTTGATGTTGGATAAGGAAGACAATGTAATGACTTATGCTTGTGCATTTTCGCATAGAAGTTATATTGTCATAGATCCTTTAAGTGCATGTGCAAGTACAGATGTGTATGCCAAACCCAGGATGGATCATAACTCTATGGCAAATATGTACAAGCCAATTCCTGACGCAGATTTATAGACTCACAAGTTTGGCTCCATATATCATCTGTTGTATGGACTGACAACCATCAACACAATACCGAGGCACACTTTGTTGCCCAAGTCAGGAGATCATTGAATGATCCGACGTCACTCCATCAACTTGCTCCATATGTTAGATGTTCCTGAGAAGTTCAAAGTCATGATCCTGATTGTGGAGACAATCAAGATGACAACAACAGACCAGAAAAGGTCCAGTGGATATTCCCCTCACATTCAGATGCTTATCAACTCCAAGTTGGAGAAAGGGACATATCTACTTGACAAGAGGCATCTTCATCTTAGGCCAGATTTCGAGGGCAATGAAGTTGTCGTGAATGCATCCCATCCCACTACAGTTGAGGTTAAGAGAAGATTGCTCAAGCAAAGGTAGCTAAGCAACCTAGTGCTTCTGGAGCTCCTAAGACCAAGGAAGATCATCTCAGTTATCTGCTTGAGGCCACTCTGAGGATTGAGAAGAGTTTGCCCAACTTGACTCAGAATCAAGCAAGCTTTGAAAGGATCATTGAGACAAAGTTCAATGATCTAGATGTGAAGGTCACAGAGATCCAGACTACTATGGAAAAGCTCAAAGATAATGCTGAGGATTGAGATACAACAAATGCTTTTCAGAGATTCCGAAGAGGACCAAGATCTTCAGCTGTGCCAATTGATGAGTCCAGGCCTACACTTTTAGCTCCTGCAACCACTGCTACAGTTGTTCCTCCAGCTTCAACACCTCCAGCTCCACAGACTTCACCAGAAGTGTTTGCAGATGCTCTTATCTCCATGCTGTCCAGAGCCACCAGTGAGAAGACTTCTTCTCCAGCCCCCGGAGATCATGCCTAGAGTGTCACATAACACTATGCATTTTCGAGCTTTTTGGACACTTGTCGCCAAAGGGGGAGAAAGTGTATAGATCATTAGGCTTCGAGAGAGAGTGTCTTGCCTCTTTTTGTTGGTTTTTGTTTGCTACTTCATTTGGTTGTTGCTATAATTTTCTTATGTGTGTGAGATACTCCATGTTCTTGAACATATCATACTGTGCTTAATGTGTGCCTATTTGATTGTGTATGATCATTCACTTGTTATTTTGGTGATGAGTGCTTATGCTCTAAATCTTATCATTTTGAGCGCTCCACCAAGATGTATGTGACATGGAAGAGTAACCCGTGATCCTAATCGATTGTGCATTTGCATTCAAAAGCAAATCTTAAATAATGCACAAATTTAGGGGGAGCTCTTGCTTATGACATACTTCTCAAAGCGATGATATTATTTCATTCTTAATATCTTTTGTCGAAGCTTTGATCTATATGTTGTCATCAATTACCAAAAAGGGGGAGATTGGAAGTGCAACTATTCCTCGGGTGATTTTGGTAATTAATAAAAACATATAGCTCATTGAACTAATATCCTTTCAAGATAAATATTTAAGGGAGTTCAATGGTTGGCATGGCATGGATTAGAGATGTGGACCCCTAAAAAATCTAAGGACAAAGATTGGCAAACGCTCAAGACTCTACATTTTCATTTTAGTGATCCAATATCACATTGAGTCCATAGGAAAAGCCAATACTATTAAAAGGGGATGAGGTGTTGCTTAAAGGTCTACTTTCACAAGTGCTTAGTAATATGCTCCAAATCCCACAACCACTTTATCATTTCCACATATGTCCCAAACCTAAAAGTCAAACTCGACCCCACCGATTTGATCTACCCGGCGCCACCGAGTTCACATGACATAGACACTACCACAAACCCTAATCAGTTCAGTCTCATCGATAGGGATCTCGGTCTCACCGAGATGGGAATGCAAACTCTCGGTTTCCTCTTCGTAAAGTTTTGGTCTAACCAAGATGAGCGAATCGGTCCCACCGAGTTAGCATTGCAAACTCTCTGTTTCCTCTTCGTAATGTTTTGGTCTCACCGAGATGAGCGAATTGGTCCCACCGAGTTTGCCTGGCCTTGGCTTTGTTAGCCTATTACCAAAATCAGTCTCACCGAGTTTGTGTAATCGGTAAAACCGAGTTGAGGTTTTTCCCTAACCCTAACGCATCGGTCTCACTGAGTTGATACTGTTGGTCCCACCGAGAAGTCTAACGTTCGCAATTTGAACTGCTTCGGTCTGACCGAGTTCTTTTATTCGGTCTGTCCGAGTTGGGTCAAATGTGTGTAACGGCTAGATTTTGTGTGGAGGCTATATATACCCCTCCACCTTTTCTCCATTAGTGAGAGAGCCATCAGAACGTGCCTACACTTCCACTTTCCAGAGACCTGCTGAGCCATAAGATCTGAGTCACCCAAACACCTGACCCAACTCAAATTAATCTCTTTGGCCATGTGAAGGTCACGTAGTAAAGATTTATACTCAGTTGCACTATTCGTGCAAGGAAACATCAGCCTTAAAACATAACTAAAAAATTTCGTGTTGAAGTTAAAATAACTCCAGCCCCCAAGCCTGCTAACTGCCTGGACACATCAAAATGGAATGTCCAATATGTCCTATCAGGTTTCTCCTCACGCATCTGCAATTCTGTCCAATCATTTACAAAGTCCACCAACGCATGAGATTTAATGGTTGTTCTTGACACATATTTCAAACCATGAGGTCCAAATTCAATCGCCCACTTAGCAACCAAGCCTGTAGCTTATCTGTTGCGAATAATATCCCCCAATGGAGCAGAACTAACCATAGTAATAGGATGACCAAGAAAATGCTGCTTCAGCTTGCGACTTGCCATGAAGAGCCCATACACCAGCTTCTACCAATGTGGGTATCGTTGCTTGGATTCAATCAGCCACTCACTAACGTAATAAGCCGCCTGCTGAACATGATATTCCTAACCCGCCACCTTGCGTTCAACAACTATTGCCACACTGACAACTTTGCTATTAGCCGCCACATAGAGGAGCAAGGGCTCTTCCTCAATATGAGCAGCAAGGATGGGCGGCTCAGCTAGCTTTTTTTGAGCGCCCCAAAAGTCTCATTAGCAGCATCACTCCAGATAATGTAATTTGTATTCCTCATCATCTGATACAAAGGGATTGCCTTCTCTCCTAGGCGACTTATAGAACGGCTCAGAGCAGCAATATGACCCGCCAGACGCTGGACATCATTGATACATGCCAGCTTAGCCAGGGAGGTTATGGTCTTGATCTTCTCCGGGTTGGCTTTAATGCCCCAT
The DNA here is from genome assembly GCA_902687465.1 of Secale cereale. Classification (NCBI taxonomy): domain Eukaryota; kingdom Viridiplantae; phylum Streptophyta; class Magnoliopsida; order Poales; family Poaceae; genus Secale; species Secale cereale. The sequence goes on along the minus strand of LR738712.1, from coordinate 314,718,815 downwards.
TCTGAAACCAGAAACACCAACAATTCACCTGCAGGTACACCAAAAACACATTTGGCCGCGTTAAGCATCATCTTGTAGACTCGGAGATTATCAAAATTCTCTTTTAGATCATCCAGGAGTCTCCTTCTTTCTAGACTTGACCACAATATCATCCACATAAGCATGAACATTATGCCCAATTTGATTGTGAGGACAATTTTGAACACAATGCTGATAAGTCGCCTGAGGACTTTTAAGCCCAAAAGGCATAGAAACGTAGTAGAAAGCTCCAAAAGGTGTAATGAAAGATGTCTTCTATTGGTCTATGACTGCCATCTTGATCTGATGATAACCAGAGTAAGCATCCAGGAAACATAAACTCTCACAACCCGCCGTGGCATCAATAATCTGGTCAATACGGGGGAGGGCAAATGGATCAGATGGACAAGCCTTGTTAAGGTCCGTGGAATCCACACACATACGCCAAGTGTCGTTCTTCATGAGCACAAGCATCGGTTTAGCCAACCACTCAGGGTGAAAAACTTCAACAATGAACCTAGCTTCCAAGAGCCGGGCCACTTCCTCTCCAATAGCTTTACGTTGCTCTTCATTGAAATAGTGAAGGAATTATTTAACTGGCTTAAACTTAGGACCCACATTAAGAGTGTGCTCAGCGAATTCTCTCAGTACACCCGACATGTCAGAAGGTTTCCATGCAAAGATATCCCAATTCTCACGGATGAACTCGATGAACACGCTTTCCTATTTAGGATCCATCTTGGCCCCCACTGTCAACTGTTGAGATGTGTCACGAGGGACAAAATTGAACTTCTTACATCATCAGCTTGAAATTTCAACAAAGGCTCTGGTTCAGTGTTTGGTTTCTTCAAAGGGGTCATATCTGTCTGGTCAACATTATCCTTATAAAATTTTAACTCGTCAATAGCACAAGCCAACTTTGCATAAGCCACATCTCCATCTTCGCATTCCAAAGCAAAATTTTGATCACCATGGATCATGATTGTGCCCTTTCGCCCTGGCATCTTAAGCTGTAAATAAACATAACAGGGTCAAGACATAAACTTGGCGTACACCGGCCATCCAAACAGGGCATGATATGGACTCCTAATCTTTACCACCACAAACCACAATGCCTCTACTCTGTAATCATAATCATTGCCAAAGGTAACTTGCAGGGCAATCTTTGCAACATGATATGCTGACTTCCCAGGCACTACACCCACTACTGCAGGATGCTGCTAACGCGACAACGATCAGAGACCCTTCGATCAAAATGTGTGCGATGCAATAATCGCAAACGATGGTGTAAAAAACGTTAAAAAGGTGCAAAACGTTTGCGACGCCGGATGCATCAAACACGGTTCAGATTTTGGTTGCATGTGCGATGATGGGCATATGATTTAGTTCAATTAACTGTTTGCGATGAGGAGGAACAAAAGAAACGGGATGCCAGATGAAGGCGTGTGCGGTGTACAGCATACGGTTCACTCGGAGGAACTGTTTATGATTAGGCAACACAAAAGAAATGGTCAACCAAATCAAGGTGTGTGTGATATACGGCATGCATTTCACTTGGATGAACTGTTGGTGTTGAGACAAGAGAACAAAAATGGTTCAATATAAGAAGATGTGTGTGATACGCAGGAAACAAGTGTGTAATCAATAATGTGTACGAAGACCGATAATAACACAAACGGTTGCTGCTAATAAGAAGTGTGTGTTGTGCGATGGGATTGCATACAAAACAACATATATATATACACACTTATAAGGACATGGTTGCATAACCAAATTAAACATCCACTTACATAGGCGGCTACTACAACCATGGCATTTGCAGACACCAAAGCAAACTATTACATGCATAACTACATAGGTGGCTACTACACACACGACATTTCCACACACTAATAAAGTAAACAATATATATTACATGAATGATTAACTAGCATAAACAATCATCTGATCATCATCTACTTCTTGTGACGCTTGCTCTGCTTGTGGCTCAATCCGGGCTCGTTGAATTGGGTAAGAAGGCACTTCCTCATGTCAATGATCCACCTCTGCATCTCGTAGCATGTTGAAAAGTGCAACTAATCCCCGGGTGGTTTTGGTAATTAATAACAACATATATATCATTGAACTAATATTTACTTGAGAATCATTTCAGAAAAGTTCGATGATATGGGTTTGGAAATGTCTGAAGAAGTGGACCCCTCAAAATGCTAAGACAAGCATTGGCAAAAGCTCAAGGCTCTATTTTTGGTTTAATGATCAAAGATCACATTGAGTCCATAGGAAAAGCCAATACTATTTAAAGGGGATGAGGTTGTGTTAATGATCTAGTTGCTCAAGTGCTTGGTGATCTAGCTCCCTCAACTATCAGCACTCTTCACTACTCAACACACTCATAAGTAATCTCGGACAAACCGATTCTGCAAACTCAGTCCCACCGAGATGAACCACCTCAGTTATTCCTCCAAACCCTAATTTCTCGGTCCATCCGATTCTGAGTTTCGGTCTCACCGAAAATGGACTGCCAACCTTCTGTAACCAATTGACATCATTTCGGAATATCCGAGTTGTTATTTTCGGTCACACCGAGATGGCAAGCTCCAACCTTTGACTCACTTCGGACACACCGAGATGGTATTTTCGGTCCCACCGAAAATCCCAACGTTCACTATATTTGAACTTTCGGTCTGACCGAGTTTTCACTTCGGTCTCACCGAGATTGGTCAAATGTGTGTGTAACGGTTGGATTTTGTGTGGAGGCTATATATACCCCTCCACCCCCTCTTCATTCGTGAAGAGAGCCATCAGAAAGTACCACCACTTCTACCATACACTTTCTGAGAAGTGAACCACCTACCCTTGTGTTGAGATCAAGCTATTCCATTCCTACCATATGAAACTTGATCTCTAGCCTTCCCAAGTTGCTTTCCACTCAAATCTTTCTTCCACCACAGCCATATCAGTGAGGAGAGTTGAGTGTTGGGGAGATTATCATCTGAAGCACAAGAGCAAGGAGTTCATCATCATCAACACCGTCTATTACCTTTTGGGGGGTGGTGCCTCCTAGATTGGTTAGGTGTCGCTTGGGAGCCTCCGTCTTTGAGATGTGGAGTTGAACCAAGAAGTTTGTAAGGGCAAGGAGATCGCCTACTTCGTGAAGATCTACCCCGAGTAAGGCTAGTCCTCCGTGGGCGTAGGCCGTGATGGAATAGACAAGGTTGCTTCTTCGTGGACCCTTCGTGGGTGGAGCCCTCCGTGGACTCGCGCAGCCGTTACCCTCCGTGGGTTGAAGTCTCCATCAACGTGGATGTACGATAGCACCACCTATCGGAACCACGACAAAAATCTCCGTGTCACCAAACTGCGTTTGATCTTCTCCACCTCTTTTACATGTGCAATTTACTTTCCGCTGCATATACTCTAGAATTGCATGTGTAGGGTGTTACTTGAATTGGTCTTAATTGTGAAACTGCCAAAAACATTGCATGATCTAAAGGCAGATTTTTTATATTGTCAAGTAGTCTAATCACCCCCCCTCTAGACCTACTTTCGATCCTACAAGTGGTATCAGAGCTTTGGTCTCCATTGCCTTGGTTTCCATTGCATTGGACTCCATAAGCTTGGTTTCACAACCTAGGAGAGTATGGCGTCTAGTGAGGGTAATTATCGTAGAGGTCCTTACTTTGATGGTACAAATTTTGCTAGTTGGAAGCATAAAATGAAAATGCATATTCTTGGTCATAACCCAGCCGCATGGGGCATTATTTGTGTTGGCATGCAAGGTGATTTCTTTGAAGAAGGAAAAGTTCCGGATCGCGAAGCTACACCCGAAGAGTTGCGGATGTTGCAAAACAATGCTCAAGCTTGTGACATTCTCTTCAATGCTTTGTGTCCCGAAGAGTTCAACAAAATCAGCCGTCTTGAGAATGCTAAAGAGATTTGGGATACTTTGGTTGAAATGCACGAAGGTACTGAATCTGTGAAGGAATCAAAGCTAAATATTCTTCAAGGTCAACTTGACAAGTTCAAGATGAAGGATGGTGAAGGAGTCGCTGAAATGTACTCTAGGCTTGCTCTCATCACAAATGAGATTGCTGGCTTAGGAAGTGAAGAAATGACCGACCGATTCATCATTAAGAAGATTCTCAAAGCTTTGGATGGAAAGTATGACACCGTGTGCACTTTGATCCAAATGATGCCAAACTACAAGACTCTCAAGCCAACTGAAGTCATTGGAAGAATTGTTGCTCATGAGATGACACTTAAGGATAAGGAAGAGCTTCACAACAAGTCAAGTGGTGCTTACAAAGCTACAAGTGATGCTCCTACTACCTCAAGTGACAAGCTAATTTCCAATGAAGAGATAAGCCTAATGGTCAAGAACTTCAACAAGTTCTACAAGAATAGAGGCAAAGAGAGAAGCTCAAAGTCTAGATCATATGATGAAAAGAGATCTTCTAGTCGTGATCGAAACTGCTACAATTGTGGAAGACCCGGACACTTCTCAAATGAGTGTACGGCTCCCCACAAAAGAAGAGAAGAATCTCCAAGAAGAAGAGCAAGAGATGAGTCACCTCGGAGAGAGAGAAGGAGCAGAGATGATCGTTATGAACGAAGACCCTCTCGGAGAAGCAAGGATTCGGAGAGGAAAGACAAGTCATCAAGGAGCTACACAAGAAGAAGACATCAAGCTCATATTGGTGAATGGGTCTCCGGCTCCGACTCTGACAATCAATCCGATGGAAGCTATCACTCCGACTCCGACTATAGTCAAGATGAAGGTGTTGCCGGACTTGCACTAGTATCCTCCAACTCCAACTCCTACGACTTATTTGATTCACCAAATGAGGGAATTGGAAGATGCTTCATGGCTAAAGGCCCCACGGTAACACACCCTGAATTCATTGACTTTGATAGTGATGAGGATGACTTGCTTGGTGAAGATGAGCTCTTGCATGATAAATCTAGTGAGCTTAGTAATGATGAAAATGCTAGTAGTCTTTATAGTCGAGAAGAGTCGAATGACAATGCTATGAAGGAGATTGAGCGTCTAACTAAAGAACTAAACAATCTTAAGTTAGCTCATGAAACAACTCAAGAAGATCATAGAGAGCTCCTAAGATCTCATGAGAAGCTACGCTTCGAGAAGCTCACTCTAGAGCAAGAACATGAGTTTCTAAAAGCGATCAATGACGATCTTCGAAAGAAGAGTTCTTCATATCTTGCCAAACGAATTCTCTTGTCTAATTTCTTGCCACCTATTAAGACTAAGCATGACAAGCATAAGAAAAATTCTTCCTCTAGTAGTAACAATAACCAAGTTAAATCTAATATTGTTACTTCTAGTAGTTCTCTTGATTCCACTAACAATGTTTCAAGCCAAGTTACACTTGAGCAAGAAAATAGCTTATTGAAGGAAATCATAGAGAAAGGTGTCTACAAGAGTCTTGCCGGAAGCAAGAACTTTGAGGAGATTGTTCGCAAACAAGGAAGACACCAGAAGAATCAAGGGATTGGTTTTGAGCGAAAGTTCAACGCCGAAGGTGTTGAGTGGGAAGAAGGTCAATACCCTACTCCACAGTTTGTCTCACAAAAGGAGAAGTATGATCCTACTTCTTCCAATGTGGAACAAGCTCAAGATGACCTTCCACCACAAGACCACAAGCTAAAGGCCAAGGACAAGCTTCAAGAGGAGATTGATGCATTCATTGAAGCACCTCAAGCCATGGTCAAGTGGGTTCCCAAGGACACATCAAGTTCTACTTCGTCAAGCTCAACTACAACACCAAGGATTCCCATCAAGATGATGTGGATCCCAAAGAAGAAGAACTAGTAGGTTCTTGAGGGTGACTCCGCCAACAAACTTCACTCATATTCATTTTGGCAAGAACTTGTGCAATCAACTTCCACATCATGCACTAGTTCATGGAGTCACAAACCCTCTTGTTGGTAAGTCAAGGGACAAGGTAATCATTGCTTTCATGGACATCATCTCTTGTGTACTTCACTCTAGAGCAAGAACATGAGCATGAGTTTCTAAAAGCGATCAATGACGATCTTCGAAAGAAGAGTTCTTCATATCTTGCCAAACGACTTCTCTTGTCTAATTTCTTGCCACCTATTAAGACTAAGCATGACAAGCATAAGAAAAATTCTTCCTCTAGTAGTAACAATAACAATGTTAAATCCAATATTGTTGCTTCTAGTAGTTCTCTTGATTCCACTAACAATGTTTCAAGCCAAGTTACACTTGAGCAAGAAAATAGCTTATTGAAGGAAATCATAGAGAAAGGTGTCTACAAGAGTCTTGCCGGAAGCAAGAACTTTGAGGAGATTGTTCGCAAACAAGGAAGACACCGGAAGAATCAAGGGATTGGTTTTGAGCGAAAGTTCAACGCCGAAGGTGTTGAGTGGGAAGAAGGTCAATACCCTACTCCACAGTTTGTCTCACAAAAGGAGAAGTATGATCCTACTTCTTCCAATGTGGAACAAGCTCAAGATGACCTTCCACCACAAGACCATAAGCTAAAGGCCAAGGACAAGCTTCAAGAGGAGATTGATGCATTCATTGAAGCACCTCAAGCCATGGTCAAGTGGGTTCCCAAGGACACATCAAGTTCTACTTCGTCAAGCTCAACTACAACACCAAGGATTCCCATCAAGATGATGTGGATCCCAAAGAAGAAGAACTAGTAGGTTCTTGAGGGTGACTCCGCCAACAAACTTCACTCATATTCATTTTGGCAAGAACTTGTGCAATCAACTTCCACATCATGCACTTGTTCATGGAGTCACAAACCCTCTTGTTGGTAAGTCAAGGGACAAGGTAATCATTGCTTTCATGGACATCATCTTTTGTGTACTTCACTCTATGTCTATGGATATTCTTGTTTGTTCCTTGTGGGACTAACCCATGTAGGTATTGAAAGTGCCCTAATCCAAAGGATTGCTCCCAACTTTTGATGATCTGCATCAACATTTAGCATCCACATCTTCAACATCTACATGAAGTCTTCTACGACAACCCAAGGTTAGTTTGACCCTTTAAAAGGGGTTCTCACATCTAGGGGGAGCTTTGTTCTAAAAATGAGCTAAAGCATCTCCAAATGATGTGAACACATAAATGCTTTATGTAAAAGTGGTAACCCCACTTGTGCTTAAACGATGAGTATGACCTATGATCAAATGTTCTCATTTGGCTCCTAAGTCAATATACTCATATATAGATGACCTAGTCATCGACAAATTGTGTGCTAGTAGCTAGAGTGATTGGTTGTGCATGTTTGACACATATTTCATTTGCTATCTTATTGTGTGAACATGTTGAACGCATGATTTTATCCATTCAAGTACATCCATTTGTTGTTTTGATTGTTTTGGTTTCTCTTTCTGGCCAAATGGATGGACAAGAATGCCTAAGCACCTTTCCCTAACTATCTATGCTTTCTTGTCTAAAATTCTATTCATGCTCATATCACAACTTTGAACAAGTCTTTTTCGGACAGTCCGAGTGAGGAGCACTCGGAACCACCGATTCGTCTAAGGCTGACTTCCAAAACCCTCTAAGTCCATTTCGGTCTGACCGGTTTCTCATTCTCGGTCCAACCGAAACGCTTAGACTGATCTAGGTTTCATCTCGGTGAAACCGAGTTCAAACTCTCGGTCTGACCGATATGTGTAACTGCACAGCAGTTATACATCTCGGTGACACCGAGTTTTTCAACTCGGTCCCACCGACAGCATGGGGTTATATATACCTGAGGGGCTGCGCGCGATTTCTTTCTTCAAACCGTTCGCCCCCAAGACCCCTGCTGCCGCCGCCCTGGTCTACGGATCGTCGCCGTCGTCGCCTGTGCGCCCTCGCCGCAGGTCTCCGCCGCCGTCAACGGTAATCATCTCCACCGTTGCCGCCGTAGAGGGACACCACCAAGTTAGGGTGTGTCCCGATCCCTTTTCGTGCTCCCCTTCCAATTCTTGCACGATAGGCTTGCCATGATTCAATCCATGTTTGATATGTTCCCTATACATTAGTTCAGATCTTCTAGTTTCGAGGAAAATTCTTAGGTTTAGGAATCCACGGAATGCATCTCGGTGAAGCCGATTTTGAAACTCGGAATGACCGATTTGGCCTCTGGCCATTGCACTGCATCATTCGGTTTAACCGAGTTGTGCCAATCGGAATGACCGAAACGTAGTTTCAGTGAAACCCTAAGTTTTCGGTAGGACCGAAACCCATTTCGGTCTGACCGAAAGTGGTGTGTAGGTTCCTGTTGAGTACTTCGGTTGCACCGAAACTTGAAATCGGTTTGACCGAAATACATTCTGTGAAAACTCAAAACTAAGTCTTGAACTCATTTTTTTTTTCAAAAACTCTGCAGTTGTGATAACTCTTCTACTCTGCCTATACCTTATCTTTTCACAGGTTTTTCAGCCATGTCAGATGTCAGTGACAGCCAGAACAGGTCTGAATCACCGTTTGCTGAAATTCCAGAGGCAGATACAAGTCCTGCTAGCAGCTCCAGTGATGATGGTGAGAGGAGCACCCCTAGTGGTTTGCCTCCTGCAGCCACCAGAACCAGGAAGAAGAGAACTTCTGATGATGAGGACTCTGACTTTGTTGCTGAGGAAGTTACCTCCAAGCCCAAGAGGAATGTGGTTGCCAAAGAGCACCAAGGGCAGCAGTCAAGGAAAGGCACAAGCAAAGTGAAGCAGTCAGCAGTTGCTAAGAAGCTCAACTTGGAAGAGCCTGCTCCAAGCAAGGTGAAGAAGACTTCCAAAAGGAAGAGGGTAGTATATGCTGAACCTCAAGATGATGCTGCAGAAGAAGAAGAGGAAGAAGCACCCCAGCCTCCTCCTCAGAAAGCTAAGTTCATGGGTGATGCTATTCGGGCTCAAGCCTCCTCTAAGCCCAAGAAGCCTGCTCCAGTCAAGGCAGCTCCAGCCAAGCCCAAGAGAACAACCAGAAGCATTCCAGCTTCTGAGAAGAACAAAGGTGAGATGCCACCGTCTGAATCAGATGAAGAGCATGTGTTGCTTAAGCTCCGTCCCAAGTTGCCACTCCACAATGATGCTCATCCTCAAGCTGAGGACATGAAGGCAAGGAAGGACAAAGGTCTCAGGCTATGGAGACAGTCTGATCCATATGCTGTAAGGAGAAGGACTGCTGTGGACTCCAGATTCCACACCAGAGAGCAGCAGGATTTCTATGAGACCGTGCTAATGGATAAGAAGCCCATTGTTGCTGACACCAGGTATGTTGACTGGAAGTATATTGACAGTGAAGAGCATCGGGACTTCTTTCCCCATGTGCATGAGAGCTTTACTGCATGTGGAGTTGCTGATTTTGTGGGTCAAGAGCTGACAGCTTGGAATGACGAGATGATCATGCAGTTCTATGCCACAGCCCACTTCTACCCTGATGGCAAGATCACCTGGATGACTGAAGGTCAAAGGTTTTCTTCGACTGTTGAAGAATGGGCAGAACTTCTGAACGCTCCAGTGCAGAGAGAGGACGACATTGATGTCTATGGGATTCCTAAGAAGAGTCATGATTCCATGAAGAACATGTACAAGGAGATCCCGGCTGCTGATTTGGAAGGATGGAAGCTTGGCTCAGTGTACTATCTCCAGGCAGGTCTGACCACCACTAACACTATTCTGAGGCATACATTGATGCCTAAGTCTGGAGACCACCAGATGATACGAGGCTATTCTATCAACATGCTGCACATTCTCGATGAGAAGGCACCTTTCAAGGTGATGGACTTGATGGTAGAGACCATTAAGAGGACTGCAGCTGACCAGAAGAGGTCGTGTGGGTTTGCTCCGCAGATACAGATGCTCATCAACGCCAAGTTTGGCACGGGCAAATTCATGTTGGATAGGAAGCACTTGCCACTACAGCCAGAGCATGAGGACAACGTAGTTGTGATGGATGAAGAGGTTCCTACCTCAGTTGAAGGACAGACCAAAATCGAAGCTGCGAAGAAGGCTAAAGCTGACAAAGAGGCAGCAGCAGCAGCAGCTAAGCCAAAGAGCTTTGGAGAACAAATTCTTGAAGCTACCCAAAGGATTGAACAACGCCTGGCCAGCATTGAGCAATCTCAGGAGAGCCTAGAGAGGATTGTCGAGGACAAGATCCACGCTCTGGACGTGAAGCTGACTGAGATTCAGGTGTCTGTCAACAAGCTTGAGGCAGACATGGAGGAGACAAGGCAGGAGAGAGCAGAGCTTATGCAGGATGATCTAGTCCAGGACTCTCATCGCCAGACTGCTCAGATTCCCAGAGGATCCAGATCTGCAGCTATCCCAGTGACAGACTCCAGGGCTACCACTTCAGCACCAGCTACAGCTCCAGCAGTTCCTCCAGCTCCAGCATCCACTCCTCCACCGCAGACTTCAGCAGAAGTCTTCGCCGATGCAGCTATCTCTACACCGACATCTACCCAGACGGGAGCCGCCAGCAGAGCCCGCAGTGACGCTTAGCTCTATACCTTTTCGAACTTTTTGGTAACTTGTTGCCAAAGGGGGAGAAATTTTTATAGATCATAGGGCTTCGAGAGAGAGAGTGCTCTTTCGTCTTTTCGTTCTTTTGCCGGTTTTCTTTGTGATACAGTGATTTCTTTTGGTTCCTGAAACTTTAAGTGTGCTTGCTACTAAGTTTGATGCTACCTTAATGAGTGCTTAGTCATACTATGCCTTAATGAGTGCTTATTGCTTATCCTATGCTATTCCTTATTGTATGGCTATTTACTCTTGTCTTGGTGATTGAGTGCATGTTACTCATTCTTATCATTTTGTGCGCTCCACCAAGATGTATGTGACATGGAAGAGTGACCCATAATCCTAATCGATTGTGCATTTGCATTCAAACGCAAATTTTAAATAATGCACAAATTTAGGGGGAGCTCTTGTTTATCACATACTTCTCAAAGCGACGATATCATTCATTGATTATATCTTTTGTCGAAGCTTTGATCTATATGTTGTCATCAATTACCAAAAAGGTGGAGATTGAAAGTGCAACTAATCCCCGGGTGGTTTTGGTAATTAATAACAACATATATATCATTGAACTAATATTTACTTGAGAATCATTTCAGAAAAGTTCGATGATATGGGTATGGAAATGTCTGAAGAAGTGGACCCCTCAAAATGCTAAGACAAGCATTGGCAAAAGCTCAAGACTCTATTTTTGGTTTAGTGATCAAAGATCACATTGAGTCCATAGGAAAAGCCAATACTATTAAAAGGGGATGAGGTTGTGTTAATGATCTGGTTGCTCAAGTGCTTAGTGATCTAGCTCCCTCAACTATCAGCACCTTTCACTACTTAACACACTCATAAGTAATCTCGGACAAACCGATTCTGCAAACTCAGTCCCACCGAGATGAACCACCTCAGTTATTCTTCCAAACCCTAATTTCTCGGTCCATCCGATTTTGAGTTTCGGTCTCACCGAAACTGGACTGCCAACCTTCTGTAACCAATTGACATCACTTCGGAATATCCGAGTTGTTAATTTCGGTCCCACCGAGATGGCAAGCTCCTACCTTTGACTCACTTCGGACACACCGAGATGGTATTTTCGGTCCCACCGAAAATCCCAACGTTCACTATATTTGAACTTTCGGTCTGACCGAGTTTTCACTTCGGTCTCACCGAGATTGGTCAAATATGTGTGTAACGGTTGGATTTTGTGTGGAGGCTATATATACCCCTCCACCCCCTCTTCATTCGTGAGGAGAGCCATCAGAAAGTCTACCACTCCTACCATACACTTTCTGAGAAGAGAACCACCTGTGTTGAGATCAAGCCATTCCATTCCTACCATATGAAACTTGATTTCTAGCCTTCCCAAGTTGCTTTCCACTCAAACCTTTCTTCCACCACAGCCATATCAGTGAGGAGAGTTGAGTGTTGGGGAGATTATCATTTGAAGCACAAGAGCAAGGAGTTCATCATCATCAACCACATCTATTACCTTTTGGAGGGTGGTGCCTTCTAGATTGGTTAGGTGTCGCTTGGGAGCCTCCGTCTTTGAGATGTGGAGTTGAACCAAGAAGTTTGTAAGGGCAAGGAGATCGCCTACTTCGTGAAGATCTACCCCGAGTAAGGCTAGTCCTCCGTGGGCGTAGGCCATGATGGAATAGACAAGGTTGCTTCTTCGTGGACCCTTTGTGGGTGGAGCCCTCCGTGGACTCGCGCAGCCGTTACCCTCCGTGGGTTGAAGTCTCCATCAACGTGGATGTACGATAGCACCACCTATCGGAACCACGACAAAAATCTTCGTGTCACCAAACTGCGTTTGATCTTCTCCACCTCTCTTTTACATGTGCAATTTACTTTCCGCTGCTTATACTCTAGAATTGCATGTGTAGGGTGATACTTGAATTGATCTTAATCGTGAAACTGCCAAAAACATTGCATGACCTAAAGGCAGATTTTTTATATTGTCAAGTAGTCTAATCACCCCCCCTCTAGACCTACTTTCGATCCTACACATGTGTACACGCTCTTGGCCACGAACCTGAGGTGAGGTTCATCCAGTTGCCGCATCTAGGCCCTATGCTAGGATAAGGGACTTGTTCTCTGGGCATCGTTCTTCATCTTTTCGTAGTAGGGGTCGATGATGGCTAAGGCAAGTTCAACCAGGGAGTCCTTCTTCGTGCTACCCCAGACCCTGTAGTGCCCACGGATTTTGATAAGGTTCTGACAGGCAAAGCCCGTAACCCTGAGCGCTTTTACATCGTCGGTGGTTTCCACCGTGGTGAACTTGTAGTCGATGCTGTTGACAAACCTGTTGAAATGGTCGCAAGGTTGTGTGGCCATGCAGTAGTGGTAGTTGAGGACATGATGGCGCATGCACAACTGGGGGATGACAACCTTCTGATCTATGTCGTGATGACCAGTGGTGTACTGGAGGTTGATGCCGACCACCTTGTAATTGTCTCGAGCAAGCAACTGCTCAACGTAGTTGATTTAGTCGTCTACCACGGCCGGGTCAATGGTGTACACCACCGAGAGACCCGTCTCCCTTGCGTGGGTCTCTACTTTATGCTCGCCGAACTCCATTGGAGCATCGCTAGACATCCCCTCTCTATGTGTTGTCGTGGGTGTGCTTGTTGTGTTGTGGGGCGCGATCGAAAGGTTGAAGAGACTAAGGCTATAATGGTCGCGGGAATTAAAGGGGAAGCCGGACGACCAGGAATATCGGCAGGCCTTGATGGCATTTCTAATTTTCAGGGCATAACTTCATCATGCCGCACGTAACAGCATCGTGTGGCAACACGCGCGGCGCAACCGCATGCATATGGGACCCCAGAAGTGATCGTGCGCATGCCCAACCGCTGGCAGAGCGCGCACGGAGGGACGCGAGCAGAGCGTGCCGCGGCGCCTAATGGTGAGCACAACACGGTGCGGCGCCTAATGGTGAGTAGAGCTTGCCGAGGGACGCGGGCAGAGGTCGGCACAGTGATACGTTGAAAATAAGACGAACTATGCCAACAATGTGTGTTTGTATTTTATTGGTTAAATCCTACTTGTAAACCAGGATGGCGGTATAGTAGGTAATTAAATCGCAAACGTTTTTTTATTAACCGTATGTGTACGTGTCCTTTCGTCCTCCTCTCGCACGTCTTGTCAGCCCGCTGCCGCAGATGGCTTACAACGCAAGCTTGCGCAGTGCGCGGGGGCATTCTTTTTGTCGAACGGTGGTGCCAATGAATCGTCGGTCAGCCCGTTCCCGCACAACCTCACAGGTTCCCGCGCAAGCTTCCTGCCTGACTCGGTGAAATCCCCCAAAATCCCAATGCTTACCGGCCTGCTATATAAACCCTCACGGCCGGCGAGTCCTGTGTTGCATTTCCCCTCCCTCCCTATAGCTTATCTCGTCTGCTTCTCCCACAATAACCAATGGCACCAGTCCGTCATCGTCGCTCAGCCACTCCGCCGTCATCAGAGGACAGCTCCATCTGGCAGGCTACACCGTGGCAGCGGCGCATGTCGGATTCAGGGCTCCGCAAAACCCATTAAGTTCGAACACACGGGCGTGAACGAAGATCTCTCCCACTCACGTCTACCTATCGTCTCGCTCTCGTCTCGGTGGAAGGATTCAAGCAAACAACGAACAAACACACAAGAGTTTATCCAGGTTCGGGCCACCGCGAGGTGTAAGACCCTACTTCCTGCTTTGGTGGATTGACTCCGGGTGAGCTAGAGTATGAACTGGTACAAGGGTTCCTGAGCTCAGGAGGCGAGCTCAGGAGGGTCAGGAGGCTAGTGTTCTTGCTCCTTGTGCGGTGGTCAAGTGTGTGTCGATCCTCCTCCCCAGTGGGAAACCTAGCTACTTATATAGGCGGCCACGGTCCTCTTCCCCCGAAATGTTTAGGCGGGAAGGGATTCCACAACGGTCTTCTCCTGCAAAAGGATCAGGCGGTGACACGGTGGTGGGCTCGACGGTGACATCCTCCTTATCGTCCTTGCGGTCTTCGGTCTTGTTGCACCAAAGAAGAAACCTTTGCCCCTCTCCTTGAGAACCAACGGCTGCGCTGTCTCCTTTGCACCAAAATGGCAACTGTGCCGCTGGCGAACGCTGGCACTTGCTGGCACGGTGCGTCACTGCTGAATTCACTGCCTCCTCCTGAGGCAGGCTTGGCCTTGGATTCTCCGCCCCTTCGGAATGCCTTGCAGAGGCCGCTCCCGAGGGGGTCTTGGCGTCGTTCTCCTCACGAGGCTTGGTCCCGCGTGAGGGTCTTAAGCAGAATGTCGATCAGCTGGGCCGTACCAGGCCGCTTGTAGGAGTGCGTCGCGGCCCGCAGACATGCAAGTCTGGGTACCCCGATTCCCAGGACGCCGACAGTAGCCCCCGGGCCCAAGGCTCGCGCGGAGTTGGCTTCGGGGCGAAGCCTTAGTCAAGGACGAAGCACCGCGGGCCCTAAAAAGGCTGCGGGCCAGGTTGGCGCGTGATGGTTGGATGGGACGCGAGCGACTCCACTTCCCATGCAATCTTGGCAACCGTGTGAGTTACAACTCCTTGGCGCGGGCAGCGGGGCCATTATGGCTGCGCGCGAGTGGCCGCCGGTTGGTCTTCTTGGCCTATAAAAAGGGGGGTGAGGCTCCACGCCTCTCACTTGACCGTTGCATGCCGATCCCCACGTTTCCATTGCTCCCAGGGTTCCATGGCGCCGATTCGCAGATTCTCGGCTGCGGAGAAAGGGAAGAGCCCGATGGTGGAGTCCGAACAGCTCCCTCCGAAGAAGAGGCGCTGTGATTCTCCAGGTGCGTCCCTGAGGCCGATGGACGCTCGCACATGTTGCACGCGGGCCCCACCAGGATGTCCGCTTCCCTTGCACATCTCGTCGGCGGGCATATTGAGCGGGAGCGATGATAGAGGAGGCGCCGCCTGTCGCCCGGAGAGACGGGCATCTCCTCGCACCCTGCTGCCATCCCATTCGGAGGATGATGCCCGCGAGTTCATTGTATGGGCAGGGGCCCCTTCGCATTCCTGGATCCTTCTTCCTCCGTTCCTGAGGGAGGTACTCCCGGCTCGTAGCCGGGCGACGATGGAGCTGAGGCATGAAGGGCGTCGCCTTACTCCTTCGCAAGCCGACGTGGAGGTGGTTTCTTCCGGCCAGGTCTTCAAGACCTGGGGCTGGGGTGTGGTGCGTCGCGCTTGCGCCCCCAGCGGGAGGCACATTCTTCACTTCGCGCTGGACACGACGGGCGCGATAACCTTCAAAGTCTTCGGGGCGGACGGCCTCCGACTATGGTGTGGCGTAGGGGATGGGCTCACCGGCAACCATTCCCTGTGTCATCAGGGCGACAAAGCGCTCGCTGTCGGCTATATCTCCGACTCAACTGATAGCAGCTATGCTACCCTTGAGACGGCCTCAAGCTCTGACGAGAGCTACGAGCCGCCAAGCCGCCTCCCCTATCACCGGAGGGAAATGGTGTCCTCCCGGCATCGCCGTTGTTGAAGGAGTTCAAGCCGAGTTCCTTGGGAGCGTCTTCCTTAGCTTAGTCCCTATGGGACATCACGGAGGGCTTCACAAGGACATGTAAATTCTCGTAGTACTTTTGCTATTATCTAGTGTTATAAACTTGTGTCCTGCATGATTCCCTTGTGAAAGCACGATTTCCCCTTTCTTTCGTTCCCGTGGTAGCTTAAGGCCCTACGCCTGCGAGACCCAATCCTGGAACCAGCCTCGGCCCGTGCTGGTATGCCAAGTCGCGGCACCATGGCCAAGGCCAGGAGGCAAGCGGTCTAGGATCTGGTAAGAGCCCTCGAGGCACAACACTCGAGAGGTCCCTCTTGGCGTCCAGGCAGCTGCCCACTGGTCCATCAGGAAGGGCTTCGTAACCATAGTAAGTGCTGGTGTATGTATGCAAGCGGGTGCGGTGTTGAAAAACTTATCTTTAGCGATTCCTAAGGTCAGATGGTGCTTGATTCCTGTCGCCTCCCCCTTGAGGCAAGGTTTGTGTCCAAGCGCCCTCGTGAGGGGGTGGCGATGATTGCTCCCGAGGCCCTGGAACAAAAGCCACATGGTTGGTGGAGACATTTTTCCGGGCGCCACCATCGCAACTTAAAAAGGTGTAGGCCGGTGATACTGTGCTTGGCGATGCTTGATCCGTCCTGCTTAGTGAGAGAAGTGCGAGTGCCTCGGGGAGGCGTAAGAACATGGTTGAATTTGAAAAAACTTGACGTTATTGTAATAGCTAGATGATTCCATGCTTGCTTCCTTTCATGTTTGATTTAGGTGCTCTACGTGGACAGGGCCCAACCCCACGCATACCTCGACCGCCGCTGAGCCCTCTGGATGACCGGGGTTACCGTAGTAACTAGACTCATTCCTGAGCCCTCCGGACGCCAGAGTTACCATAGTAACTAGACTCAAGGGGTGAGGGGCTACGTGGCTAGTGATGACCTTGGGTCGAGATGCCCAAAGGGTCCCCCTTTACGTTCAAGCGATCCCGTTTTCGTTCTGCGTCGGCAGGGCCCAACCCCGCGCATACCTCGATCAACATTGAGCCCTCCGGAGTACCGGGGTTATCGTCATAACTAGGCTCAAGGGATGAGGGGCTACGTGGCCAGTTAGGCCCCTGGGTCGTGGTGCCCAGAGGTCCCCCTTGACGTACGAACGGCTCTTCATGAAGGATAACAAGCACCATACCTTGCCCACAAGCCTTTGCCTGGGATGGGGGCACGAGAAGGCCAGGTGTCTGGGCACCTGGTAGGGTGGCGTCTGCCAGGCGTGACCTGAGCATAGCCCCCATGCCTAGCCCCCCTCGTGACACCCATCCAAGGAGAAGTTGTGAGCGTCGTGAGCTGATAAGCTCCCTGAGGTTGGTGCGGCCACTGGGGGCCACCCTCAGTTGTTTATAACTAGCGCGGAGCATAGAGCTACCATACTTGCGTGGAGTGTGGGCATAACCGCGCCTCGGTCGTATCGGCCAGCGCGGAGATTGGTGCTTCCACTGGTTCGTGGGCATAACCGCTCCTCGGTTGGATTTGCCAGCGCGGAGCTTGGTACTTCCACTGGACCGTGGGTGGGAGCCTCCCACTGGGAGAGACTCCGGCGCGTGTACAGCCATGTCCTGTTGCGTGGCTAGCACGGTAGGACAGCCAAGCTGTATATGGGCCCTCCTCAGGATGAGCTGAATGACTCTGAGGAAGTTCTCGTGAGCTTACGCATCACTCACGAGACCCTACCCTGAGGCGGGTTGCGCCTGAGTCTTCTTCTGCAAAATGTGAAAAGAGAGGTGTTGTGTCGACCTACGCCGAGTGCATCTCCACGGGATATTGCATGAGAAGGCCGCAGTACCAGCGACCCTAGGAGGTGACGTTAGCGGGACCGGCCCGTAAGACATAGCTCAGCCGCTGGATTTATCGATGTTGTAGGGACGGACCCGAGCACATACGCCGTACCCAGTCTTCTTATGCCACAATCCAAAAGAAAAACAGCCGGCGCGCGGTTCCCGCGTGAGCGAGGCACCTGTCACGGGCCCCTACTTACCCATCCACAATTAGCCCATGCGAGAACAAGGCAACAAGGACCATGGGAGGTGCCGTCATGGAAATGGCTCGCTAGCCAGAGCTCAGCCCTTGGGTTTATCAACGCTGCAGGGACGGACCCGAGCACCGACGTCGTGCCAGTCCTTAATTATGGGGCGGTCGCGAGTGGGCTTACAAGGGCTCATGACCTTAGTTGCGGTGAGGACGCCAAGCATATAGATAATGCGAATGGAAAGAAATATCTGGCCTTGATCATGCAAAAAGGGCGACAGCCACGGGGGAGCAGCCCCTAGCGGCCCAAGGATGATGCAGTCCGAGAGGCGCCCTCGTTTAGATACCTGAAGTGTCACATGATACTTGCTGAAGGAGAGTTGGGGTAGCTGAAGACGTGAGCTGTGCGATTCGCTCCCGAGGTTTGCCGGACTCCTCAGGCCCAGGGGATCCTGAGGCTCTCAGTGGTCGCGCAGGTCCGGCTCCCGCTCCGTCCGGACCGCCTGCCACTGAGCCTCCCGAGCCCCCAAGGCCTGCTGCGCGAGATGCTGGAATGTGGCAGCCGCGTTGTGGAAGCCGAAGAGCGTGCGGACGTAGCTGCAGGGGAGGGCCCTCTTCCGGCCGACCGCCGTCAGCCAGGAGGGCCCCTGAGAAGCGGCTCGGTTGAGACCCGTGATGTCGACGCATATGGGGAAGTAGTCGCTCGGGCTGCGAGCAGGTGGACTTGGGGTTGTGTGGTTACACCCACCGCGGATGAGTCTTGCGTACTGAAGTTCCTCTGTAACTTGTTCGATGAAGTCCTGAGCCCCTAGCGCTGGACGACTCGCGCTGGGCTCACAAAAACGCGCATCAAGATACGCTTGCAGGTTGTGCTCGAACACCTCCCTCGGGGCACGGGTCAGCTCAGGGACACTCCAGAGGAGAGCCCTCGAGCCCGTCACGAGAGGGGCGTCGAGCACGCCTCCCTATGCGATGGTGGAAGGCGCCTCGTCAGCAGGCACGAGTCCTGAGGCTAGGTCGTCGGGAGCCCCCACGTCCTGAGGTCTATTGACGGGTAGGTTCTTCTTCTTCTTGGGGGCGGTCTGCACGGCGAGGACGGCTTCATCCTCATTGGGGTATTCAACTGCCGTAGTCTAGTAGGCACGCTCCAGGGAGCGCACCGCTTCCTTCTCGTCGGAGGCGATCGTGATGACTCCGCCGCTTCCTGGCATCTTGAGGATGTTGTAGCCGTGATGGGTCGCCGCCATGAACTTGGCAAGGGCGGGATACCGCAGGATGGCGTTGTACGGGAGGTGGATGTTGGCGACGTCAAAGTCGATGAGCTCGGTGTGGTAGTTGTCGCGGGCTCCAAAGGTGACGGGGAGGCGGACTTGCCCCATTGGGAGTGTGGAGCCATCCGTGACTCCGTAGAATGGCTTGGTGGGGTGGAGCTGATTGTAGGGAACCTGGAGTGTCTCGAAGGTCTGGAAGGAGAGGACATTGAGCCCTGCCCCACCGTCGATGAGGGTCTTGGTCACAAGGACATTGCTGATGGTCGGGGTGCAGAGCATCGGGAGTGCGCCTGGGGCCGCAGTACACTTCAGCTGGTCTTTGGGGTCGAAAGCGATGACTTGCTTGGTCCACTTGAGGTTGCGCGCGGTGTCAGGCCTGGGAAGCGCCGCGTTCACCTCACGGGCGAACTGCTTGAAGATGCGGTGAGAACTTCGGGCATGGGCTCCTCCCAAAATGCATGGGACTGCACGCGGTTCCTGGAAGCCCCCTACCCCGTCTCCCTGGCGGTCGTCGTCGTTCCTCCTTGGTGGTGGTGACAGCGGAGGCAGGCCTCCGTGGCCCTGAGGGCGACCCTCACAAGGCTGGTCGCGCCAGGGGGCGTCACGAGGCTGCTCCTGCCAGTGGTCTTCACGAGGCTGCTCACGCCACCCTAGGCGTGAGTTCCTGCCGTCCCAACGTCCTTCTCCTCGGCCTCCTCCACGGCCGTTGTTGTGGTTGTCGCGCTTAGGGCACTGCCCGCCACGCTCGCCACGCCCACCGTGCATCGCCCTGAGCTCCTGGCAATCGTTGGTGTTGTGCATGTGGACGTTGTGGAAGACGCAGTATAGTCGGTTGTCTCTGGGAAGGTCATCGTAGCCGCAGCCACGCTTCACTTCTGGCTCAGCAGCCAGCACGACGGGTCCCTTGCGCTTCGACTCCTTGGCCTTGGTCTTCTTGTCGTCTGCCTCCACCTCAGGCAGCTCCTGAAGGCAGAGGCGGCCTTCCTCCACCCTGGCGCACTTCGCCACAAGCTTGAACATCTCGAGGGCTGTGCACAGGTCTTCGTGGATGGCGAGCTCTTGCCTCATCCTGACATCGCGGACGCCATCGGATAACGCAGAGATGATGGCGTCGTCCGAGACCCTGAGGATACGGAGGCGCATGGGGTTGAAGCGTTGGATGTACTTTTGCAGGGTTTCTCCCGCCTGCTGCTTCACGCGACGCAGGTCAGCAGCTGCCGGGGCTCGGTCGCAGGTGCCTTGAAAGTTGGCGACGAAGCGCTCGCGAAGCTCTCCCCAAGAGGAGATGGATCCCAACGGGAGGTTCAGGAGCCAGGAGCGCGCGCCGTCCTTTAGAGCCACGGGGAACCAGTTCGCCATGACGTGCTCAGTGTCGTTGCCCGCCTCGATGCTCAGCTCGTAGAGTTGAAGCAACTCCGTGGGGTTGGTGGTGCCGTCATAGCGCGGAGGTAGGTCCGGCTTGAACTTGCTGGGCCAGACGAGGCGCCGTAGCTCGGGAGCTAGGGCGCCACACCCGCGTACGCTCATGATCACAGGCGCCCCATGCACCTGTGACGCTGGTTCTTGAGGTGCTGGCGCCACCACCTCCTGGGGTGCGCGGTCTGGGCATTGTGGGCAAGGGGGCCGACAAGCCCCTGTATGTGGGTGCGGGATCACCTGGCAACTCTCCTCGTCGCGGGCGTGGGCTCTGCGGGGTTGTTCACGTCGAGGGACCTCGCGCCGGCCCTCCTGGCCGGTGGGGTGAAGGTGAGGCGAAGCTGGGCCCCCACGGCCCTCGTTCGCCGCCGGGGGCGATGGAGGACGCGAAGAGTGCGTTGGTGCAAGCGCTTCCCCAGCGGCGTTGACGAGCTCGGTGATGCGGTGGAGCAACTCGTCGTAGAGATCTTTTGCCGGGCGGTAGCGCAAGAGCTCCCGCGCCATCAGTAGCGCAGGCTGCTGGTAGACCTGCCCGCGGCGGACCAACGAGGACGACGCTGCGGCCGGCGAGGGTGAAGGTGTTGCCGTGCGGCCGTCCCGCCGCATGGACGGCAGTAGCGAGGAGTCCTGCTGCTCGTGGACAGCCGGGTCAGTGGCGGTGTTGGCGATCGACGAGTTGGGGCGGAGCGGTGCGTCGTTCCCCGCGGGCGCTATCTGAGCGACGTTCACAGCGTGGCGGGCGGCGCGAGTTCGGCGTGTGTCGACCATGGCTGTGGAGCAAGGCCGGTGACGAGAACGCGATGAGGTCCTCGGAGAGGCGAGATTTCGACACGCCCCCTACCAGGCGCGCCAAATGTCGGATTCAGGGCTCTGCGAAACCCGTTAAGTTCGAACACAGGGGCGTGAACGAAGATCTCTCCCACTCACGTCTACCTAGCGTCTCGCTCTCGTCTTGGTGGAAGGATTCAAGCAAACAACGAACAAACACACAAGAGTTTATCCAGGTTCAGGCCACCGCGAGGTGTAAGACCCTACTTCCTGCTTTGGTGGATTGGCTCCGGGTGAGCTAGAGTATGAACTGTTACAAGGGTTCCTGAGCTCAGGAGGCGAGCTCAAGAGGCGAGCTCAGGAGGGTCAGGAGGCTAGTGTTCTTGCTCCTTGTGCGGTGGTCAAGTGTGTGTCGATCCTCCTCCCCAGTGGGAATCCTAGCTACTTATATAGGCGGCCACGGTCCTCTTCCCCCGAAATGTTTAGGTGGGAAGGGATTCCACAACTGCCATTTTTGAGCGGGAACACGAGGACGTTCCTACCCTGACAAAAGCGGTCTTCGCCTGCAAAAGGATCAGGCTGTGACACGGTGGTGGGCTCAATGGTGACATCCTCCTTATCGTCCTTGCAGTCTTCGGTCTTGTTGCACCAAAGAGGAAACCTTTTCCCCTCTCCTTGGGAACCAACGGCTGCGCGTCTCCTTTGCACCGAAATGGCAACTGTACCGCTGGCGGACGCTGGCACTTGCTGGCATAGTGCGTCACTGCTGACATCACTGCCTCATCCTGATGCACGATTGGCCTGGGATACTCTGCCCCTTCGGAACGCCTTGCCGAGGCCGCTCCCGAGGGGGTCTTGGCGTCGTTCTCCTCGCGAGGCTTGGTCCAATAGGGTTTGAACCAGCGCGAGTTTATCAATAGTATTCGCGATGACATGGCATCATTAGCAGAGATTACTATAGCTTAATTATCCGGCCATCACAATTCTCCTCCACTACAAGAAATCTCGTCCCGAGATTTTAGAGGTGGATTAAGGGGAAAGACTTGGTTATGAAATTCTAACGAGTCTTCACGGTCTTGATTGCCCTTCTCGAAGAAGTTGATTCCTTTCATTGGTGCCTTCATTTTACTGCATCAGGGTATCATGATGCAGTCATCGTCCTCCCTTCAGGATCCTCACCGTACTTACGAAAGGATGAGAGGGGAAACTCTATAAGGACAGGTTTTAACAAGATTGAGCATCGGGTGATTAACTCAGGGGAATAAGCATAAAGTGTCTCTCGAGTTGATTACATGAAACACCTCGAGAGCATTATAGGGGGGTACGAAAGTTTCAAATGGTTATGCAATCGTTCGATGCCTGGAGTAGAGTGTGAAGGGGGTTCAGAGAAACGGAATAGGCCATCTCTCCAAAAATGGTGCTCGAAATACATACGATGTCAAGCGCGAGGAAATAACTTTGGAAACAGGGGAGGTACGAGAGAGTCAAGTTTTGATCCTGTGGAACTGTGGGTTATGGGCCCACCATGTGCGTTAACAGTAGGAATGGCGGTGAAGTCTTGCACAGTCATGATAGCAAGGCATGTTAGAGGATAATCTGTCAGTTATGTTGGCAACGACGTCGGTACCAAGGGCGGGGAACGAAGAGAGCCACTTTCCTGCTCGTTGAAACGAGACGGACTAATAGGCAAAGTCCTCGTCCACCGACAGTTAATGGAATGTTAACAACAATAGTAACAGGGTCTTATTGACATAGTTGTACATCGAGGTGTTTACGTAAGCAGAAAATTGTTACTGCTTAGATTATATGTAGATCAACGAAAGGTTAAACAAACAAATGGAAAAGAAAATGTGTTTAACACAATGAATAGTAGTAAATCATCCCCAACATTAAGCAGGGCATGATATACGTGTAAGGAGATCAAAGTCATGACCATGTAGATAAAAGGGGTAAAAAGAATTATGATATGTACCCACACAACGATGTTGGATAGATGATCAAGAACGTTTAGCATTGCGCTTACAATCTTCTTGTGGATCTTTGGAGTACCACGGACATGCTTCGAGATAGCCCCGACATGGCCTTCAAGCAAAGGTCAAACTTTGGATACACAGAGGATACATCGGAAGCAACTTATTAAATAATTTATACTATTTCTTCGAGGAGAAGATGAGGATGTGGCCGACAGGCGCAGCAACAATTCAACGAGATTTCCATAAGCATGGATTTCAACATTTAGGTGAACAAGATGGAAACATTGGACATACCGCAGTATGTTAGAGGAGAATATCCATAAGTAAGTCTTGAATGGAACGTGCACCTGGAAAATGTACTAAGTAGCATGATCAATGATATCATGGTGATTCAATAACCAAAATACCGAGAATGAGACTATCGACCATTCACTTCAAAGCAATAGGGTTGCTAGAAGTTTTGAATTCGCACGTAATACTTCAATTGTTGGTTTCCGGTTAGAAACAAAACGGGACCAAGGAATGAATGGATATGGCAAGAAATATCATATGTATCAAGAATTCTTAAGAGGTGGTGAAATTATCACGACATTCTTGACATAATAGATGGTAATACTCCAAGGTAAAGAACAAATAATGGATAGCAAGGATCTCTAGGTATAACACGAAACACAAACAAGTTTGTGTTGGAGGGAAGGCAATAATGTTGTGGATGATAACTCAAATCATCGAGAAGGTAAGGATGGTATTTCTCATTGTGAATTCGATTGATAACCTGGAAGAGCTCAGAATATTACTGATGATCACGACACAGTTGTCGAGAGATATTATTAAGATGTAATAGATCGGCGAGGACATCAGGTCAAAGGAATGATGAAGCTAAAGGTTAATGGAACCACGGGTACGACACAAACTCGAAACCTACTGTTCAAGGTGAAATGATATGACAAGGAAAATCGACGTAAGCTTACCTCATCGTCAAAGTTTTGTGCTCTAGGAAGAAGGGCTAGGTAGCATAGTTAAAATTCATACGATAATGTTGTAGCCGAACAGGCTAGATATGACTTGAAGAATTGATAAGCTAATAAGCAATGGAGATTACTTAGAGTTATTGAATCAGAGTGCGGAATTGATTCACTTATCGGTGTCCTTGAGTGTCTAACAACTCAGAACCGGAGGAAAATTGGAATCAGTGAGAAGTAATACTTGAAGAAGAACTCATAAGAAGTAACATGGTTCCGCGACATTATCGAGATACCACGGGGTAATACTCGAAGGTAGATCATAATAGAGGTTGGACAAGTGCATTGACCTACAGACGACAAGTGGTTTAACTTGTCCGATAATGGTATTAAATTGAGAGCATGGCCAGCACCACGATCGCAAAATCCCAGATCCCAGATATATCGAGGGCATAATTATTTCTATGAGAAGCCTTGATGATAAGATCCGCATCGTGTCCATGGGCATGAACACAAAGTTCAAGGTCGACTCCCACTTCTCCAAATGCATAACCTTTCATTCGCTTCTTGTTTCGAAAACGACATTAGATTTGAAATTTTACCTGGTGAAATGCCAGATGAGTATGCCCGTGAAATCTTTTGGGTTCACACAGCTTTAAGGGGCATAGGTTCAACCCATCGGGGCATCTTAGGAACATATACCACAAACCTTTTAGGAGTAATTATCACAAGCTCGATAGTAGATCTTGGTCGACAAAGCAGAGGATACAATTTACCAAAGGCATTATGCATCCAAGGAAGGACTCACAAATTTATAGAATATTAAGGACAATGTCGGATAACAATTCAACAAAGGACCGGACAGTCCATAATGGAGCTGATGTAAGCATCGACACACAACTAGAGGAAGAAACAATGGAAAGGCATTGGATCGTAGAAACAACTGACTAATTCAAATCTCAAATGCGAAGGAACTATGATGCTCAATTCAAGGGATCGGGAGAAAACACTTTGATTACAGATTGACAAGTTGAGTAGGCTTATTGGTACAATCGACGACAATTTGATTGGTCGAGAACCAGCTCATGTTCAAAATGACGTTTGAGCCAGAAGGATGAATTCTAGGATCAAGGATTGTGAGCATTCGGAACATGTTGAATCAACGGACTCCAAATGGTAATGACAAAGGATGTGAATAAGATTACTAGACTTATGGGGTAAATTATAATGTAAGCAAGCAAGAATTTCAAGAGCAATATGCTGCTCAGGATTTTCCGAAGGTCGAATGATATTTCAGAGACTTGTGAAACACATGAATGGGGATGAGTGGATCCTCGATAAATGCGGGGAATTATCCATAAGGTTATTCCTTTGGCAATGAAATATAAAGCAGTGGCACAATCGATATACGGAATATAGGAAGATGTTTCGGGGTACCTTGTAATAACAAGAGCAACGGAGAATTGATTGAATGAATGACAAGTGTAAGTCGTTATCCATATGGATATAACGGTGGTGAGGAATTGCAAAGGCGGAGGCCAGAAGAATCTCAGAAAAACAACGAATATTATCTTTAGCATCTTCTGATGAAGCAGGAGACCATCTTGACTGAAGGGGATCTCCAGGAGAAAGTATATTCCAGAGCCCAAAGTTAGATTTTAGTAAAATCATTTAACCCGAATAGGAGAGAGATCAGAGTCCCAGAGTAAAGGCAAGGAATAAAGGATCCTAATACAACCCAATGGCGACGTGGGCCCGCAAGCCACACAACCATGTTAGTAAAAGATTTTCAATGACTAGACTCAACTTTGGCCAAGGAGTTGGAAAGGGGGATTCCTGCAGGCAGTCGACTCTGATACCAACTTGTGATGCCCCCGATTTGACCGTACACTAATTATGCACGCAAATGTGTACGACCATGATCAGGGACTCACTGGAAGATATCACAACACACCTCTAGACACAAATTAAAATAATACAAGCTTTATATTACAAGCCAGGGCCCTCGAGGGATCGAATACATAAGCTCGAATACACAAGAGTCAGCGGAAGCAATAGTATCTGAGTACAAACATAAGTTAAACAAGTTTTCCTTAAGAAGGCTAGCACAAAACATCAAGGATCGAAAAGGCAAGGCCTCCTTCCTGGGACCTCCTAACTACTCCTGGTCGTCATCTGTCTCCATGAAGTAGTAGACTTTGTCGAGGTAGTAGCAGTCGTCAAAGGTGGCTTCTGGCTCCTGGACTCCACCATCTAGTTTCATCAACCAGAAAGAAGAAAGAAGGGGGAAAACGGGGAGCAAAGCAACCTTGAGTACTCATCCAAACTACTCGCAAGCAAGGATCTACAATACTTATACATCGGTATCAATGAAATGGGTAGTATATGTGGACTAAGCTGCAGAATGCCAGAATTAGAGGGGGAGAAGCTAGTCCTATCGAAGACTAGCATCTTCTGGAACCCACCAATCTTCCAGCAGTAGAAGAGAGTACATAATAACACATTATAGTTATCAAGCATGTTGTAGCATTAACGCCCAAAGATCCTTCCTCGACTCCCAGCGAGGAAGCAATCTCGGAGCCACATCTCCATTCATGTCTCAGTATCCAGTTCTAGTTGTATCGATCGGGATACAACTCCAAGTGTCAGTTATCGTAGGACAGGCTGTCGATAGATGTTTTCTTCCCTGCAGGGGTGCACCAACTTACCCACCACGCTCGCTTAACTCCGGACGGACACACCATCAGGTCATGCCCGGCCTCGTCCAAACAATACGTCGCAACCCGACCTAGGCTTACTAGACAGGTCAGCACGCCATACTAAACCTATGCCCCCAAGGGTCATGGCCATCTCCCCGGAAATTCCTGCAGGTTACGTACGCGGCCGATGAGCAGACCTAGCTACCTCCTTAAAATGGCAGGTGCATAACGAGTCCAACCCAGTGCACGCCGCTCAGTCGCATGACGTCAATTAAGCTTCGACTGATGCATACGAAGCAGAACGTCCATACTATGCCCACGTGATGGTTAGCACTATCTGGCCAGAGGACCCTTGGATCAAATATCCAAACCGTTTAGTGTCTTAGGAAGGCGGTAACGAGCAGAGACTCACGATCATGTGACCCCGTAGCCCCGTCTCGAGCACTTGCGGCAAGGGCTAAGAGTGCCCGACCACGCCTCGTATTCAACTCTCGGGTACCCTCCAGGTCAACCCGTCTCCACATCACTCGCGGCTACCCCTCAGGGTCGACCCATCTTTCCAGGTAACAGTTTTAAAGTCATAGTAACCATAGTAACAATGTGTCTAACACCACACCAAAGGGAAACCTGAGGAATCACCCTAGCTGGAATTCCACCTGATGTTTATTGTCAAGGTGAACGAAGGAGGAGTCACCCTCGAGGTCCACTCTTGAGGAGTTGCACGAAAGTGTCGTTATCGGGAGTGGAGAAGGAGGAATCACCCTCGATGACCATAACCGATGAATTAACCTACAAGGTCAACATTAGAAGTGCTGATGAGGTATCACCCTCGACACTCGATAGTAAACCAGTATTGGCGAGCAACTAAGGGGAAAGTGATGTGCGGTGCCGGGGCCTGGTCTTCGATCCCCTTGATCGGGTCTTCTGATAATCCAGCGGGGCTGTCGGGACAAAGTGGGGGTCTCTGATGGATTTCTAAACAGCCTATACTAAGCAGTTTAGTATAAACATGTGAGATATGAAAGCAGGTATCAACAACAGGCTATGCATCAGAATAGGATCATACAAAAAGTAGTAGCAGTTCTAATGCAAGCATAAGAGAGAATAGACTGGGCGATATCGGAATGATCAAGGGGGGTTGGCTTGCCTGGTTGCTCCGGCAAGAAGGATGGGTCGTCGTCGATGCAGTCGATCACCGGGGTAGCATTAGTCTCGCGGTCTACCAGAGAGAAGCGGGGGAAGAAACAATAAATACAAAGCATACAGATACAACAGAGAAGCACGACATGTCAACACGCTGTGCTAGGGTGCTCTAACACGGTGCTACACAATACCGACAGAGGGGGATAACATCCGGGAAAGTATCCCCGGTGTTTCGTGTTTTCAGACAGTTCAATCGGAGGGGGGATGTTGCATGTTCGCTATGCTAGGAGCATGTGGCAGATGAACGGACCGCGTATTAGGATTCGTCTCGTCATTCTGAGCAATTTTCATATATAAAACTTTTTCATTTGAGTTACGGTTTATTTTATATGTTTTTTCTGAAGTTTATAACATTTTCTAGAATTATTTATATATTTAAAACTAACATTATCCAGAATAGTGAAAGGTGATGTCACCATGACATCACCATGACGTCAGCATGTCAACTAAGCAGTTGACTGGTCAAACCTAACAGGTGGGACCCTTCTGTCATAGGTACAGATTAACTAATAGTTTTAATTAGACTAACCTAATACATTAGACTAATTAAGCACAGTTAATTAATTTAATTAACTGGTTAATTGATTAATTAATTATTTTATTATTTTTTTACTATTATTTAAATCTTTTTTGAAAATAAAAGGGGGGCTGGGCCCATCCGTCATAGGCCCATGTAGCCTAGCGGGCTAAAGGGCACATAGGGGGGTGCGGGCGCTGGCGCCAGGCGGTGAAGCGGGTCGGGTGTCTGCGGAGGCCGCGGCCTGCCCAGGGCTGGGCGAGGCCGGCAGGCACGGCAGGGCGCCACCGCGGCTGGGGCCTCCGGCTAGGCGAGGGTGGAGGCGCGTGGGCGGCAGGGGCGGCACGGCGGCCGGACGGCGCGGCACGGCCACAAGCCACGGGCGCGGGCCGGGAAAGACGTCGGGCAGGGAGGCGGCGGCCGGCGGCCTGGGGGAAGCTGGGCCGCGGCGAGCCAGGGGGGCAGCGACAAACGAGGCGCGGAGGAAGGCGGGGCGCGCGTGGGGCGCAAGAGGAGAGGAAGATGGGGCATGGCAGGCAAGGGCGCGCGGCCAGAGAGGCTCGCGTGCGTGTGTGGAGTTTGAGTGAGCTCCGGGTAGCGGCGACGGCGCGCGCGGGGCAAAGGCAGCAGGGGAGGCGGATCGAGCGGGGCATGGCGCGAGCGTGCGCTCGGCCAAGAGCCCGGCCATCAAGCCGCGAACGGCAAACGGGTAGAGGTAGAGGCGACGGTGCGCGCGGGGCAAAGGCAGCAGGGGAGGCGGATCGAGCGGGGCATGGCGCGAGCGTGCGCTCGGCCAAGAGCCCGGCCATCAAGCCATGAATGGCGAACGGGTAGAGGTAGAGGCGGGCGCGCGCGTTGTAGGGAATGGCCTGAGCTAACGCGCGTACAACCTCGGGGTGAGTTCCGGGTGACGAGAGCGTAGTGGCGGGCCTGTGCGGGTGGGCAGGGGCGCCGTGGATGGGGTCAGGAGCCGCGTGGGCAAGCTACATGCATAGTAGGGAAAATCGATGGGGGAACGTGGCGGTGCTCACCGTGTGGATGCACATAGGTCCCTCAGCGGTTAAGTAGCGCAGGGCTCGACGTAGACGGGGGGGTGCCGGTGGCCATCGGGTAGGCGAACTCGTAGCCGTAGACATGGTACCTCCCCGACTCGAGTTGGTGTGGCAGAGGGGCGGTCGAGGTCGGCAGAGTCTCTAGACGCATCGGAGAGCGATAGCAGCAATGGTAGCCGCGGTGGACGATGGTGATGGTGGCGGTGATAGCAGCGGCCGGCAACGGCGGATTTGGAGAGGGAGCCGGAGCCAGAGGGAGACAGGGGGCAAGTGGGTGTGGGCGAGTGGTTGGCGATGTGAGAGAAGCAGGTGGAAGGAGCCTGTGGGGTCGGGCTTATCCCCTCGGGGCGTCGCCTGTGAGGTGATCCGGGGGGACTCGCCCCTTGTAGCGACGGGGTCGCTTGAACAGGAAGACGACTGGGGGCTGGCTGGGCCGGCCTGGCCGGTCACGGCCAGCTGGGCCAAAAGGCCCAGTTAGGCCAGGGGGGTTTCCTTTCCTTTGCTTTGTTACTTTTGTTCATTTGTTTTCTGATTTGATTTACCGATTCTTTTATTTTAGAATTGTAAAATATAACGTTAGCACCTAAATGTGTACTAATAAATTAGGCCACTTCCATATTTAGCTTGGACCCAAAATAAATTAGTTTAGTATTTTTATAAATTAAAAAGCAATTAAATTATAGTTTGGGTAACTATTTTAATTACCTTATGGCATCTAACCACTTTGAAAAATGTTGGTTCACCACCAATATTAACAAACGAAAATTTGCCACACGATGGACATTTTATTTTTGAAAATTCAAAACTTTTATAGTTTGACTTGGTTTTAAATTTGAATTTAAACGGGGTTTGAACAAGCACAAATTTATCAACAGTAATCGCGATGACGTGGCATCATTAGCAGAGGTTACTATAGCTTAATTATCCGGGCGTCACAATCTTGGAGCCGTGGAAGTGCATCCGCCAACGCATGGAGTCCATCGCTGGCGGTTGGGACTGGGTCTCGGCCAAGTCGACAAGGAAGTTGGCCAGCGCTTGGGACTTGATGGCGGTGCGAAGCTGGTACAGGATGGTGTAGGGAGCTACCTCGATATCCCACTTGGCCACTCGGCCCGAGGCATCTCGGTTGCCAATGATCTCGGAAAGAGGGGCGATGCAGATGACCATGATGGAGTGCTCCTGGAAGTACTGCTTCAGCTTCTTGGCGGCAAAGTACAAGTTGTAGCACATCTTCTGTTAGTGGGGCTAGTTCTGCTTGGAGGCGGACAACACCTCACTCAAGTAATAGACCGGCCTCTGGACCTGTTGTGCTCTGCCGGCTTCAGGGCCTTCGACAACAATCACCGTGCTGACTATCCGATTGGTGGTGGGGATGTAGAGGAGCATTGGATCTTTGGCAGTCAGAGCGGCCAGAACATGCGGTCTGGACATCATCGGCTTGAGCTGGAGGAACACCTCGTCCGCTTGGTCGGTCCTCTCGACGCTCTTGGTTTTCTTCATCAGTTGTTACAGAGGGAGGGCCTTCTCACCAAGCCGCCTCATGAACCTGCTAGGAGATGCCAAGCACCCGGTGAACTTTTGGACGTCCCGCAGCTTGGTCAGTTTCTTCATCCACTCAATGGGCTTGATCTTCATGGGGTTGCACTCGATCCCGCACTCAGAAACAAGGAGGCGAAGGAGCTGGCTAGTTGACACTCCTAAGACAGACTTCTCCAGGTTGAGCTTGATTTGAAAACGATGCAAGTTGGTGAAGGTCTCCTCGAGATCCTCCAAGAGGGTGCCATGCTTCTCCATCCTCACCACTATGTTGTCCATGTAGACGTGGGAATTCCCGCCGAGTTGTGGGAGGAGGCATTTCTGCATGCATCATGGAAAGGTGGCGCCGGCATTCCTCAAGCCGAACGTCTTGGTGAGGTAGCAGAACGCGACGAAAGGGGTGATGTAGGCAGTCTTCAGTTGGTCGGCCGGGCCTAGCTTGATTTGGTGGTAGCCTAAATAGGCGTCCAAAAAGGATAGAAGCTCGTAGCCAGCCATGGCGACGATCACTTGATCAATCCGGGACAAGGCAAATAGATCTGTGGGGCAGGCCTTGTTCATGTTCGTGTAGTCATTACACATGCACCACTTATTCTTTTTATTCAAGACGAGGACTGAGTTGGCAAGCCAGTCTAGGTAGAACACTTTCATGATGAAGACGGCTGCCAGAAGCCGGGCGATCTCTTCACCGACGATCTTTCTCTTCTCTTCGGATAGGTGGCGGATGGGTTGCTTGACCGGCTTAGCATCCGGCCGCACATGAAGCTTGTGCTCGGCGAACTTCCTCGGAACACCCGAAATTTCCTTGTGGGACCATGCAAAGATATCCCGATTCTCACGGAGGAAGTCAACGAGCTTTGTCGGCGTCCTGGGAACCAGGGTACCCAGACTTGCCTGTCTGCGGGCTGCGACGCGCTCCTACCACGGCCTGGTACGGCCCAGCTGATCGACTAGCTGCCTAAGACCCTCGTGAGGGGGCTAGGCCTCGCGAGGAGAACAACGTCAAGACCCTCTCAGGAACGGCCTCAGCAACGTGCTCCGGAGGGGCGGAGAATCCAAGGCCAAGCCTGCCTCAGGAGGAGGCAGTGACATAAGCAATGACACACCGCGCCATCGCGTGCCAGCGCCCGCCAGCGGCACAGGTGCCGTTTCGGTGCAAAGGAGGCAGCGCAGACGCATGTTCCCGAGGAGCGGGACAAAGGTTTCCTCTTTGGCGCAACAAGGCCGAAGACCGCAAGGACGACAGGGAGGATGTCACCACCGCGTCACCGCCTGATCCTTTTGCAGGTGAAGACTGCTTTTGTCAGGGTAGGAACGTCCTTCTGTTCCCGCTCAAAAATGGCCGTTGTGGGATCCCTTCCCGCCTAAACATTTCGGGGGAAGAGGACCCTGGCCGCCTATATAAGTAGCTAGGATCCTCATCAATGGGGGAGAAGTTAGGCCAAGTCCAATCAAGGGGAGCAGATCCATAAACTCTGCCACCATGCAAAGGAGCAACAACACTTTCCTCCTGACCCTCCTGAGCTCACCTCCTGAGCTAAGGAATCATTGTACTAGTTCATATTCCAGCCCTCCTGAGGCGAATCCACCATAGCAGGAAGTAGGGTTTTACACCACAAGGTGGCCTGAACCTGGGTAAACTCTTGCATGCTTCACTTGTTCTTTGCTTAAATCTCTTCATTGGGCGAGGGAGAGACGCTAGGTAGACGTGAGTGGGAGGGATCTTCGTTCACGCCCCTGTGTTCGAACTTCTTCGGTTTTGCGGAGCCCTGAATCTGACATTTGGTGCGCCAGGTAGGGGGCGTGTCGAGATCTCGCCTCTCCGACGACCTCGTCCCGCTCTCGTCGCCGACCTCGCTCCACAGCCACGATGGACACACGCCGAGCTCACGCCGCCCGCCGCGCTGCGAACTTCGCTCAGACGGCACCCGCGGGCAATGGTGCGCCGCTCCGCCCCAACTCGCCGGTCGCCAACGCCGCCACCAACCCGGCCGTCCACGAGAAGCAGGACTCGTCGTTGCCGCCGTCCGTGCGGCGTGCTGGCTGCACGGCAACGCCTTCACCCTCACCGGCCGCGGCGTCGTCCTCGCTGGTCCGTCGCGGGCCGGTCTATCAGTAGCCTGCGCTGCTGATGGCGCGGGAGCTCTTGCGCTACCGCCCGGCAGATGACCTCTACGACAAGTGGCTCCACCGCATCGCCAAGCTCGTCAACGCCGCTGGAGAAGCACATGCACCAACGCACTCCTCCCGTCCCCCGTCGCCCCCGGCGGGGAACGAAGGCCACGGAGTCCCGACTCCGCCTCCACTCTACGGTGCCGGCCAGGAGGTCCGGCGCGAGGCTCCGCGGTGTGAGATGCCCCGCAGAGCCCATGCGCGCTACGAGGAGAGCTACCAGGTGATTTCGCACCCCCCAGGCAGGGGCTCGCGGGCCCCCTGGCCCGCAGCGCCAGGACCGCGCGCCACAGGAGGTGGTGGTGCCAGCGCCCCAAGAACCAGCACCGCAGGCGCAGGGGGCGCCTGCGATCATGAGCGTGGCTGGATGTCGCGCCTTGGCTCCTGAGCTACGGCGCCACGTCTGGCCTGGCAAGTTCAAGCCGGACCTGCCTCCGCGGTACGACGGCACCACCGACCCCACGGAGTTCTTCCAACTCTACGAGCTGAGCATCGAGGTGTCCAACGGCACTGAGCAGGTCATGGCGAACTGGTTCCCCTTGGTTCTCAAGGATGGCACACGCTCCTGGCTCCTGAACCTCCCCGTGGGATCCATCTCCTCCTGGGAAAAGCTTCGAGAGCATTTCTTCGCCAACTTCCAAGGCACTCGCGACCGAGCCCCGACAGCTGCGGATCTACGCCGCGTGAGGCAGCAGCCGGGAGATACCCTGCAAAAGTACATCCAACGCTTCAAGACCATGCGCCTCCGGATCTCTAGGGTCTCGGATGAGGCCATCATCTCGGCATTCACCGATGTCGTCTGCGACGTCATGGTGAGGGAGGAGCTCGCCATCCACGAGGACATGTGCACAGCCCTCGAGATGTTCAAGCTCGCGGCAAAGTGCGCCAGGGCGGAGGAAGGACGCCTCTCCCTCCAGGAGCTGCCTGAGGCGGAGGCGGACGACAAGAAGGCCAAGGCTAAGGAAGCAAATCACTAAGGACCCGCCGTGCTGGCTGCGGAGCCAGAAGTGAAGCGTGGCTGTGGCTACGACGACCTCCCCAGAGACAACCGACCGTACTGCGTCTTCCACAATGTCCACAGGCAAAACACTAACGACTGCCAGGAGCTCAGGGCGATGTGCGGCGGGCAGCGCCATGAGCGCGACAACCGCGGCTACGGCCATGGAGGAGGCCGAGGTGGAGGACGTTGGGACGGCAGGAACTCATGCCAAGGGTGGCGCGAACAGCCTCGTGAAGACCACTGGCAGGAGCAGCCTCGTGACGCCCCTTGGCGCGACCAGCCTCGTGAGGGTCGCCCTCAGGGCAAAGGAGGTCTGCCTCCGCTGCCACCACCGCCAAGAAGGAATGACGACGACCGCTAGGGAGACAGAGCAGGGGGCTTCTAGGAGACACGTGCAGTTGCATGCATCTTGGGAGGAGCCCATGCTTCGGCTTCCCATCGCATGTTCAAGCCGTTCGCTCGTGAGGTGAACGCGGCGCTTCCCAGGCCTGATGCCGCGCGTAACCTCCAGTGGACCAAGCAAGTCATCGCCTTTGACCCCAAGGACCAGCTCAAGTGCACCGCGGCCCCAGGCGCTCTCCCGATGCTCTGCACCCCGACCATCAGCAACGTCCTCGTGACCAAGACCCTCATCGACGACAGAGCAGGACTCAACGTCCTCTCCATCCAGACCTTCGAGACACTCCAGGTCCCATACGATCCGCTCCACTCGACCAAGCCATTCTACGGAGTCACGGATGGCTCCACACTCCCGATGGGGCAAGTACGCCTTCCCGTCACCTTTGGTGACCGCGACAACTATCACACTGAGCTCATCGACTTCGACGTCGCCAACATCCACCTCCCATAGAACGCCATCCTTGGGTATCCTGCCCTCGCCAAGTTCATGGCGGCGAGCCATCATGGCTACAACGTCCTCAAGATGCCTGGGAGCGGTAGAGTCATCACGATTGCCTCCGATGAGAAGGAAGCGGTGCGTTCCCTGGAGCGCGCCTACCAGACTGCGGCGGTCGAATGCTCCGATGAGGATGGAGCCGTCCTCGCCCTGCAGACCGCCCCCAAGAAGAAGAAGAACCTGCCCGTCAACGGACCTCAGGACGCAGGGGCTCCTGATGGCTCCGCCTCGGGACTCGCGCCTGCCGAGGAGGCGCCCTCCACTCTCACATAGGGAGACGCGCCCGACGCCCCTCTCAGGACGGGCTCGGGGGCTCTCCTCTGGAGTGTCTCCGAACTGACCAGCGTCTCGAGGGAGGTGTTCGGGCACCACCTGCAGGCGTGCCTCGACGTGCGTGTTTGTGAGCCCAGCGTGGACTGCTCAGCACTGGGGGCTCAGGACTTCATCGACCAAGTTACCGAGGAACTTCAGTACGCAAGGCTCATCCGCGGTGGGCGTAACCGCACAACCCCAAGCTCACCTACCCGCGGCCCGAGTGACCGCTTCCGCGTCTGCATTGACGTCATGGATCTCAACCGAGCCGCCTCCCAAGAGCCCTTCTGGCCGACGGCGGTCGGTCGGAGGAGGGCCCTCCCCGGCAGCTACGTCCGCACACTCGTCGGCTTCCGCATTGCAGGTGCCACGTTCCAGCATCTCGCGCAGCAAGCCTTGGGGGCTCAGGAGGCTCAGTGGTAGGCGGTCCGGACGAAGGAAGAACGGGACCCCCGCGACCACTGAGAGCCGTTGGAGCCCCTGGGCCTCAGGAGCCCAACGATCTTCAGGAGCAACCCGCATGGCTCACGTCTTCTGCTACCCCAACTCTTCTTCGACAAGTATCAGGTGACGCTTCAGGTATCCAATCGAGGGCGCTCCCCGGGCTGCATCATCCTCGGACTGCTGGGGGCTATTCCCACGCAGTTGCCCCCTTTTTGTGCATGATTAAGGCTAGTTGCTTCTTTCCATTCGCATTATCTACATGCTTGGCGTTCTCACCGCCACTAAGGTCATGAGCCCTTGTGAGCCCACTCGCGACCGCCTCATGATTAAGGACTGGCACGGCGTCTGTGCTCGGGTCCGTCCCTGCAGCGTTGCTAAACCCAAGGGTTGAGCTCTGTCTCGCGAGCCATTCCCCTGACGTCACCTCCCGTGGTCCTTGGTGC
The DNA here is from genome assembly GCA_902687465.1 of Secale cereale. Lineage (NCBI taxonomy): Eukaryota > Viridiplantae > Streptophyta > Magnoliopsida > Poales > Poaceae > Secale > Secale cereale. The sequence continues at coordinate 314,682,133 of LR738712.1, read as the reverse complement.
CTTGTTCTCGCATGGGCTAATCGTGGATGGGTAAGTAGGGGCCCATGGCAGGTGCCTCGCTCATGCGGGAACCGTGCACCTGTTGTTTTTTCTTTTGGATCGTTGGCATGGCGTCTATGCTCGGGTCCGTCCCTGCAGCGCCGACAAATCTAGCGGCTGAGCTCTGTCTCGCGAGCCATTCCCGTGACATCACCTCCTGGGATCGCTGGTGCTGCGGCCTTCTCATGCAATACCCTCTAGAGATGCACTTGGCGCAGGTCGACACCACACCTCTCTTTTCACATTTTGCAGAAGAAGACTCAGGCGCAACCCGCCTCAGGGTAGGGTCTTGTGAGTGATGCGTAAGCTCACGAGAACTTCCTCAGAGTCGTTCTTCTCATGCTGAGGTGGGCCCATATACACCTTGGATGTCCTACCGTGCAAGCTGAAGGAAATATGCCCTAGAGGCAATAATAAAGTTGTTATTTATATTTCCTTACATCATGATAAATGTTTATTATTCATGCTAGAATTGTATTAACCGGAAACTTAGTACATGTGTGAATACATAGACAAAACAGAGTGTCCCTAGTATGCCTCTACTAGACTAGCTCATTGATCAAAGATGGTTATGTTTCCTAACCATAGACATGAGTTGTCATTTGATCAACGGGATCACATCATTAGGAGAATGATGTGATGGACAAGACCCATCTGTTAGCTTAGCACTATGATCGTTTAGGTTTACTGCTATTGCTTTCTTCATGACTTATACATGTTCCTATGACTATGAGATTATGCAACTCCCGAATACCGTAGGAACACCTTGTGTGCTATCAAATGTCACAACGTAACTGGGTGATCATAAAGATGCTCTACAGGTGTCTCCGAAAGTGTTCGTGGTGTTGGCATAGATCAAGACTAGGATTTGTCACTCCGAGTGTCGGAGAGGTATCTCTGGGCCCTCTCGGTAATGCACATCATAATAAGCCTTGCAAGCAGAAGACTAATGAGTTAGTCACGAGATGATGTATTACGTAACGAGTAAAGAGACTTGCCGATAACGAGATTGAACTAGGTATAGAGATATCGACGATCGAATCTCGGGCAAGTAACATACCAATGACAAAAGGAACAATGCATGTTGTTATGCGGTTTGACCGATAAAGATCTTCGTAGAATATGTAGGAGCCAATATGAGCATCCAGGTTCCGCTATTGGTTATTGACCGGAGATGAGTCTTGGTCATGTCTACATAGTTCTCGAACCCGTAGGGTCCGCACGCTTAACGTTTGATGACGATCGGTATTATGAGTTTATGAGTTTTGATGTACCGAAGAAGTTCGGAGTCCCGGATGAGATCGGGGACATGACGAGGAGTCTCGAAATGGTCGAGATGTAAAGATTGATATATTGAATGACTATATTCGGACATCGGAAAGGTTCCGAGTGATTCGGGTATTTTTCGGAGTATATGGGCCTTATTGGGCCAGGCGGGAATAGAGGAGAAAGGCCAAAAGGAAGGAGGCGCGCGCCCCCCTCTGGTCCGAATTGGACAAGGGGTGCAGCCCCCTTTTCCTTCTCCCTCTCCACCTCTTTCCTTCTCTCCTACTCCGGAAAGGAAAGGGGAATCCTACTAGGACTTGGGAGTCCTAGCAGGACTACCCACACTTGGCGCGCCCCCTCTAGGGCCGGCCTCTCCCTTGCTCCTTTATATACGGGGGCAGGGGGGCACCCTAGGACACACAAGTTGAATTGTTTTAGCCGTGTGCGGTGCCCCTTTCCACAGAAACACACCTCGGTCATACCGTTGCAGTGCTTAGGCGAAGCCCTGCACCGGTAGATACATCATATCTGTCACCACGCCGTCGTGCTGGCGAAACTCTCCCGTGAAGCTCAACTGGATCAGGAGCTCGTGGGACGTCATCAAGCTGAACGTGTGCTGAACGCGGAGGTGCCGTACGTTCGGTGCTTGATCGGTTGGATCACGAAGAAGTTTGACTACATCAACCGTGTTACTTGACGCTTCCGCTCCCGGTCTACGAGGGTTCGTAGACACACTCTCCCCCTCGTTGTTATGCATCTAGTAGATTGATCTTGCATGATCGTAGGAAAATTTTGAAAATACTACATTCCCCAACAGTGGCATCATGAGCCAGGTCTATGCGTAGATGATATGCACGAGTAGAACACAATGAGTTGTGGGCGATACTAGTCATACTGCTTACCAGCATGTCATACTTTGCTTCGGCGGTATTGTGAGATGAAGCGGCCCGGACCGACATTACGCGTACGCTTACGCGAGACTGGTTTCATCGTTATGTGCACTTGTTGCTTAAAGGTGACTGGCGGGTGTCTGTCTCTCTCACTTTAGCTGAATCAAGTGTGGCTACGCCCGGTCCTTGTGAAGGTTAAAACATCACATACTTAACGAAACATCGTTGTGGTTTTTGTATGCATAGGTAAGAACGGTTCTTGCTAAGCCCGTAGCAGCCACGTAAAACTTGCAACAACAAAGTAGAGGACGTCTAACTTGTTTTTGCAGGGCTTGTTGTGATGTGATATGGTCAAGACATGATGAGTTATACGGTTTTGTATGAGATGATCATGTTTTGTAAAGTTATCGGCAACTGGCAGGAGCCATATGGTTGTCACTTTATTGTATGAAATGCAATCGCCATGTAATTGCTTTACTTTATCACTATGCGGTAGCGATAGTCGTAGAAGCAATAGTTGGCGAGACGACAACGATGCTACGATGGAGATCAAGGTGTCGCGCCGGTGACGAAGGTGATCATGACGGTGCTTTGGAGATGGAGATCAAAAGCACAAGATAATGATGGCCATACCATGTCACATATTTTGATTGCATGTGATGTTTATCTTATTATGCTTCTTATTTCGCTTAGAACGACGGTAGCATTATAAGATGATCCCTTACAAAATTTCAAGGTATAAGTGTTCTCCCTAAGTATGCATCGTTGCGAAAGTTCGCCGTGTTGAGACACCACGTGATGATCGGGTGTGATAAGCTCTACGTTCAAATACAACGGGTGTAAGCCAGTTTTGCACACGCAGAATACTCGGGTTAAACTTGATGAGCCTAGCATATGCAGATATGGCCTCGGAACACTGGATACCGAAAGGTCGAGCGTGAATCATATAGTAGATATGATCAACATAAGATGTTCACCATTGAAACTACTCCATCTCACGTGATGACCGGACATGGTTTAGTTGATTTGGATCACGTGATCATTTAGATGACCGGAGGGATGTCTATCTAAGTGGGAGTTTTCTTTAGTAATATGATTAACTGAACTTTAATTTATCATGAACTTAGTCCTGGTAGTATTGGCATATCTATGTTGTAGATCAATAGCTCGCGATGTTGCTCCCCGTTTTTTTATATGTTCCTAGAGAAAACTAAGTTGAAAGATGTTAGTAGCAATAATGCGGAATTGTTCCGTGATCTGAGGATTATCCTCATTGCTGCACAGAAGAATTATGTCTTTGATGCACCGCTAGGTGACAGACCTATTGCAGGAGCAGATGTAGACGTTATGAACGTTTTGACAAAAGCTCGGTATGATGACTACTTGATAGTTTAAGTGCACCATGCTTTACGGCTTAGAACCGGGACTTCAAAAATATTTTGAACGCCACGGAGCATATAAGATGTTCCAAGAGTTGAAATTAGTATTTCATACTCATGCCCGTGTCGAGAGGTATAAGACTTCTGACAGTACTTTGCCTACAAGATGGAGGAGAATAGCTCAACCAGTGAGCATGTGCTCAGATTGTCTGGGTACTACAATTACTTGAATCAAGTGGGAGTTAATCTTCCAGATAAGATAGTAATTGACAAAGTTCTCTAGTCACTATCACCAAGTTAGTAGAACTTCGTGATGAACTATAATATGCAAGGGATGACGAAAGGAATTCCCGAGCTCTTCGCGATGCTGAAGTCGGCGAAGGTAGAAATCATGAAAAAGCATCAAGTGTTGATGGTTAACAAGACCACTTGTTTCAAGTAAAGGGCAAAGGGATAGAACGGGAACTTCAAGAAGAATGACAAGCAAGTTGTCACTCCCGTGAAGAAACCCAAAGCTAAAACTCAAGCCTGAAACTAAGTGCTTCTACTGCAAAGGAAATGGTCACTGGAAGTGGAACTGCCCTAGATATTTGGCGGATAAGAAGGATGGCAAAGTGAACAAAGGTATATTTTGATATACAGATTATTAATGTGTACTTTACTAGTGTTCATAGCAACCCCTGGGTATTTGATACCGGTTCAGTTGCTAAAATTAGTAAGTCAAAACGAGAATTGCAGAATGAACAGAGACTAGGTAAAGGTGAAGTGACGATGTGTGTTGGAAGTGGTTCCAAGATTGATATGATCATCATCGCACACTCCCTATACTTTTGGGATTAGTGTAAAACCTAAATAAATGTTATTTGGCATTTGCGTTGAGCATGAATATGATTTGATCATATTTGTTGCAATACGGTTATTCATTTAAAGTCATACAATAATTGTTATTCTGTTTACATGAATAAAACCTTCGATGGTCATACACCCAATGAAAATAGTTTGTTGGATCTCGATCGTGGTGATACACATATTCATAATATTGAAGCCAAAAGATGCAAGGTTAATAATGATAGTGCAACTTATTTGTGGCACTTCCGTTTAGGTCATAATGGTGTAAAGCGCATGAAGAAACTCCATAGTTATAGACTTTTGGAATCACTTGATTATGAATCACTTGGTGCTTGCGAACCATGCCTCATGGGCAAGATGACTAAAACTCCGTTCTCCGGAACAATGGAGCGAGCAACAGATTTGTTGGAGATCATACATACGGATGTATGTGGACCAATGAGTGTTGAAGCTCGTGGTGGGTATCGTTATTTTCTGACCTTCACTGATGATTTGAGCAGATATGGGTATATCTACTTAATGAAGCACGAGTCTGAAACATTTGAAAAGTTCAAAGAATTTCAGAGTGAAGTGGAGAATCATCGTAACAAGAAAATAAGAGTTTCTACGATATGATCGTAGAGGTAAAATATTTGAGTTAGCGAGTTTGGCCTTCAGTAAAAACAATGTGAAATAGTTTCACTACTCACGCCACCTGGAACACCACAGTGTAATGGTGTGTCCGAACGTCATAACCGTACTTTATTAGATATGGTGCGATCGATGATGTCTCTTACCTATCTACCACTATCGCTTTTGGGGTTATGCATTAGAGACAGCTACATTCATGTTAAATAGGGCACCATCTAAATCCATGGAGATGACACCGTATGAACTGTGGTTTGACGAGAAACCTAAGCTGTCATTTCTTTAAGTTTGGGACTGCGATGCTTATGTGAAAAAGTTTCAACATGATAAGCTCGAACCCAAATCGGAGAAGTAAATCTTCATAGGATACCCAAAAGAAACTGTTGGGTACACCTTCTATTACAGATCCGAAGGCAAGGTCTTTGTTGCTAAGAGTGGATCCTTTCTAGAGAAGGAGTTTCTCTCGAAAGAAGTGAGTGGGAGGAAAGTAGAACTTGATGAGGTAATTGTACCTTCTCCCGAATTGGAAAGTGGAACATCACAAAAACTAGTTCCAGTGATTCCTACACCAATTAGTGAGGAAGCTAACGATGATGATCATGAAACTTCAGATCAAGTTTCTGCTGAACTTCGTAGATCAACCAGAGTTCGTTCCGCATCAGAGTGGTACGGCAACCCGGTTCTGGAAGTCATGTTATTGGACCATGATGAACCTACGAACTATGAGGAAGCGATGATGAGCCCAGATTCCGCAAAATGGCTTGAGGCCATGAAATCTGAGATGGGATCCATGTATGAGAACAAAGTGTGGACTTTGGTTGACTTGCCCGATGATCGGCAAGCCATCGAAAATAAATGGATCTTCAAGAGGAAGACTAACGCTAACAGTAATGTTACTGTTTACAAAGCTCGACTTGTTGCGAAAGTTTTTCAACAAGTTCAAGGAGTTGACTACGATGAGACGTTCTCACCCGTAGCGATGCTTAAGTCTGTCCGAATCATGTTAGCAATTGCTGCATTTTATGAAATCTGGCAAATGGATAACAAAACTGCATTCTTTAATGGATTTATTAAAGAAGACTTGTATATGATGTAACCAGAAGGTTTTGTCAATCCTAAAGGTGCTAACAAAATGTGCAAGCTCCAGCGATCCATCTATGGACTGGTGCAAGCATCTCGGAGTTGGAATATACGCTTTGATAAGTTGATCAAAGCATATAGATTTATACAGACTTGCGGTGAAACCTGTATATACAAGGAGTGGGTGGGAGCACTGCAACCTTTCTGATAAGTATATGTGAATGACATATTGTCGATCGGAAATGATGTAGAATTTTCTGGAAAGCATAAAGGAGAGTTTGAAAGGAGTTTTTCAAAGAAAGACCTTGGTGAAGCTGCTTACATATTGGGCATCAAGATCTATAGAGATAGATCAAGACGCTTGATAAGACTTTCGATGAGTACATACCTTGATAAGATTTTGAAGTAGTTCAAAATGGATCAGTCAAAGAAGGAGTTCTTGCCTGACTTGTAAGGTGTGAAGTTGAGTAAGACTCAAAGCCAGACCACGACAGAAAAATATAGAGAGAATGAAAGTCATTCCCTATGCCTCAGCCATACGTTTTATAAAGTATGCCATGTTGTGTACCAAACATGTTGTGTACCTTGCCATGAGTTTGTCAAGGGGGTACAATAGTGATCCAGGAGTAGATCACTGTACTGCGGTCAAAATTATCCTTAGTAACTGGATGACTAAGGAAATGTTTCTCGATTATGGAGGTGATAAAGAGTTCGTCGTAAAGGGTTACGCCGATGCAAGCTTTGACACTAAATCCAGATGACTCTAAGTATCAATCTGGATGCGTATTGAAAGTGGGAGCAATTAGCTAGAGTATCTCTATGCAGAGCATTGTAGACATAGAAATTTGCGAAATACATACGGATTTGAATGTGACAGACCCGTTGACTAAACTTCTCTCACAAGCAAAACATGATCACACCTTATTACTCTTGGGTATTAATCACATAGCGATGTGAACTAGATTATTGACTCTAGTAAACCCTTTGGGTGTTGGTCACATGGCGATGTGAACTATGGGTGTTATTCACATAACGATGTGAACTATCGGTATTAAATCACAAGGCGATGTGAGCTAGATTGTTGACTCTAGTGCAAGTGGGAGACTAAAGGAAATATGTCCTAGAGGCAATAATAAAGTTGTTATTTATATTTCCTTATATCATGATAAATGTTTATTATTCATGCTAGAATTGTATTAACCGGAAACTTAGTACATGTGTGAATACATAGACAAAACAGAGTGTCCCTAGTATGCCTCTACTAGACTAGCTCATTGATCAAAGATGGTTATGTTTCCTAACCATAGACATGAGTTGTCATTTGATCAACGGGATCACATCATTAAGAGAATGATGTGATGGACAAGACCCATCCGTTAGCTTAGCACTATGATCATTTAGTTTTACTGTTATTGCTTTCTTCATGACTTATACATGTTCCTATGACTATGAGATTATGCAACTCCCGAATACCGTAGGAACACCTTGTGTGCTATCAAATGTCATAACGTAACTGGGTGATCATAAAGATGCTCTACAGGTGTCTCCGAAAGTGTTTGTGGTGTTGGCATAGATCAAGACTAGGATTTGTCACTCCGAGTGTCGGAGAGGTATCTCTGGGCCCTCTCGGTAATGCACATCATAATAAGCCTTGCAAGCAAAAGACTAATGAGTTAGTCACGAGATGATGTATTACGGAATGAGTAAAGAGACTTGCCGGTAACGAGATTGAACTAGGTATAGAGATACCGACGATCGAATCTCGGGCAAGTAACATACCAATGACAAAAGGAACAACACATGTTGTTATGCGGTTTGACCGATAAAGATCTTCGTTGAATATGTAGGAGCCAATATGAGCATCCAGGTTCCGCTATTGGTTATTGACCGGAGATGAGTCTCGGTCATGTCTACATAGTTCTCGAACCCGTAGGGTCCGCACACTTAACGTTTGATGACGATCGGTATTATGAGTTTATGAGTTTTGATGTACCGAAGAAGTTCGGAGTCCCGGATGAGACCGGGGACATGACGAGGAGTCTCGAAATGGTCGAGACGTAAAGATCGATATATTGGACGAATATATTCGGACATCGGAAAGGTTCCGAGTGATTCGGGTATTTTTCAGAGTATATGGGCCTTATTGGGCCATACGGGAATAGAGGAGAAAGGCCAAAAGGAAGGAGGCGCGCGCACCCCCTCTGGTCCGAATTGAACAAGTGGTGCAGCCCCCTTTTCCTTCTCCCTCTCCACCTCTTTCCTTCTCTCCTACTCCGGAAAGGAAAGGGGAATCCTACTAGGACTTGGGAGTCCTAGTAGGACTCCCCACACTTGGCGCGCCCCCTCTAGGGCCGGCCTCTCCCTTGCTCCTTTATATACGGGGGCAGGGAGGCACCCTAGGACACACAAGTTGAATTGTTTTAGCCTTGTGTGGTGCCCCTCTCCACAGAAACACACCTCGGTCATACCGTTACAGTGCTTAGGCGAAGCCCTGCGCCGGTAGATACATCATATCTGTCACCACGCCGTCGTGCTGGCGAAACTCTCCCGTGAAGCTCAACTGGATCAAGAGCTCGTGTGACGTCATCAAGCTGAACGTGTGCTGAACGCGGAGGTGCCGTACGTTCGGTGCTTGATCGGTTGGATCGCGAAGAAGTTCGACTACATCAATCGCGTTACTTGACGCTTCCGCTCCCGGTCTACGAGGGTACGTAGACACACTCTCCCCCTCGTTGCTATGCATCTAGTAGATAGATCTTGCATGATCGTAGGAAAATTTTGAAAATACAACATTCCCCAACACAAGCCGCGTGTCAGGACGTGGCTGTACACGCCCCAGAGTCTCTCCCGGTGGGAGGCTCCCTCCCACGGTCCAGTGGAAGTACCAAGCTCCGCGCTGGCCGCTACAACCGAGGCACGGTTATGCCCACACTCCGCCCAAGTGTGGTAGCTCTATGCTCCGCGCTAGTTATAAACAACTGAGGGCGCCCCCCAGTGGTCGCACCAACCTCAGGGAGCTTTTCAGCTCACGGCGCTCACAGCTTCTCCTTTGATGGGTGTCGCGATGGGGGCTAGGCACGGGGGCTATGCTCAGGTCACACCTGGTAGACGCCACCCTACCAGGTCCCCAGACACCTGGCCTTCTCGCGCCCCCATCCCAGGCGAAGGCTCGTGAGCAAGGTATGGTGCTTGTTCTCCCTCATGAGAGCCGTTCGTATGTCAAAGGGGACCCCTGGGCATCGCGACCTAGGGGCCTCACTAGCCACGTAGCCCCTCATCCCTTAAGTCTAGTTATGACGATAACCCAGATCACCCGGAGGGCTCAATGGCGATCGAGGTATGCGCTGGGTTGGGCCCTGCCGACGCAGAACGCAAAAGAGATCGCTTGAACGTCAAGGGGGACCCCTGGGACTCGTGACTCAGGGGCCTCACTAGCCACATAGCCCCTCATCCCTTGAGTCTAGTTATTACGATAACCCTGGTCACCCGGAGGGCTCAATGGTGATCGAGGTATGCGCGGGGTTGGGCCCTGCCGACATAGAGCACCTAAGCAAACATGCAAGGAAGCAAGCACGGAAATCATCTAGTTATTACAATAATAGCAAGTTTCTCAAATTTAAACAAAGTTCTTACGCCTCCCCGAGACACTCGCACTTCTCTCTTTGGACAGGAGCAGATCAGGCATCACCAACCGCATCATCACCGGTCTCCACCTCTTCGGCTGCAGTAGCATTGCCCTGGAGGAACACCTCCACCAGCTCCGTGACTTTTGCCCCCAGGGCCTCAGCAGCTGTGCCCTCTATGCTCGTGGTCACGGGCTCGGACAGCGAGGCCAGGTCAAGAGTGGGGTCACGGAGATTTAGGTGGCTGCACACCTACGTCAGAACCAAGGTAAGGAGCGTGCGGCTCTCCACGTCGGCTAACTGGCCAATTGCGGCCGCAACCTCGCGCAGGGACTTCACGAGCGCGGCAAGAAGCCCGGTGGGGCCTTCCTCCGGAGCGGCCAGCGGCTTCTTGAACCCATCCCCGTAGGCGGCCTGTAGCGCCGTACGGGCCTCAAGATCAAAGGCGGCGAGGGCCTCGCGACTCACTGCTGCCGAGGCCGCAAGGGCATCTTCCTTGTCGCGCGCAGCTTGGGTCGCCTTGGCGTGCTCAACCTCAACCTTCAGCTCCTCCAGGATCGCACGGTCTGCCAGCTGCTCCTGTTGCAGCCGGGACGTCTCAGCCCTCTGCGCCTCGAGCTCCTTCCCTAACCTCTCGAGCTCCAGGGCGCACCCAGTGCCTTCCTTGCGAAGGGCCTCCCGCTTGCTCTCCGCCTTGAGGCAGTGCTTCTCGAAGGATGCAACATTGGCTCGCGTGGCGTCGCATGCCCGCGTGGCTGCCACAGCTTCCTCTTGAACCTTGGCAGCGATCGCTGACGCCTGATTCCAGGAGGCCCGCACAGACTCGTCTGCCAGGAGCCACCCGTGGATCAGCCCTAGGCGTCCTTCCATCGTGCGGCCATCACCACCTTGAAGTTCAGCGCGAAGCCGACCCAGCGTGGTGGGGGCAGCCTCCAAGGTCTCAGGGCCAGGCTGTGTCGGCTGACGCACGGGCACCGACAAGACTGGCTGCTCGACCAGGGGCTCGGGGGCTCCGGATCCCTCGCTGAAGCAGCCAGAACAGGAGCTTCCGCGACCGCACAGGCAGCAAGGACGCCCTCAAGCGCCGCCGCCGCATGTTCGGTGGCCCAGTTGGCCGGGAGGCCAAGCGTCATGGCATCCTTCTCTGCGGGTGCATCAGCAGCAGGAGGGGTAGGGCACCGCGACGTGACCTCCCCCTTCGCCTTCTTCATCACGCCACCCAGGCTGCTGCATTAGGAGAAGCACATCAGGGACACAGCAACTAAGGATAGCAAGAGATTGCACACTTATTCGTCGGAGGCGAGGCGCGCCCTTCTCTTCACCAACAAGTCAGTCGCAGCCGCTCGCACTATGGGCGTGCCGGTAGTCCGGATTCTGGCAAAGCGCGAGGCCACAGTCCTGGGTGCAGCCGTGATCGCCAGTTTCGCTGGCACGACACTCCTCGACGGGGTCGCCACATTGCTTCCCCCTGATGCAGCGCGTCCGGATCGACGTGGAGTGGTCGCCTGGGGCCGTCCGGCGGCACCTGCGCCTGACGCCAGTGCTCCAGCGGACGCCTCGGAGGAGTCCCCCTCTTCATCCAGGGTCTCCTCTGAGCCCCCCTCGTCGCTCTTGTCGTCGGCGCCAGAAGACACGTGAACCATGGGCGGAGCATCCACGGGCGCACCAAAACCTGACACGGCCTTCAACAGCTCGACCTTGTCAGGGTGGCTGTACAACGGCAGGTGGGTCCCGGAGAGGTCCTCAGGAACCATGCTTAGGAGAGTGACTGAGGTGAAGTCCAGATTGTCCTCGGCCAGCGCCCCTCGGCGCAGCCGGAGCCTGTCGTCGTCGCCCATCAGCTCCCACATGGGGCGTGAGTGTGCCTGCAGCGGCGCTAGACGCTGCCTCAAGAACTCCTTCATGATCTGGCCCCCTTCAAGCCTCGAGCCCAGGTCGGCTTCAATCCTTGCTAGGTCAGGCCTAGCAAGGGGGTCGGTGAGCTTCGCGTAGCTCCAGCCGGCACATTTCGCCAGACGGGCGGTAGGCAGTGCCAGCAGAGGATGGACGCGTTGGGCATCCAGATAGACCCACCTCGTCCGGTGGGAGTCTATCTTCTTCTCGGCTGTCATCAGCCGACAGCCCTGGCGCTAGAAGATGAAGGAGACACAGCCCGAGCATGGACCCTCGTCGTACCGGCGCATGGAGATGTCACATCCCTAGTTCTGGTCTGCTCTGGTCTAGTTAGTCTTGTGTTGCATCATGTTTAAATTTTCTCCTAAACCTGAAATGGGGTTTGCCTAAACCCTAGCATCAAAGGAATTCACTAGGTTCACCTAAAATATTTTCAGTAAATCCAAATGGCTTTCAAAAATGTTCATCATTTTTGGAAATACTGTAGACAGTAGCCAGAGGTGATGCACATTTTTCCATGACATATTTGGGCCCTGAATTAAATCTTACTCTATTTGAATTTGGGCATTTAAATACTATAAAATATTAAAATGTCCAAATAATCCTAAACTGAAATGTTCCATGTTGGATATATTCCAAACAGTGGCCATGAGAAGTTTGGTGATTTTTGAGTGTGCCTAAGTATTTTTAATAAAACCCTAAAGTCTACAGAATAATACTCCCTCCGTCCCAAATTAAGTGACGCAAAAGTGACTCAACTTTAGTACAAAGTTGAGTCACTTTTGCGTCACTTATTTTGGAACGGAGGGAGTAGAAAACAAGAATTAAAAGAGAGAGAGAGAGAGAGAGAGAGAGAGAGAGAGAGAGAGAGAGCACTTACCTGGCGCTCACCTGGCAGCCCATCTGGCTGGCCCGGCCCACCAGGGGCAGGGAGGCCTTCTTCCTCCCGCCAGTCGAACGCACGGCACGTGCGCGACGCGCGCACGACCACCGCACGCCACCTCCTGCTTGCCGCCAAGCTTCTGGACGCGTGGATGACCCCCTCGAAGCCGTCTCGATCGCTCCGACCACTCCATTCCTCCCCCTCGTCTCTCTCTCGCTTTCCACGAGCGCAACCGAACGCAGTCGTCACCGCCAACGAGCTCCCCCACGGCCACAGCCATCTCCGAGCCTCCCCGACGCACCCCCGAGCTCCGCCGTGATGCCCCGGTCCTCTCCTCCGAGCCACATGACACCGGACGCCCTGAAGCGCCGTCGTCGACGCCATCTTCGCCCTCTGCACCGACGGCCGTCGTCGACCGATTCATCGTCACCAGGCCATCCCCGAGCCCGCTGAGATCACCGACGACCCCGCCGTGAGCTCCTCTACCGAATCCCTCTCTCCCCACCGTCGTTTTCCTCCTCTAGCCCCGCTGTCCACCGGTGGCAAGAGCTCGTCGCCGCCGTTCATGTCGCCGCTGTGGCCATCGTCACCTAGAGTGGCAACCGAGCACACAGCCGTACTCATCACGCTCCCAGGAGGCCGTAGAGCCCCTTAGCTCACTCCCCCGTGCCCAGTAGCTCCTTCCCCTCTCTGCTCGAACTCCGTCCGCCGCAGCGAGCTTGTTTCCAGCGAGCTCTGGCCACCATAGCTCCAGCCGCCGCCCCCACTGGATGCATGCGAGTCCCAGCTCCACGTAGAGCCCCTCCGCCGCTCTTTTGGTCGCCGGAGGACGAAATCCGAGCACAGCCGCCGCGTTTGGCCTCGCCGGCATCGAGCCGTCGGCGGGATTAGCCCGTTTCACCTAGGGTTTGACTCCCCTGGGTCAATGACATGTGGGGCCAGCTTCTAATTAATTTGGGTTTAGTGCCAAAATTAATACTAACTCGTCTGTTAAGTAAATGAGTCACTCACACGTGGGGCCCAGACCCTGTTGACTTTTAGTTTAGTGTTAAACTTAATTAGTTAGTACTAAGAGACTGACCAGTGGGACCCCCAGGTTAGGTTTGACCTAAACCAGCCCCTATTGACTGCTGACATCACAGTGATGTCATGCTGACGCAGTAAGTATTTTCTGGAATTTAAAATAAATCAGAAATGATTTATTTATTTCAGAAAATAGCCAAAACTTCTAAAAATCACAGAAAATAATCTATAACTCCAATGAAAATAATTTATATATGAAAAATGATCAGAAAAATTCAAGGAATCTATTTATGGTATTTTCATGCATGTTTGAACAAGTTAAACCTGCTGTTCAGGTCAAATAAATTAAATGACATTTGAATAATCACTTATGGAGTTTGAATTTGAACCTTTGGTTCAAACCAACTTCATTTAACATGGTTGCTAGTTGCATTAGCTCAATCAACAGGATATTGCCATGTCATGATCATGCATCATATTGTCGCATTGCATTGATTGTGTTCTTTCTCTGTTGCAGGTGTTTGTCCCCTCTCAGTAGACGTTGTTTCGACGATGTGATCGATGACAGTGATGAAGACACAGTGATATCTTCAGAAGTGCCAGACAAGCAAAACCCCATTGAGCATTCTGATACAATCCCACGCTCTCGCTCTTGCTCTCTTTACTGCATTAGGACAACAACGCTTCAATTGTTACCTGCTGCGGTAGTTGAACCCCTTTTCCTCTACATGACCTGTCATTGCCATAGTAAATAGTTGAAACCCACTAGTATGAGTAGGAGTTGCTTGAGCCATGTTGTGCCTACTCGTTCATGCTTTCTGGTTATGCCTGCTATTTCTTAGAGTTGTGTCAGGTCTGATTCATCGGGGATGAATTGGAATGTGGTGAACATGTCCTACTGTCGGGAGCTAAGTGTGTGAACACAATTTTGTAAAGGTAGCGATGAGAGGCCGTGTAGGAGTACATGGTGGGTTGTCTCATTGCAGCTGTCCTCAGGAACTGAGTTCTGTGTTGGATGATCCATGAACAGCTACTACCACACATTGGGCTCCGGGCGCTCCAAGCTCTCTCGACTTATTCACTACCCTTGAACTCTGTCCAGGAGTTGCAACTAGTTTCTGGTGTTTGTAGTTTACTGGAGGTCGTGCGCAGCACTGACCCTCGGGGTGGGCTGTGATGCGGCAGGTTGATGGGCCTCGAACCCCTCGTTGGATTACCCCAAGTGGAAGGTGTAAGATGCAGTAAGTAGAAGTGTTTTCCCTTAGCAAAGATGCCAAGGATCGAATCCCCAGAGACTCCTAGGTTCAACAGGTAGGTGTCAACTGCTAACGGCGCAATTAACAATCAACGTGGACCTGCACACAGATACAAATAACTTTGCTCCCAACGAGTACAGAGAGGTTGTCAATCTCTCCTGCCTTGCAGTTCACAAAGGGTTAAAAGCAATATGATAGTAGTGATAGATAGTGTTTTGCAATAGTAAGTAAAATAGCGAAATGTAAAATAGTGTATGTGATCAATGATGGTAATAAGGACCGGAGTCACATGATGTTCACTAGTGATGTCTCTCTCCCGAAAGACGATAAAACGGCTATGTGAGGTAACAAATTACAGCTGGGCAATTGACAGGACCACGAACGCAAACCAATGCTGATTACATTGCAAGAAAGGTTGAGGTTCAAAGCATGAGCGGTACGCCAAAGTAAGTAGACCGAAATCCATCAATATCTACTACTAATCATCCACCTTCAGATATCTATCCAGAACATCTCGCTGGTATTAAGTTGCGAGTCCCACCCATAGTGTAAACTCAATGCAACAGACAACTGCATTAAAAGAACTTTGCGTAAAGTAAACAATCCTTGCACCCGCGGGCACAAGCACCGTTGTTTTCCCCCTTGTGGCAACAGCACATCCCCTAGACTCATGTTTCTGTCACTCAAGCTAGTCATCGAGGGGCATGAACCCACAATCGAGCATAACGTTCCCTCTTGGAGTCACTACCTACTACTTGGCCAAAGCAATAAATAACAACGGAGAACATGCAAGAATTACTTATGAACTAAAATATAAAAGAGGTGAATCAAATATATTACTCAAGATCAATCTGAACATAATCTCATAATCCATCGGATCCCAGCAAACTCAACATGGCAACAGCATAAGGATTACATAGGTGCCTCGATCATGTAGGGCAGCTCACGAGGACTAATTAGTGAAGCACAAGAACGGGAGGAGAACATCACATAGCTACTGGTCATGGACTCATGGTCCAAGGGAGACTACTCACGAGTCATCCGGGAGGCGTCCATGGTGGTGGAGAAGCTCCCGGTGGTGATCCTCCCCTCCGGCAGGGTGCCGGGAAGAGTTCTCCTAGTGCTCCCGATCTTGGAAGCGGCGGCGGCGGCGGAACAGAGATGGGATCGCAAAAAGAAGACTTGTTTCAAGGGTTACGGGGGACCCTTTAAATATCTGCGAAAGTAGGGCATCGGGGGGCTCTCGGGGGGCCGAGGCGCCCCCCCCCCCCCGGCGCGGCCCAGGGGGGCGCGCCCACAGGGCGCCTGGGGCCCCTGTGCCCCCCCCCAGGCTCCCCTTCGGAAGCAGTGTCGTTCCCGGAACGCTGATTTTTTATATATTTTTCTGTATTTTTATGGGCAGTTCTCGAAACGTGAAAACCTGAAATACAAAAACAGCCGAAAACAGAAACTGGCACTGGGGTGCACTGGATTAGTAAGTTAGTCCAAATATGATCAAAAGTGTATGGAAGTGTATGAATATCATAGCAATATCACCCAAAAGTGGCATGGAGCAAGCAAAAATTATAGATACGTTTTGGACGTATCACAGGTATGTGGCCGGGTGTACCGAGCACCCGTTTGGTGACTCGGGAACCCTGTACACATCGTTTGGGGCCGTGATCGACACCCCGGCCGGATCTCCCCATGGATGGACCCCAAATAGGCGATAAACCTAGACTAGGGACTTGTGTGGTTAGTCAGGTCGTCGCCGACACCCTCGCTGGGCTT
This sequence comes from Secale cereale, assembly GCA_902687465.1. Classification (NCBI taxonomy): domain Eukaryota; kingdom Viridiplantae; phylum Streptophyta; class Magnoliopsida; order Poales; family Poaceae; genus Secale; species Secale cereale. The sequence goes on along the minus strand of LR738712.1, from coordinate 314,665,555 downwards.
TCGCTTGAAGTTTTCCGAGTACATGTCGTGTAATTGGCGGTAAGTGGTGAGAGCGTGTGTGAAGAAGTACACGCCTGCAGGGTTATATATGATCTATTCGAATAGCCGTGTCCGCTGTAATGGACTTTTGGGTTACCTGTACAGTTCATAGACAAGTGAAGTGGATACTCTAAAACACGCAAAGATAAGCATGAGTGCTATGGATGGCCTTCTCGTAGGGAGACGGGAGAGGATCCATAGTGGTGTATTGATTGGTGAATATGTGGACTTGTGTGTGCCACCTCAAAAGAGTTACTTGCAGTCGTAGTTCAGGATAGCCACTGAGTTAAAGCTGGCTTGCTGCAGTCAAACTCCACCACCCTTTGTTGATACTGATGCATATGTAGCTAGTTCTGATGTAAGTCTTGCTGAGTACCTTTGTACTCACGTTTGCTTAATTTATGTTTTTGCAGAGAGACTCCAGTCTCACTAGTGGTTCCGCGTGGACTTCGACGTTTAGCTTGTTACCTCAGCTACGATCTTGTACCCTTGGGAGGGTCTTGTAGATAGTCAGGCTTCTCAGCCTTTTTCATTTGTAGTTGTGTGTACTCAGACATGTTATGCTTCCGTTGCCTGTATGCTCTGTATGTTGGGTCATGTGACCTTTGTTTGTAATAAATGCTATGATGGCTCTTCTGGCCTTTATCTATATGAGTTGTTGAGTTATGTTGTGATGCCATGTTGTACAGCACATACTTGCATGTTATGTGTACGTGTAATGTGTATTGCTATGTGTGGGATCCTACACCTAGTTGTTTACCCTTGGTAGCCTATCTTACAGGGAAATGTCTCCTAGTGCTTCCACTTAGCCTTGGTAGCTTGCTACTGCTCCGGAACACATAGGCTAGCCGGCATGTGTCCTTCTTCGTTCCTGTGTCTGTCCCTTAGGGGAAATGTCACGTGTTGTTCCTTTAAGTCCTTGTAGCTTGCTACAACTTGGGTTCATACGTTGATGACCGACACATTCGTTGCTGGGTCATGTATGCCTGTCTCTGTAATTTAGTGCCACTTTTGGTTTATAACTAGCCATGTCGGCCCGGGTTCTCTGTCATATGGATGCTAGCGACACTATCATATACGTGTGCCAAAATGCGCAAACGGTCCCGGGTCAGGTAAGGTGGCACCCATGGGGATACCGTGCATGAGGCCGCAAAGTGAAATGATGTGTTACAGGCTAGATCGGTGTGACTTAGGATCGGGGTCCTGACAGCTTTGGTATCAGAGCCTGACTGCCTGTAAGATTAGTAAGCCAAACTGGTCAAAGTCGTGTCTAGAAATTCTTTAGCTATATAAGGGAATTGATTGTGGAAGGGAACGTAAGGCTCTTTTTACTCCTTTACCTTATGACCTTCTGATCTGAGTCATCTTTTCTTTTCTACGGGGATTAAGAACTAGGATTCTCATTCTATTTATGAGGATCACGTCAACAATGGATTCAACCCTCAGTTCTATTCCTACTACTTCTGTGTGTTAGACTGTTGATCTCCGAACCTTGACATTATTATGTAGAGTGGTTATTCTACCCTTTTGCTTGGATCTCAAAATCCTTTTTGAGCAATTACAGCCATTATGCTGGCCGAGTCACCCCAGGTTTCTAAATAGTCTGATGCATTTGCAAATCTTTCCTTCATGTTCCCGATGCTCCTTTGGGCCAGATTAACCACAATAGTCGGTGTGTTGAGGTACTCCGTTGCCTCGACATATAGGTTGGAGGTATTACTATGACCCTAGGTGTCTTAGAAGATCACCCAGTAATCTAGCAGTGCTTATATTTCTGGTGTGATGATTCTGGCCATTATTCTCGAAAGCATCCCGTGATGCCATTTAGTTAGTAGGCATTCTATTTCTTGGTTCTTGAACCCAAGATTCATTGTACCTACTTCATGTTGGTAGTATTTGCTCGTCCCTTTAGGATATTAGTAACCTTGTGATAGTCCTCGGGGTCTGTGGTTATCATTCTTTCAATACCATGAACCATCATGGCAGAAGTTCTTTTGAACCAAAAGATCACAACCAGAGTGCTCTTGAGTAGTACTCCATTCATATTGTGACTCTGCCAATTCTACCCTTCTGCATGGGTTATCCGAAAGAAATATGTTGAACTAGTTCGACATGCTAATCTTTGCATCCATAACTCAAAAAGGTATATGTTCCTCTGAGTTGTCCCTCTTTAGTTGTACTATGACCCCCGTCTATCAATTGATAGTCAAGAGTATGCATGCATTCGTTCATCGATGCCTATTACTCTTGTGGTCCGTCGAGCCATTCTATTTCGGAATGACTAGGAGAAACGAACTCCAGTACCTTATCCATATCTAGGATTGGGTCAGAGCAGTTGTATCCCGCAGATCAAAATGCTAATCCGGCTTTTGTTCTGTTTTACCTTGGAGTGTTACCCTCTTTTATGTCAAGAATGTCATGGGAATTGCACAACCTCCTATAAACTCTTGATACAGTAATACTTCTCACCATCGTCATTCATTCCTCGGTCTCCGTGTAGCTATAACCAGAATACCGACAAGTGAATTGTGATGTGTGAAATCAATACTCCTAGCAACCCTGTTGCTTGGTAGTTAATGGACGATAATCTCATTCTTAGCGTGCTGGTTACTGAATCATCATTCTAAGATTGATCGTGCTACCTAGTCCATCTCACTTGGTGCACTCTTCGATCAATGAGTTAGGATTGTGCCAATCCCTTTCTCCTTTGATCATATCGTTTTGTCCTAAAAAGCAAGATTGTTCTCGAGCTTCATAACATATCGGTGGTTCGTGATTTTCCGAATATCTTCTCGGAAGTATTACCAGGTTGTTCCCTGACCATTATGTTGAGCTCGTGATCAAGTTGGTTTACTTATAAACCACCCCGTCTCCAAGAATCTGTGTTGGATACCCTGAACTAGTTGGTTAAGCTAAACAACAACTTGGAGACTTGGAAGATAAAATCTTGCCTGACTTAGTTCCTTCCAAGGATTATCTTTTGTGTGTGTGTGTTGAAGAAAGATGATATCTTCATCGATTGATCCTCGTGATCAATTGTTGGACCTATCATCTTGTCCAAACTTGATTTGAGTGTGGGCTATCGTCAAATCAAATCAGAAACAATGTTATTCATAATGTTGTCTTACTCATGGTTGCTCCCTCGAGCATACACCATTATATCTTTTGGGTCTGACCAATGCTATCACCTTGTTCACATAATTGTGGAACCCCAGTTATATGGGAACCTGGATGAATTGTTGTTGAGCCCGTCAGCAACATTGTTATCTTTTCCATGAATTGTGTTGAACATCCAGCTAGTATTGGAAAACTTTGTAACCATTGCCTTCATGTTGCGTTCATGAGGTATATGTTTGGTGCAAGAAGTGACTTTCTTCCAGTTTGCGTGCATTAGGTGCAAGTTGCCGCCATGAATTCGAGAAAGTTAGTTTTGCTTCCTATGGAATCATCCCAAGTCAGCCATGCACGTGCGAAGTATACTATGGCTTGAGAGATTAGCTACCTCCATCCCATTGGTATTTCCTAGCACACCAAGCCACTGATTGATTTATTCAAAGAAAAGAAGTTCATGCGCTAATCCCGAAGGGCCCGGACGGACATGCACAAGACTTCGTTATCTTCAATGATGGTTCCCAATCTGAACTCGGTAGTATTTTATTATAAGACTACTATGTGATCATGCTTGTCTGGGACAACGTGTTCACAGGTACGTAGCAGAACCAGCTCATGTTTTGGAGCTTGCTATCGTAGTTCACTCCCCGAGAATCTCGCAACGCCGTTTCATCGATTTGTGTTGCAAACTTTCATTTTTCTTTCTAGACTCGATGAGTCTGGAATATCCTGACACCAACCAGAACTGAATCTCGGGCAGATATGATGGTTGGAGCATTTTCCAAGAACTATAATATTGGTCTCTCGATAACCGGTAAAGTGGATGTCGTGTCCAACACACCCAGCCGAAAGACCTATTGTTGTAGAATCTTGATTGAAGAAGTTGGCCACCTCCCCATAAGGATTTCGTAGGATTTACTCCATAGTTGTTCCTTATGGATTGTTGTGCTCTTGAAGTCCGACCTTTTACTTGACATTCTAGGTACCAAACCATTTTAATAAATGGGTTGCGCTAGCACATCAAGGAGAACATTAGAAGCGGAGTGCTAAATGTCTCTCAGACGATCATCCAGATTTAGCCCCTTGACACCGCTAAGGTGAAATCTGAGAAAGTGTTATCTTCCTTTGCATCTGCATCGTCCATCGCTATTCATCCTGGTTGTATGTTGTGTTGTCAGCACCATTGGCGCGGATAATGGTAAAACCTTGATGATGATGGAAATGCTCAAGTTCTTGAGAGCACGCACAAGCACTAGGTGTTATCCTCGACACTAACCGGGATTGCTCCCAGTGGTCTTGGTCATGTTATAACCTTTCAAACAGTAGATTCACTCTCTACTGTTGGGTTTCTTCCCAGTTACCAGAATCATTCCCAGCATTGCATTTTGTTCCCAGCTTGCACCTCAGTAATTGTTGTCCCAGATCATCTTCAAAGTGGACTTGCCATGGGTCCCATCCATTTTCGGTGATAGGCAAAAATAACTCATTGCGTTGACTTCAACAAGGTAGTCCACATCATCCATTCTAATCGGAATATGTCATTCTTTTGGACTCCTTCAAATGATCGCTTGAGTTTTACTTTAGGTTGGTATAGAGGGTTACAATGATCTCTATATCAAAAGTAATTGTTTTTGCCACTTCAGGGAATAATTCCATGAGTCACCTTCTCTAAGGTGCACCGTCTGGTGACATCGATCACCAACTTCCTTGGGTGTGGAATTATTGCCTACCAAGTGAACCTTTTTCATTTGTTTCACTCCATCCCTCTGGATGTGTGTTCCGTTTCTAAGCTCAAGAGATGTTCTAATGTCTCACTCCATGAGTTGATCTCGAGTTGCTCGATCTTTCACAACATCAATTATCGCAGAGTTCCTTTCGTCGTCACCGGGTTGGACAAAGACCTCGAAAGCAAGGATGTCAAGATCAACATGATGCAAGAAATCAACATTCCTATGAAGTGCAACATGGATCGTGAAGATTGTGTTAGTTGCGCCCCCCTTCATCTTACCCTACGCCTGAATCTCGGGACGAGATTCTTGTTTAGTGGGGGTGAGTTGTCACATCCCTAGTTCTGGTCTGCTCTGGTCCAGTTAGTCTTGTGTTGCATCATGTTTAAATTTTCTCCTAAACCTGAAATGGGGTTTGCCTAAACCCTAGCATCAAAGGAATTCACTAGGTTCACCTAAAATATATTCAGTAAATCCAAATGGCTTTCAAAAATGTTCATCATTTTTTGGAAATACTGTAGACAGTAGCCAGAGGTGATGCACATTTTTCCATGACATATTTGGGCCCTGAATTAAATCTTACTCTATTTGAATTTGGGCATTTAAATACTATAAAATATTAAAATGTCCAAATAATCCTAAACTGAAATGTTCCATGTTGGATATATTCCAAACAGTGGCCATGAGAAGTTTGGTGATTTTTGAGTGTGCCTAAGTATTTTTAATAAAGCCCTAAAGTCTACAGAATAATAGAAAACAAGAATTAAAAGAGAGAGAGAGAGAGAGCACTTACCTGGCGCTCACCTGACAGCCCATCTGGCTGGCCCAGCCCACCAGGGGCAGGGAGGTCTTCTTCCTCTCGCCAGTCGGATGCACGGCGCGTGCCCGATGCGCGCACGGCCACCGCACGCCACCTCCTGGTTCTCGTCGAGCTTCTGGACGCGTGGATGACCCCCTCGAAGCCGTCCCGATCGCTCCGACCACTCCATTCCTCCCCCTCGTCTGTCCCTCGCTTTCCACGAGCGCAACTGAACGCAGCCGTCACCGCCGACGAGCTCCCCCATGGCCACAGCCATCTCCGAGCCTCCCCGACGCGCCCCCGAGCTCCGTCGTGATGCCCTGGTCCTCTCCTCCGAGCCACATGATGCCGGACGCCCTGAAGCACCGTCGACGCCATCTTTGCCCTCTGCACCAACGACCGTCGTCGACCGATTCCTCGTCACCAGGCCATCCCCGAGCCCGCTGAGATCACCGACGACCCCGTCGTGAGCTCCTCTACCGAATCCGTCTCTCCCCACCGTCGTTTTCCTCCTCTAGCCCCGTTGTCCACCGGAACCGAGAGCTCGTCGCCGCTGTTGATGTTGCCGCCGTGGCCATCGTCACCTAGAGTGGCAACCAAGCACACAGCCGTACTCAGCATGCTCCCAGGAGGCCGTAGAGCCCCTTAGCTCACTTCCCCGTGCCCTGTAGCTCCTTCCCCTCTCTGCCCGAACTCCGGCTGCCACCGCGAGCTCCGGCCACCATAGCTCCAGCCGCCGCCCCCACTAGATGCGGGCGAGTCCTAGCTCCATGTAGAGCCCCTCCGCCGCTCTTTTGGTCGCCGGAGGAGGAAATCCGAGCACATCCACCGCGTTTGGCCTCGCCAGAGTCGAGCCGTCGGCGGGATTAGCCCGTTTGACCTGGGGTTTGACTCCCCTGGGTCAATGACATGTGGGGCCAGCTTCTAATTAATTTTAGTTCAGTGCCAAAATTAATACTAACTCATCTGTTAAGTAAATGAGTCACTGACACGTGGGGCCCAGACCCTGTTGACTTTTAGTTTAGTGTTAAACTTAATTAGTTAGTACTGAGAGACTAACCAGTGGGACCCCCAGGTCAGGTTTGACCTAGACCATTCCCTGTTGACTGTTGACATCACAGTGACGTCAGGCTGACGCAGTAAGTATTTTCTGGAATTTAAAATAAATCAGAAATGATTTATTTATTACAGAAAATAGCCAAAACTTCTAAAAACACAGAAAATAATCTGTAACTCCAATGAAAATAATTTATATATGAAAAATGATCAGAAAAATTCAGGAATCTATTTATGGCATTTTCATGCATGTTTGAACAAGTTAAACCTACTATTCAGGTCAAATCAATTAAATGACATTTGAATAATCACATATGGAGTTTGAATTTGAACCTTTGGTTCAAACCAACTTCATTTAACATGGTTGCTAGTTGCATTAGCTCAATCAACAGCATATTGCCATGTCATGATCATGCATCATATTGTCGCATTGCATTGATTGTGTTCATTCTCTGTTGCCGGTGTTTGTTCCCTCTCAGTGGACGCTCTTCCGACAATGTGATCGATGACACTGATGAAGACACAGTGATATCTTCAGAAGGGCCAGGCAAGCAAAACCCCATTGAGCATTCCGATACAATCCCACTCTCTCGCTCTTGCTCTCTTTACTGCATTAGGACAACAACGCTTCAATTGTTACCTGCTGCGGTAGTTGAACCCCTTTTCCTCTGCATGACCTGTCATTGCCACAGTAAATAGTCGAAACCCACTAATATGAGTAGGACTTGCTTGAGCCATGTTGTTCCTACTCATTCATGCTTTCTGGTTATGCCTGCTATTGCTTAGAGTTGTGTCAGGTCTGATTCATCGGGTATGAATTGGAATGTGGTGAACATGTCTTACTGTTGAGAGCTAAGTGTGTGAACACGATTTGGTAAAGGTAGCGATGAGAGGCCATGTAGGAGTACATGGTGGGTTGTCTCATTGCAGCTGTCCTCAGGAACTGAGTTCTGTGTTGGATTATCCATGAACAGCTACTACCACACATTGGGCTCCGGGCGCTCCAAGCTCTCTCGACTTATTAACTACCCTTGTCCTCTGTCCAGGAGTTGCAACTAGTTTCTGGTGTTTGTAGTTTACTGGAGGTCACGCGCAGCGCTGACCCTCGGGTGGGCTGTGATGCGGCAGGTACGTGGCCGGGTGTACCGAGCGCCCGTTTGGTGACTCGGGAACCCTGTACACATCGTTTGGGGCCGTGAGCGACACCCCGGCCGGATCTCCCCACGGATGGAACCCAAATAGGCGATAAACCTAGACTAGGGACTTGTGTGGTTAGTCAGGACGTGGCCGACACCCTCACTAGGCTTCCGCTTGAAGGTTGTCGAGTACATGTCGTGTAAACGGCGGGAAGTGGTGAGAGCGTGTGTGAATAAGTACACCCCTGCAGGGTTATATATGATCTATTCGAATAGCCGTGTCCACGATAATGGACTTCTGGGTTACCTGTACAGTTCATAGACAAGTGAAAGTGGATACTCTAAAACACGCAAGATAAGCGTGAGTGCTATGGATGGCCTTCTCATAGGGAGATGGGAGCGGATCCATAGTGATGTATTGATTGGTGAATATGTGGACTTGTGTGCGCCACCTCAAAGAGTTACTTGCAGTCGTAGTTCAGGATAGCCACTGAGTTAAAGCTGGCTTGCTATAGTCAAACTCCACCACCCTTTGTTGATACTGATGCATATGTAGCTAGTTCTGATGTAAGTCTTGCTGAGTACCTTTGTACTCACGTTTGCTTAATTTATGTTTTTGCAGAGAGACTCTAGTCTCACTAGTGGTTCTGCGTGGACTTCGACGTTTAGCTTGTTACCTCATCTACGATCTTGTACCCTTGGGAGCGTCTTGTAGATAGTCAGGTTTCTCAGCCTTTTTCATTTGTAGTTGTCTGTACTAAGACATGTTATGCTTCCGTTGTCTGTATGCTCTGTATGTTGGGTCATGTGACCTCTGTTTGTAATAAATGCTATGATGGCTCTTCTCGGCCTTTATCTATATGAGTTCTTGAGTTATGTTGTGATGCCATGTTGTACAACACATACTTGCATTTTATGCGTACGTGTAATGTGTATTGCTATGTGTGGGATCCGACACCTAGTTGTTTACCCTTGGTAGCCTATTTTACAGGGAAATGTCTCCTAGTGCTTCCACTGAGCCTTGGTAGCTTGCTACTGCTACGGAAGACTTAGGCTGGCCGGCATGTGTCCTTCTTCGTTCATGTGTTTGTCCCTTAGGGGAAATGTCACGCGTTGTTCCTTTAAGTCCTTGTAGCTTGCTACGACTTGGGGTTCATACGTTGATGACCGACACGTTCGTTGCTGGGTCATGTATGCCTGTCTCTGTAATTTAGTGACACTTTTGGTTTATAACTAGCCATGTCAGCCCGGGTTCTCTGTTATATGGATGCTAGCGACACTTTCATATACGTGTGCCGAAATGCGCAAACGGTCCCGGGCCACATAAGGTGGCACCCGTGGGGATACCGTGCGTGAGACCGCAAAGTGATATGATGTGTTACAGGCTAGATCGGTGTGACTTAGGATCGGGGTCCTGACAGAAGAAGTGGCGGACGAGGGCGACAGTCGGCCTCACCCCCACGAGCGCCTCGTAGTAAAAGGCAAAGAGCGACAGGACGAAAATGGAGCGAGGCTGGATATGGAGAGCATGCACCTGGTAATGTTCCAGGATGGCGTAGAAGAACTCTGAGAAGGGCGGCACGAGCCCCACGGAGATGATGTGGAGAAAGAAGGGGTAGCAGGACTTCGGCAAGATCCGCACCAAGGTGGATCCGGCCCAGATCACCGTCGGGCCATGCTCGTTGTGGACGCTCGACAAGAAAGATTGGACCTCTTAGTAGTCATCCTCATTGGTGATGGAGGACTCCTCGAGCATCACCTCAAGGGAAGAGGCAGATCCGGGCACCGGCGCGGTGCCCTTGTTCCTCTTCGCCATTGTTGAAGGTGCCGGAGGATGCAGGCGATTTAGGAAGGCGGGAGGCGTAGGAGGAAGAGATCTGAGCAGGAAGGAAGGGAAGCGATAACTTCCCCGTAGCGGAGACGGCCCCTTTTTGTCAAGACGCACGGTTGCCGTGACGGCGTGGGGAGCGGGGTGGCCCACGTCCCATCCAACCGTCACGCGCTAGCCTGGCCCGCAACCTTTTTGGGGCCCGTGGCGTTTCGTCCTCGGCTAAGGCTTCACCCCGAAGCCAACTCCGCGCGCGCCTTGGGCCCGGGGGCTACTGTCTGTGTCCTGGGAACAAGGGTACCCAGACTTGCCTGTCTGCGGGCCGCGACGCGCTCCTACCACGGCCTGGTATGGCCCAACTGATCGACCAACTGCCTAATACCCTCAACAGGGGGCTAGGCCTCGTGATGAGAACAACGTCAAGACCCCCTCAGGAGCGGCCTCGGCAAGGTGCTCCGGAGGGGCGGAGAATCCAGGGCCAAGCCTGCCTCAGGAGGAGGCAGTGACGTAAGTAGTGACGCACCGCGCCAGCGGGTGCCAGCGCCAGCCAGCGGCGCAGTTGCTGTTTCGGTGCAAAGGAGGCAGCGCAGATGCAGGTTCCCGAGGAGCGGGACAAAGGTTTTTCCTTTGGTGCAACAAGACCAAAGACCGCAAGGACGATAGGGAGGATGTCACCACCGAGCCCACCACTGCGTCACCGCCTTATCCTTTTGCAGGCGAAGACTACTTTTGTCAGGGTAGGAACATCCTTGTGTTCCCGCTCAAAAATGGCCGTTGTGGGATCCCTTCCTGCCTAAGCATTTTGGGGGAAGAGGACCCTAGCTGCCTATATAAGTAGCTAGGATCCTCATCACTGGGGAAGAAGTTAGGCCAAGTCCAGTCAAGTGGAGCAGATCCATAAACTATGCCACCACGCAAAGGAGCAAGAACACTTGCCTCCTGACCCTCCTGAGCTCACCTCCTGAGCTCAGGAATCACTATACTAGTTCATATTCTAGCCCTCCTGAGGCCAATCCACCAAAGCAGGAAGTAGGGTTTTACACCACAAGGTGGCCTGAACCTGGGTAAACTCTTGCGTGCTTCACTTGTTGTTTGCTTGAATCTCTTCACTGGGCGAGGGCGAGACGCTAGGTAGACGTGAGTGGGTGGGATCTTTGTTCATGCCCCTGTGTTCGAACTTCTTGGGTTTTGCGGAGCCCTGACTCCGACAAGCTTGCTTTCATATTTGCTGTCGAGGTTGGACCCCACGACAGCGTACTACTCTGGGTGCGTCGGGTCCAAGAAGATCTTCTTGGTTTCCTTAGCCGGCTGGAAGGAGCCCTCGCCTTCAGCCACATCGGCGTCAGTCAGCATGGCCGGCTGCTCGCTGGCCATGGCCACAACCCGGTCAAGGAGGCGCTTCTCTTCGGCGATGATGAGGGACTCAACCAGCCACGAGCTGGCTGTGGCGCACTCAAGCGACTTCTTGTAGTCGCCGGCAATGGTAATGATGCCCTTGGGACCCGGCATCTTCATATTCAGGTACGGATAGTGCGGAATCCCCATGAATTTGGCCATCGCTGGCCGACCCAAGAGCGTGTGGTAGGGGCTGTCCAAGTCGACCACGTTGAACCAGATTGGCTCACGGCGGAAGTGGGTCTTGTCTGCGAACATGACATCGATCTTGATCTTGCAAATTGGAGAGCAGGAAAGCCGAGAGAAGATGCCATGGAACACGGTCCGGCTAGGATGGAATTGCTTCTCTTTGATGCCTAGCTTTTCCATGGTATCGCGGTAGAGGATGTTGATGTTGCTGCCACCATCTATCAGGTTTCAAAAGAAGCGACACGTCCGCCTCTCGGTTCAGAAGGTGGGGTCCAGCATCATGTCATAAACACCCGGCGAAGGCATCACGGACGGATCGTCATCTCGGATCCAATTGATGGGCCTCTTGGACCAGTGCATGAGTTGGGGGACCTCGGGAATAACATCATTCACCTCGCGGTGCTACTGTCGCCGACTGTGCTTGTTACCGGCTTCACTTGTGAAGACGACGTAAGCGGCATTCTCGTTGGGGAATTCATCTTGGAGCATGCCGGCAGGGCGGGTCAGCTGCTGAGGAGCCGGAGCCGCCGGGCCGGCTGGAGGAGGCGGCAAGCCCTCACCCTTAGAGATTCGATGAACCAGCTGCACTGCCGAGTTGTGTGGTTGGACGGCTTCACGCCGATATGGAACTTGCAAGCAGCATCGAGGGTCTACTCAAAGGAGAAGACTGACTACCAGGCACCCTTGCTGCCCCGCGGACACTTGGGGACGGGTTGACCTGCCGGCTTCTAGTCTTCGATGGTGGCAAACTGCCGGCTGTTAGAAGTGGGCTGATGGGCCTTGCGGTTGTTGTCGTTCGGTTGCTGACGCCAGTTGGAGTCACCAGTTGGTGTCAGAGAAGCCGGCGGGATCACCTTCCCGGACGTGTCGATCGGAATCTCCGTCTTCATGGAATAGTCGACCGTGGCATACTTATCCGCCACAACCAGGAGCTCGTCCAGGGTAGCAGGCTCGTCGCATGAAAGCTTGTGCTTGAGCAGGGTGCCCTCTCTACACCCGGCGGTGAAGTATTCAATGGCCTACACATCGTGCACCCCCTTGCAGGAGTTGCGCAACTCGGCCCAATGCGTTAGGTAGTCACGAGTAGACTCGTTTGGTCCCTGAATGCACATGGAGTGCTGGCGAGGCTTGGGGGTCTTCTTGTAGGTGATGTTGAAGTTGCGCACGAAGACTTCGCTGAAGTCTAGCCAACTATTGACGCTATTGGCCTTGAGGGTTTCAGCCATGTCAGGGCCGTGCCCTGCAACATGAGCGGAACATACTTCACGGCAATGCGCTTGTTGCCATTTGCTATGCTGAGTGTTGTGGCATAGTAGGTCAACCAATCTTCCGGCTTCATTCCGCCGTTGTACTTTGGGAGTGTTGTGAGGAAGTCAGAACCCTTTGTAGAAGGGTTCGTCTCCCGGGGCCAAAAAGGTCGGGCCGACTGTATCCTCTTCCTCCATCGCCAGGGACCTAGCCAGCTGCTCGACCCGGTGGCTAGCATCATTATCGCTGACTGCATCATGGGGGCCTAGCCGGCCCCCAAAGTCGGGTGATCAACCGGCGCCAGAGAAGCTGGCCTCTCCCTGCAGGCGGGGCATATGTTCATCCTGCTGACGCCGGCCATCCGTGTTCAGAGGAACTCGCCGGCTGTCCACAACCGTATGGTGAGAGCGTCGACTGTGGTTAGCTGCCGTCTCTGGGTTTCGCTGGTTGCGGCGGTCACCACCAGGGGACAGGGGATGTCGGTATCAACATACCTGGGCGTATGTTGCCCAGACTGCACACAGGCACAGATCCAAGGTTGAAGCTGTCGATCTTCTAGGAACCAGAGTACCCAGACTTGCCTCCATGTGGCCCATGATGTGGCCCCTTCACCGGCCTGGTACGGCCCATCTTCAACATCGACACTCAAGACCCTCGCGAGGTGCCAAGCCTCGCGAGGGGGACGACGTAAAGACTCTCGGAAGGAGCAGCCTCATTAGACTAGCTCCAGAGGGGCAGAGATCTCTATGCAAGACCGCACCTCTGAGGTTCAGATGATGCATGCCATGACGACCATGGATAGGCAGGCGCCAGTGGGCGCAGGACGACCGGTTTCCTCTTTGGTGCTAAAGAGGCAAGCGCAGGCATGGAGTCCCGAGGAATCAACCAAAGGTTTCCATGCAACAAGACAAGGATCGCCAGGACGGCAGCACGAAGGTCATCACCGAGACCACCGTGGCATCAGATCAGAAGCTTTGTAGGCGAAGACCACCTTTAGTCAGGATAAGATGTACTAGTTGTCTCCCTTCAAATTTGGCCGTTGTGGGATCCCTTCCCGCCTACTTTTTGGGGGAAGAGTACCAAGGCCACTATAAATATATCTTAGCCACCACAAAGAAGAGGACGAATCATTCAGACCTCCCTCACCACCACAAGAAAGAACACACCTTGCGAGGTTGTTCAACCACTGTACTAGTTCTTCCTCAGCCGACATCGAGGCAATCCACCACATTGCAGGAGTAGGGCCATTCACCGATAGGTGGCCTGAACCTGGGTAAACTGCCCCGTGTCATTTCCTTTCCTGTTCCACGAGCTAGATCATAGAGATGGCGAGTAGGTACATATGGGAATATGAGTTCTTCGCACGCACCCCAGTGTTCGAACTTACAAGGGTTTTGCGGAGCCCTGAATCCAACATTTAGCGCACTAGGTAAGGTTGCGTCGGAGTCTCTCTTCTCCCGACCGGTTCGTCACCGCCTCACCGTCTCCATGGCCGATGCTCGTCGAGTTCATGTTGAGCGCCACGTTGCCCTCTCCGCCCGTGTGGCTCAGACTGCGCCTCCAGGCAATGGCATCCCCCGCCGTTCTCCATCACCGGCGGTAGACGCTGCCATCGGCCCTGCTGCCCGAGAGCAGCAAGATTTGTCACTCCCGCTCTTCGCACGATGCGATGGCCGCACTACAACCCCGTCGCTAGCTCCAGCGGCTGCTTTGTCCTCCAATGCCCGTCGTGGGCCGGCAAACTCGCAGGCTGCGCTGCTCATGGCACGTGAGCTCCTGCTCTACTGTCGGGCCGACGACCTCTACGAGGAATGGCTGGACCGCATCGCCGAGCTCGTCAGTTCTACGGGAGAAGTTCTAGCATCGTCCCGCTCGTTGCCTCCTACACCACCACATGTGTCAGGACCCCGATCCTAAGTCACACAGGTCTAGCCTATAACACCTCATATCACTTTGCGGCCTCACGCACGGTATCCCCATGGGTGCCACCTTACCTGGCCCGAGACCGTTTGTGCATTTTGGCACACGTATATGATAGTGTCGCTAGCATCCATATGACAGAGAACCCGGGCTGACATGACTAGTTATAAACCAAAAGTGGCGCTAAATTACAAAGACAGGCATACATGACTCAGCAACGAATGTGTCGGTCATCAACGTATGAACCCAAGTTGTAGCAAGCTACAAGGACTTAAAGGAACAACGCGTGACATTTCCCCTAAGGGACCGACACAGGAACGAAGAAGGACACATGCCGGCCAGCCTAAGTGTTCCGGAGCAGTAGGAAGCTACCAAGGCTTAGTGGAAGCACTAGGAGACATTTCCCTATAAGATGGGCTACCAAGGGTGAATAACTAGGTGTCGGATCCCGCACATAGCAATACACATTACACGTACGCATAACATACAAGTATGTGCTGTACAACATGGCATCACAACATAACTCAACAACTCATATAGATAAGGCCCAGAAGAGCCATCATAGCATTTATTACAAACAGAGGTCACATGACCCAACATACAGAGTATACAGGCAACGGAAGCATAACATGTCTGAGTACAGACAAGTACAAATGAAAAAGGCTAAGAAGCCTGACTATCTACAAGACCCTCCCAAGGGTATAAGATCGTAGCTGAGATAACAAGCTAAACGTCGAAGTCCACGCGGAACTACTAGTGAGACTGGAGTCTCTCTGCAAAAACATAAATTAAGCAAACGTGGGTACAAAGGTACTCAGCAAGACTTACATCAGAACTAACTACATATGCATCAGTATCAACAAAGGGGTGGTGGAGTTTGACTGCAGCAAGCCAGCTTTGACTCGGTGGCTATCCTAAACTACGACTGCAAGTAACTCTTTTGAGGTGGCGCACACGAGTCCACATATTCACCATTCAATACACCACTATGGATCCGCTCCCGTCTCCCTACGAGAAGGCCATCCATAGCACTCACGCTTATCTTGCGCGTTTTAGAGTATCCACTTCCACTTGTCTATGAACTGTTATAGGCAACCCAGAAGTCCATTTCCGCGGACACGGCTATTCGAATAGATCATATATAACCCTGCAGGGGTGTACTTCTTCACACATGTTTCCACCACTTAGCGTCTGCACACGACATGTGCTCGGCAGACTTCAAGCAAAAGCCGACGTGGGTGTAGACCACGACCTAACCAACCACTCAAGTCTCTTGTCCAGGTTTATCGCCTATTTGGGTTCCATCCGTGGGGAGATCCGGCTGGGGTGTCGCTCATGGCCCCAAACGATGTGTACAAGGTTCCCGAGTCACCAAACTGGCGACCAGTACACCATGCCACGTACCTGCCATGTCACAGCCCACCCCGAGGGTCAATGCTGCGCACGACCTCCAGTAAACTACAAACACCAGAAACTAGTTGCAACTCCTGGACAGAGAACAAGGGCAGTCAATAAGTCGAGCGGGGTCATATTTCAGGGCCCAACGTGTGGTAGTAGTTGTTCATGGATCAACCAACACAGAACTCAGTTCCTGAGGACGGTTTCAATGAGACAACCCACCATGTACTCCTACATGGCCTCTCATCGCTACCTTTACCAAATCGTGTTCACACACTTAGCTCTCAACAGCAGGACATGTTAACCACATTCCAATTCATCCCCGATGAATCAGACTTGACACAACTCTAAGCAATAGCAGGCATAACGAGAAAGCATGAATGAGGAGGCACAACATGGCTCAAGCAACTCCTACTCATGCTAGTGGGTTTCAACTATTTACTGTGGCAATGACAGGTCATGCAGTGGAAAGGGGTTCAACTACCGCAACAGGTAACAGTTGAAGCGTTGTTGTCCTAATGCAGTAAAAGAGAGCAAGAGCGAGAGAGTGGGATTGTATCGGGATGCTCAAAGGGGTTTTGCTTGCCTGGCACTTCAGAAGATATCATTGGGTCTTCGTCGGTGTCATCGATCACATCGTCGGAACAGCGTCTACTGAGAGGGGACAAACACCGGCAAACAAGAGAGAACACAATCAATGCAATGCGACAATATGATGCATGATCAGGACATGGCAATATGCTGCTGATTGAGCTAATGCAACTAGCAGCCGTATTAAATGAAGTTGTTTTGAACCAAGGTTCAAATTCAAACTCCATATGTGATTATTTAAATGCCATTTAATTGATTTGACCTGATCAGCAGGTTTAACTTGTTCAAACATGCATGAAAATGCCATAAACAGATTCCTTGAATTTTTCTGATCATTTTTCATATATAAATAATTTTCATTGGAGTTATAGATTATTTTCTGTGATTTTTAGAAGTTTTGGCTATTTTCTGAAATAAATAAAACATTTCTGATTTATTTAAAATTCCAGAAAACACTTATTGCGTCAGCATGATGTCACTGTGATGTCAGCAGTCAACAGAGGCTGGTCCAGGTCAAACCTGACGTGTGGGGTCCACACGTCAGTGGCTTTGCTAATTAAGAGGGTTAATTAGCACTAACTAAATTCTAAACTAATCTTTGACAGGACAGGCCCACACGTCAGTGACTAACTAACTAACTAACCAATTAATTAAAACTAAACTAGGTTAATTAACAGGATGGGCCCCACTTGTTAGCGAGTTAGTGGTTGACTAAGGGCGTGGGGCCCACACGTCAGTGGCTCGGGGTGGTCAACCCACCGGTCAAACCAGTCAAAAGCACCGGCGGCGATAGACGCGGCGGAGGGCTCGGAAAATGCCCTCCGGCGACCAAAACAGCAGCGGAGAGCATCTACGTGCTCCTGGGACTCTCGCGCATCTAGGGGTGCAACCGGATTTGCCGGGGATGGCCGGAGACGACGTTAACAACTGCAGCAGCGGCGGCCGGCGTATGGTGGTGACACGCGCGACCACTAGGGGGCACGGGAAGGCGAGGTGAGGTGCGCTACGTGTTCGGGAGGACATTAGGAGTTCGGTGGTGCACTCAGGTGGAAGCTCCAGGGGCTAAAGCCACGGCGGCGACATGGCCGGCGGCGATGAGCTCTCGGGTCCGGCGGGCAGCTAGCTAGGGGGAGAAATCGAGGGCAAGGAGTGAGGGGAAGAGAAGAGGAGCTCACGGTGATGCCGAAGAGGAGATCAGCGGGCTCGGGGAGGTCCAGGCTGCGGCGAATCGTCGACGGCGGTCATCGGACGCAGAGGAGGAAGACGATGGTGTTGCGGGTGAGGGGGGAGCTCCTGGCGCCGCGTGACTTGAAGGAGAGGATGAGGGAGGCACGGCGGAGCTCGGGGGCTCGTCGGAGAGGCGAGGGGGAGGCTGTGGCCATGGTGGTTCCCGGCGGCGCGGCCGTGGTGGTTTCGGCCATGGCGAGGAGGAGCAGGGGAGCGAGGGGAAAACGAGTGCGGGAAGGTGAGGTGGAACGAGGGGGGCGTGGACGTCTTCGTGGCACGACCAGAAGGTCGGAGGCGTCGCGGTGGAAGCAGGAGGTGGCCGGCGTGCCGCGAGCACACGCCCTCCATCCTTCTGTCATGAGGAAGACGACAAGGGAGGGGCCAGGTGGGCTGGGCCAGTGAGCTGGGCCGGCTACAAGTAGGTGGGCCAGGTAACTCTTCTCTCTCTCTCTCTTTCTAATTTCTTTCTGTTTTCTATTTCCTGCATTTGTTTTGGCTTTATCTAAAATACTAAAACAAGCTCAAAATTCATGAAATTGCTTGAGGCTACTGTTTGGATTATTTCCAACAGTAAACATTTTAGTTCATGAATATTTGGACATTTAAAATAGTATATAGCATTTAAATGCCCAAATGCAAATACTTTAAGAATTAATTCAAAAATCCAGAATGGCCCTATAAAAGTGTGCACCATTTTTGACAGAGGTTCTAGACCAATTCAAAAATCATGAACATTTTCAAAGGCATTTTGGGTCAATGAAAATATTTTTAGGTTGAACCTAGTTGAATTCTTTTGGTGCTAGCGTTTGATCAAACCCCATTTCAACTATCTGGAAAACTTAAACATGATGCAACAGACAAGTGCTATCCTAATGCAAGGTGAAGCTGGGGATGTGACAACTCACCCCCACTAAACAAGAATCTCGTCCCGAGATTCAGGACATGAGGTAAGAAATCATAGGGGACACAAACTAACACAATCTCCTCGATCCAATTGCGCCTCATAAGAATGTTGATTGCCTGCATCATCTTGATCCTGACATCCTTACCTTCGAGGTCTTTGTCCAACACGGTGACGACGAAAGAAACTCTGCGGTAATGATCTTGTGAAAGATCGAGCAACTCAAGATCAACTCATGGAGTGAGACGTTGAAACATCTCTTGAGCTGAGACACGGAACACTCATCCAGAGGGATGGAGTGAAAAAAATGATGAAGGTTCACTTGGTAGGCAATAATTCCACACTTAAAGAAGATGGTGATCGATGTCACCCGACGGGGCACCTTAGAGAAAGTGACTCGTAGAATTATACCCTTAAGTGGCAAAAAGAATTACTTTTGATAAAGAGATCACTGAGATTCCCTATACAAGCCTAAGGCAAACACAATCGATCGTTTGACGGAGTCCGAAGGAATGACATTCTCGGGCCAGAATGGATGATGTGGACTACCTTGTTGAAGACAACACAAGGGATGATTTTGGTTATCATCGGAAATGGATGGGACCCATGGCAAGTCCACTTCTGAAGATAATCCTGAACAACAGTGGCTGAGAAAAGCAACCCATGGAAAATTGGCACATTGGCGGTGCAAGTTGGGAACAAAATGCAAATGCTGGGAATGATTCTGGTAACTGGGGTGAATCCCAACAGTAGAGAGTAAATCTACTCTCGAGGGGTTATAGCATAACCAAAGAGACTAGGAGTAATCCCAGTTAGTGTCGATGATAACACCTAGTGCTTGTGCGTGCTCTCAAGAACTTGAGCATTCCCATATTCATCAAGGTTTTACCAATATCCGTGCCAATGGTGCTGACAACACAACATACGACCATGATGAATAGCGATGGACGATGTAGATGCAAAGGAAGATAACACTTTCTCAGATTTCACCTTAGCGGTGTCAAGGGGCAAAATCTGGATGATCGACCGAGAGACATTTAGCACTCCGCTTCTAATATTCTCCTTAATGTGCTAGCGCAACCCATTTATTAAAATGGTTTGGTACCTAGAACGTCAAGTAAAAGGTCGGACTTCAGGAGCCCAAAAATACATAAGGAACAACTGGGGAGTAAATCCTACGAAGTCCTTATGGGGAGGTGGCCAACTTCTTCAATCAAGATACTACCACAATAGGTCTTCCGGCTGGGTGTGTTGGCCACAACATCCACTTTACCGGTTATCGAGAGACCAATATTATAGTTCTTGGAAAATGCTCCAACCATCATATCTGCCTGAGATTCAGTTCTGGTTGGTGTCAGGATATTCCAGACTCATCGAGTCTAGAAAGAAAAATGAAAGTTTGCAACACAAATCGACGAGACGGCGTTGCAAGATTCTCGGGGAGTGAACTACGATAGCAAGCTCCAAAACATGAGCTAGTTCTGCTACGTACCTGTGAACACGTTGTCCCAGACAAGCATGACCACATAGTAGTCTTATGATAAAATACTACCGAGTTCAGATTGGGAATCATCATTGAAGATAACGAAGTCTTGTGCATGTCCGTCTGGGCCCTTCGGGAATAGCATTTGATCTTCTTATCCTTAACAAATCAATCAGTGGCTTGGTGTGCTAGGGATACATACAGAATGAAGATGGTCAGTCTATCAGACCATAGAGTACTTCGCACATATGCACGACTGACTTGGGATGACTCCAGAGCAATGTTGGGGATATCGCTTATCGGGAACTTATCGGTCGACCCATGATAAGGGGTAAATCGGCCAGTTTATCGGCATATCGGCCGATTTATCGCCATCTCCGTTGATTTATCGGCCGATTTATCTTATCGGTCAGACAGTGGTAAGCGATAAATCGGCCGATTTATCGGCATATCAGAAGATATCTTGAACAGTGCTCCAGAGGAAGTAAAACAAGCTTTCTCAAATTCATGGCGGCAACTTACACCTAATGCACTTGAACTTGGAGTAAGTCACTTCTCTCATCCAAACATATACCTCATGAACGGAACACGAAGGCCAGGCTTGAAAAGTTTCCAATACTAACTTAAATGTTCAACATGAATCGTGGTCAAGATAAACGATGTTGATGGGCTCAACAACAGGTCATCGAGATATCCATGAAGATGGAATTCCACAATTTATATGAACAAGGTGGTAGCATTGGTCAGACCAAGAGATATAATGAGGTATGCTCGAGGGACACCCACGAGTAAGACAACATTAAGAACATCGTTGGTTCTGATTTGATTTGAGGATAGCCCGTTCTCAAATCAAAGATTAGATAGGACAATAGCTCCAACAATTTGATCACGAGGAGTAATTGATGAGGATATTATCTTTCTCCAACAACACACAAACACCAGGATATCCCTTTTGCAATGAACTAAATTAGATCAAGCTTTTATCTTCCAACTCTCCAAGTTGTTGTTTAGCTTAACCAACTAGTTCAGGGTATCCAACACAGATTCTTGGAGAAGGGGTGGTTTATAAGTAAACCAACTTGATCACGAGCTCAACATAACGGTCAGGGATCAACTTGGTAATACTTCTGAGAAGATATTCAGAAAATCACGATCCACCGATATGTTAGGAAGCTCGAGATTAATCTTGCTTTTCGGGGCAAGACGATATGATCAAAAGAGCGATAGATTGACACAATCCTAACTCATTGATCGAAGAGTGTACCAGAAAAAATGGACTAGGTAGCACGAACAATCTTAGAATGATGATTCAGTAACCAGCACACTAAGAATGAGATTGTCGTCCATTAAGCACCAAGCAACAGAGTTTCTAGGAGTATTGATTACACACATCACGGTTCACTTGTCAGTAGAAGTATCACTTTGTCAAGAATTCATAAGAGTTGGTGCAATTATCATGACATTCCTGACATCAAGAGGGCAATACTTCAGGGTGGAACAGAACAAAGGCTGAATTGGCATTTTGATCTACGGGATACAACTACGTTGACCCAATCCTAGAAATGGATGAGGTACTGGAGTTCGTTTCTTCTAGTCATTCTGAAATAGAATGGCTCGACGGACCACAAGGATAGTAGACACTGACGAACACGATGGCACAACTATTCCTGACTATCAACTGATAGGAGGGGGGTTATAAAACGACTAAAAGGGACAACTCAAGGAACATATATCTTTCTGAGTTGTGGATACATAGATTAGTATGTCGAACTAATTCAACATATTTCTTACGGATAATCCATGCAGAAAGATAGGACTGGCAGAGTCACAATATGGATGGAGTACTACTCAAGAGCACTCTGGTTGTGATCTTTTGGTTCAGAAGAACTTCTGCCATGATGGTTCATGATATTGGAAGAATGATAACCACGGACCTCGAGGACTATCACAAGGTTACTAATATCCTAAAGGAACGAGCAAATACTATCAACATGAAGTAAGTAGAGTGAATCTTGGGTTCAAAACCCAGAGATAGAATACCTACCAACTAAATGGCATCACGGGATGCTTTCGAGAACGATGGCTAGAATGATCACACTGGGAACACAATACATGGCTAGATTACTAGGTGATACTCTAGACACCTAGGGTCATAATAATAACTCCAACATATATGTCGAGGCAACGGAGTACCTCAACACAACGACTAGTGTGGTTAATCTGGCCCAAAGGAGCATCAGGACAGGAAGAAGGGATTTGCAAATGCATCGGACTATTTAGAAACCTGGGATGACTCAGACAGCATAACGGCTGTAAATGCTCAAAAATACTTTTGAGATCCAAGCAAAAGGGTAGCATAACCACATAGCATCATAAAGTCACGATTCTGAGTCCAACAGTTGAACAAACAGAAGTAGTAGAAACTAAACTGAGGGTTGAATCCATCATTAACGTGATCCTGATAAATAAAATGAGAATCCTAGTTCTTAATCCCAGTAGAAGAAGAAAGTGACTCAGATCAGAAGGTCATGGGTAAAGGAGTAAAAAGAGCCTTACGTTCCCTTCCACAATCAATTCCCTTATATAACTAAAGAATTTCTAGACACTACTTCGACCAGTTTGGCTTACTAATCCTTTAGGCAGTCAGGCTCCGATACCAAAGCTGTCAAGACCCCGATCCTAAGTCACACAGGTCTAGCCTGCAACACCTCATATCACTTTGCGGCCTCACGCACGGCATCCTCACGGGTGCCACCTTACCTGGCCCGGGACCGTTTGCGCATTTTGGCACACGTATATGATAGTGTCGCTAGCATCCATATGACAGAGAACCCGAGCCGACATGACTAGTTATAAACCAAAAGTGGCGCTAAATTGCAGAGACAAGCATACATGACCCAGCAATGAATGAGTCGGTCATCAACGTATGAACCCAAGTCGTAGCAAGCTACAAGGACTTACAGGAACAATGCGTGACATTTCCCCTAAGGGACAGACACATGAATGAAGAAGGACACATGCCGGCCAGCCTAAATGTTCCGGAGCAGTAGCAAGCTACCAAGGCTCAGTGGAAGCACTAGGAGACATTTCCCTGTAAGATAGGCTACCAAGGGTGAATAACTAGGTGTCGGATCCCACACATAGAAATACACATTACACGTACGCATAACATGCAAGTATGTGTTGTACAACATGGCATCACAACATAACTCAACAACTCATATAGATAAGGCCCAAAAGAGCCATCATAGCATTTATTACAAACAGAGGTCACATGACCCAACATAGAGAGTATACAGACAACGGAAGCATAACATGTCTGAGTACAGACAACTACAAATGAAAAAGGCTAAGAAGCCTGACTATCTACAAGACCCTCCCAAGGGTATAAGATCGTAGCTGAGGTCACAAGCTAAACGTCGAAGTCCACGCGGAACCACTAGTGAGACTGGAGTCTCTCTGCAAAAACATAAATTAAGCAAACGTGAGTACAAAGGTACTCAGCAAGACTTACATCAGAACTAACTACATATGCATCAGTATCAACAAAGGGGTGGTGGAGTTTGACTGCAGCAAGCCAGCTTTGACTCGGTGGCTATCCTAAACTACTACTGCAAGTAACTCTTTTGAGGTGGCGCAAACGTGTCCACATATTCACCAATCAATACACCACTATGGATCCACTCCCGTCTCCCTACGATAAGGCCATCCATAGCACTCACGCTTATCTTGCACGTTTTAGAGTATCCACTTCCACTTGTCTATGAACTGTTATAGGCAACCCAGAAGTCCATTTCCGCGGACACAGCTATTCGAATAGATCATATTATAACCCTGCAGGGGTGTACTTCTTCACACATGTTTCCACCACTTAGCGTCTGCACACGACATGTGCTCGGCAGACTTCAAGCGAAAGCCGACGTGGGTGTAGACCACGACCTAACCAACCACTCAAGTCTCTCATCTAGGTTTATCGCCTATTTGGGTTCCATCAGTGGGGAGATCCGGTCGGGGTGTCGCTCAAGGCCCCAAACGATGTGTACAGGGTTCCCGAGTCACCAAACGGGCGACCGGTACACCGTGCCACGTACATGCCGCGTCACAGCCCACCCCAAGGGTCAACGCTGTGCACGACCTCCAGTAAACTACAAACACCAGAAACTAGTTGCAACT
Source organism: Secale cereale (assembly GCA_902687465.1). Classification (NCBI taxonomy): domain Eukaryota; kingdom Viridiplantae; phylum Streptophyta; class Magnoliopsida; order Poales; family Poaceae; genus Secale; species Secale cereale. The sequence goes on along the minus strand of LR738712.1, from coordinate 314,641,334 downwards.
CCTGGACAGAGAACAAGGGCAGTCAATAAGTCGAGCGGGGTCATATTTCAGGGCCCAACGTGTGGTAGTAGCTGTTCATGGATCAACCAACACAGAACTCAGTTCCTGAGGACGGTTTCAATGAGACAACCCACCATGTACTCCTACATGGCCTCTCATCGCTACCTTTACCATATCGTGTTGACACACTTAGCTCTCAACAGCAGGACATGTTAACCACATTCCAATTCATCCCCGATGAATCAGACCTGACACAACTCTAAGCAATAGCAGGCATAACCAGAAAGCATGAATGAGTAGGCACAACATGGCTCAAGCAACTCCTACTCATGCTAGTGGGTTTTATTTACTGTGGCAATGACAGGTCATGCAGTGGAAAGGGGTTCAACTACCGCAGCAGGTAACAGTTGAAGCGTTGTTGTCCTAATGAAGTAAAAGAGAGCAAGAGCAAGAAAGTGGGATTGTATCGGGATGATCAAAGGGGTTTTGCTTGCCTGGCACTTCAGAAGATATCATTGGGTCTTCAACGGTGTCATCGATCACATCGTCGGAACAGCGTCTACTGAGAGGGGACAAACACCGGCAAACAAGAGAGAACACAATCAATGCAATGCGACAATATGATGCATGGTCATGACATGGCAATATGTTGTTCATTGAGCTAATGCAACTAGCAGCCATATTAAATGAAGTTGGTTTAAACCAAGGTTCAAATTCAAACTCCATATGTGATTATTTAAATGCCATTTAATTGATTTGACCTGATCAGCAGGTTTAACTTGTTCAAACATGCATGAAAATGCCATAAACAGATTCCTTGAATTTTTCTGATCATTTTTCATATATAAATTATTTTCATTGGAGTTATAGACTATTTTCTGTGATTTTTAGAAGTTTTGGCTATTTTCTGAAATAAATAAATCATTTCTGATTTATTTAAAATTCTAGAAAACACTTATTGCGTCAGCATGACGTCACTATGATGTCAGCAGTCAACAAAGGCTGGTTCAGGTCAAACCTGATGTGTGGGGTCCACACGTTAGTGGCTCTGCTAATTAACAGGGTCAATTAGCACTAACTAAATTCTAAACTAATCTTAGACAGGACAGGCCCACACGTCAGTGACTAACTAACTAACCAATTAATTAAAACTAAAATATGTTAATTAACAGGACGGGCCCCACTTGTCAGCGAGTTAGTGCTTGACTAAGGGCGTGGGGCCCATACGTCAGTGGCTCGGGATGGTCAACCCACCGGTCAAACCAGTCAAAAGCGCCGGCGGCTCGTCGCCGGCGGCGACAGACGCGGCAGAGGTCTCGGAAAATGCCCTCCGGCGACCAAAACAGTAGCGGATAGCATCTACGTGCTCCTGGGACTCTCGCGCATCTAGGGGTGCAGCCGGATTCGCCGGGGATGGCCGGAGTCGACGGCAACGACTGCCGCAGCGGCAGCCGGAGTACGGTCGTGACACGCGCGACCACTAGGGGGCACGGGAAGGCGAGGTGAGGTGCACTACGTGTTCGTGAGGCCATTAGGAGCTCGGTGGTGCACTCAGGTGGAAGCTCTGGTGGCTAAAGCCACGGTGGCGACATGGCCGGCGGCGATGAGCTCTTGGGTCCGGCGGGCAGCTAGCTAGGGGGAGAAATCGAGGGCAAGGAGTGAGGGGAAGAGAAGAGGAGCTCACGGCGTTGCCGAAGAGGAGATCAGCGGGCTCGGGGAGGTCCAGGCGGTGGCGAATCGTCGACGGCGGTCATCGGACGCAGAGGAGGAAGACGACGGCGTTGCGGGTGAGGGGGGAGCTCCTGGCGCCGCGTGACTTGAAGGAAAGGATGAGGGAGGCACGGCGGAGCTCGGGGGCTCGTCGGAGAGGCGAGGGGGAGGTTGTGGCCACGGTGGTGCTCGGCGGCGCGGCCGTGGTGGTTTCGGCCATGGCGAGGAGGAGCTGGGGAGCGAGGGGAAAACGAGTGCGGGGAGGTGAGGTGGAACGAGGGGGCCGTGAACGTCTTCGTGGCACGACTAGAAGGTCGAAGGTGTCGTGGTGGAAGCAGGAGGTGGCCGGCGTGCCGCGGGCACACGCCCTCTGTCCTTCTGTCACGAGGAAGATGACAGGGGAGGGGCCAGGTGGGCTGGGCTAGTGAGCTGGGCCGGCTACAGGTAGGTGGGCCAGGTAACTCTTCTCTCTCTCTCTTTCTAATTTCTTTCTGTTTTCTATTTCCTGCATTTGTTTTGGCTTTATCTAAAATACTAAAACAAGCTCAAAATTCATGAAACTGCTTGAGGCTACTGTTTGGATTATTTCCAACAGTACACATTTTAGTTCATGAGTATTTGGACATTTAAAATAGTATATAGCATTTAATTGCCCAAATGCAAATACTTTAAGAATTAATTCAAAAATGCAGAATGGCCCTATAAAAGTGTGCACCATGTTTGACAGAGGTTCTAGACCAATTCAAAAATCATGAACATTTTCAAAGGCATTTTGGGTCAATGAAAATATTTTTAGGTTGAACCTAGTTGAATTCTTTTGGTGCTAGGGTTTGATCAAACCCCATTTCAACTTTCTGGAAAACTTAAACATGATGCAACAGACAAGTGCTATCCTAATGCAAGGTGAAGCTGGGGATGTGACAACATGCGGGTGACCTGGACCATGGCGCACCTCCTCCTCCTCCTCTCCGACGTGACGTCATCCTCGAGGCAAGGCATGATGCTCCCTAGCGCGACCAACCCCATAGGGCGCCTGCGTGCGATGAAGAAAGCTGCCAGTTGGTGCAGCGCCGCCTCGTCAAGGTTGCGCGCCGCCTCTCGCAGTGGCGCGTGAGCACCCTGATTAGGCTCCTCCTCAACGGCGGGCACCCGGAGGCGCGGCAGGCTGCCGATCATTCACCCCGGAGCTGCGACGCGTCGTTTGGCCCGGCAAGTTCAAGCTAGACATGCCTCCACGCTACGACGGAACATCCGACCCTGCTCAGTTCCTTCAGCTCTACGAGCTGAGCATCGAGGCGGTCAGTCGTGATGAAAAGGTTATGGCCAATTGGTTCCCCATGGCCCTCAAGGACGGTGCACGCTCGTGGCTCCTGAACCTCCCAGCAGAGTCGATTTCTTCCTGGGAGGAGTTGCGCGAGCGGTTCATCTCCAACTTCGAAGGGACTCGTGACCGCACCCCTGCGATAGGTGACCGGTGGCGTATCAAGCAGCAGCCGGGGGAAACCTTGCGCAAGTACATCCAGCGCTTTACCAACGTCCGCATCAAGATTCGTAAGGTGTCGGACGAGGCCATCATCTTCGCGTTTATTGACGGCGTCTGGGATGTCTTGATGAAGGAGGATCTCGCCATTCATGAGGGCCGGTGCTCGGCTTTGGAGATGTTCAACATGGCAGTCAAGTGTGCAAGGGTAGAAGAGGGTCGCCTCTCACTCGTCGAGCTCCCTGAAGCTGACCCAGAAGACAAGAAGGCCAAGACCAAGGAAGCCAAGCGCAAGGGACCTGCTGTTCTCGTGGCTGAGCCCGAGAAGAAGTGTGGGTGCGACGACCCCGAGTCCTCCAAAGGCAGCCACCTATTCTACTTCTTCCACAACGTGCACAACCACAACACCAACGATTGCCAGGAGCTCAGGGACATTCACGATTGGCGCCTTGGCTGCCTCCCCGAGCGCGGCGACCGAGGCTACGACGGTGGAGGTGGTCGAGGTGGAGGACGCAAGGAGAACCGTGACTTTAGCCAAGGCTGGCGTGATGAGCCTCGCGAGGACTACTGGCAGGGCCAGCCTCGTGAGGGTCCTTGGAGGGACTAGACTCGTGAGGGTCCATATAGGAACCAGCCTCGTGAGGATCGTCCACAAGGTAATGCTTGCCTTCCTCCACTACCACCACGGTCAAGAAGGAACGAGGACAGCAACCAAGATGATGGGGCTGGGGGCTGCAAAGAGCCTCGTGCCATGGCTTGCATCCTGGGTGGCGCTCAGGCCCCAGCATCTCACCGCGTCTTCAAGCAGTTTGCTCGCAAGGTGAATGTAGTCCTCCCCAAGCTCGAGATAACGCGTCCACTCAAGTGCTCCAAGTATGCTATCACCTTCGACTCAGCCGACCAGCTCAAGTGCTCATTACCAAGACACTCATCGATGGCGGAGCAGGACTCAATGTCCTGTCCATCGAGACCTTCGACATGCTCCAAGTGCCATATGATCAGCTTCAGCCTACCAGGCCCTTTTCAGGTGTGACCGACGGCTCCACCATCCCGATAGGACAGGTCCGCCTCCCTGTCACCTTTGGCGACTGCAAGAACTACCACACCAAGCTCATCGACTTCGACGTCGCCCACATCCATCTCCCATACAATGCCATCCTCGGGTACCGGACCTTGGCCAAGTTCATGGAAGCGACCCACCATGGCTACAATGTCCTCAAGATGCCAGGAAGCGGCGGCATCATTACGGTCCCCTACAACGAGAAATATGCGGTGTGCTCCCTCGAGCGCGCCTACCAAGCTGCGGTGGTTGAGAACTCAGATGTCGAGGGCTTTGCCTACCCTCCTAAGGCTGTCCCGAACAAGAAGAAGCAGCTGCTCACCCTGGGGCCTCAAGAGGGCGGAGCACCTTGTCGGCGTTCTAGAAACGGGGGTACCCAGACTTGCCTACCTGCGGCCCAGGGCGTGGCTCATCCAGCGGCTTGGTACGGCCCAACCTCGCCAGCATCCACTCAAGACCCTCGCGAGGCGGGCAACACAAGACCTCGCAGGGTGGCAGAGATGAGGTCATTGGCAGTGTCACCACCAGAGCCTTTGGCAGGCGAAGACCACCTTTTGTCAGGATAGCTTGTACTAGTTGTCCCCCTTCAAATTTGGCCGTTGTGGGATCCCTTCCCGCCCAATATTTGGGAAGAGGACCCGGGCCTCTATAAATGGGGCTAGCCACCACCATATGGGGCATTGGATCCAGAGCCAACCAGACACACACCAGCAAGCTCATCCGCGTGCAAGAACACCTATCCTCAGGAGGCTGTTCTTCCCTTGTACTAGTTCTTCCTCAGCCTATAAGGCAATCCACCACACCACGCTGGATTAGGGTATTACACCACAACGGTGGCCCGAACCAGTATAAACCCTTGTGTCTCTTATTCTTTAGTTCGATGAGCTAGGCTTAGGAATCGGCGAGTAGAGGAGCTAGTGCGGAACGGGAGATCTTCTTGCGCACCCAAGTGTAAGAACCACAAGGGTTTTGCCAAAACACAAGATCCGACATTTGGCGCGCCAGGTAGGGGTGCGCCGAAGTTTTCGCCTCTCCGCCGGCCCCGCTCTCCATCCGCCAGGCCCTCATGGCGGGCGCCTCTTCTTCGACTGGCTTGGTGGGTGCGCGCGGCGGCGTAGCTGGCCACCGAGCCTTCACCCCCGCCTTGCGACAGGTGCAGTGGCCATTCAGGTTCAGGCCAGATCTACCACCTCATTACAATGGGGCGGCAGATCCGATCGTCTTCATCCAGGCCTACGAGGAGGCCGTCTCGGCGGCCGGCGGCGGCAGCAAGGTCATGGCCAACTAGCTCCCCGTGGCGCTCACTGGAGTTCCGCATGCCTCGTTTCTCAGCTTGCTAGAATCGTTTGTGGCGTCCTGGAAGGAGCTGGGCGGACTCTTCATCGCGCGCTTCGGGGCGCCAACGCCCCACATCGTTGCGGCCCTCCTCGGCGGCTCCCAAGTGCCGCCCTCGGACCGCCACGTCAAGCAGTTCTTCCGCTAGATCGACGTTGCCTCCGTACGCCGTGGGGGCCTCCCGGATGGGCAGCACCCAAGAATGACCTCACCTTCGACTCAGGTGGCCACCCCGCTTCCGCTATAGGCTCAGGTGCTCTCCCGATGCTTTTCACACCCACCATCTGCAACATGGCAGTCACCAAGACCCTCATCGATGGTGGGGCTGGCCTCAACTTGCTGTCAGTAGAAGCCTTTAGCCTGCTCCACGTGCCGCTCGAGCGGCTACGCCCCACCAAGCCCTTCTCCGGAGTCAGCAGCGGTTCCGCCAGCCCTCTAGGGAGGATCCTACTCCCGGTCACCTTTGGCACCCGCGACAACAACTGCACCGAGCTCATCGACTACGACATCACCTGTATCGGCCTCCCGTACAACGCCATCCTTGGGTATCCCGCGCTGGCTCAATTCATGGTTGTGACCCATCCGGCCTACAACCTCATGAAGATGTCGGGGAGTAGTGGCATGCTCACCGTGGCGGGAGACACCAAGGAAGCTCTAGTGGCCCTTAAGCTCGCCTTCCGGGCTGTTGCGGCGGCACACCCGGCCGATTGGGCTGCCCCAGGAGCCAAGGGGGCTGCGCCAGCAAAGAAGAAGCGACTTTTCTCCCAAGACCGAAACGAGGCGAAGCAGGTACTGGTAGATGAAGACGGGACATATGGCGCCACCTTCACCATAGGCGCTGGCCTTCCCCCAGCTCAAGAAAAGCTGCTGGTCGGATTCCTTCGCCCTAACAAGGAGGTAGTCGCGTGGGAACCCAAGGACCTGGTAGGTGTCCCGAGGGGGTGATTGAACATCACCTGAACGTATGCCCTAACGTGCACCCTATGAAGCAGAAGGCCCGGTGCCAGTCTACGGAGAAGCAGTCCTTCATCGTACAAGAGACTCGCAAGCTAGAAGCAGCGGGTGTCATCCGCGAGGTCCGGTACCTGGAGTGGCTGGCAAACCCCGTCGTTGTACCTAAGAAAAGCGGAAAAGAACGCATGTGCGTCGACTTCACCAACCTCAACAAGGCCTGCCCACAAGACCCGTTTCCTCTGCCTCGCATCGACCAGATTGTCGACTCCACCGCCGAGTGTGACCTACTGTGCTTCCTGGATGCCTTCTCAGGCTACCACCAAATCAAGACGGCAGTGCAAGATGTTGAGAAGACTGCCTTTCTCACCCCGTGCGGAGTATACTGCTACACTTGTATGCCATTCGGGTTGCAGAATGCAGGAGAAACCTTCCTGCGATTGATGCATATCGCTCTGGGAGAGCAGCTCGGGAGGAAAGCTGAGCCATACGTTGATGACATCATGGTGAAGTCTCAGGAGGCCAAGACCCTTATCGAAGATTTGGAAGAAACCTTCACCAGCCTGCGTAAGGTAGACCTATGGCTCAACCCGGCAAAGTGTGTGTTCGGCGTCCCATCAGGTAAGCTTTTGGGCTTCCTGGTGTCGCACAGAGGGATCGAGGCCAACCCCGAGAAAGTGAAGGCCATAGAAAAGATGAGTCCGCCGAATAACCTCAAGGAGTTGCAGAAGTTGGCCGACTGTATAACGTCACTCGGGCGTTTCATTTCCAAGCTGGGGGAGCGAGCCCTCCCCTTCTTCAAGCTGATGAAAAGGAAGGGCCCGTTCGAATGGACCCCCGAGGCTGATGCGGCGTTCGAAGACCTCAAGAGATACCTCACCATCCCACTAGTAATGGTGTCACCCAAACCTCAAGAGCCCCTCGTACTTTACCTGGCCGCGACACTATATTCTGCCAGCACAGCGTTAGTGGCTGTCTGGGAGGAGCACCAAGACAAGACCCCACAGCCCCGAAGTGATGCTCCCGAGGCTCCCGTAGAGGCGGCAAGCGACCGCGCCCTACAAGACGACATGCCTGAGACCATAGCTGCCCCTTCTGGTGACCAAGCTCCTGAATCTCCTTTACCCAATCAGGCGCCATAGCCCCAGGCGAGCCTGGGCTTCCCCCCCGTCGAGCACCCGGTGTACTTCGTCAGCATGGTGCTCCGTGATGCTTGGGCACACTATCCCATGCCACAGAAGCTTCTGCTTGCGCTCCTCGTCGCTTTGCGCAAGCTGCGCCACTACTTCCAAGGCCATCCCATCAAGGTCGTATCGGCCTACCTGCTGGAGAGAGTACTCCGGAGCCCCAACGCGGTGTGAAGGGTTGCTGAATGCAATATCTAGCTGCTGGCATTCCAGTTGGAATTTAGCACGACCAGGGTCATCAAAGGAGCCGCGCTTACTAACTTCATGGCAGAATGGACTGACGCCCCAGAGCTCAAAGCGGGCGAGAACCGATCCCTCTCGCCATCGAGTGAAACGCCGGACGGCTGGGTCATGTACTTCGACGGCGCATTCACGCGCCAGGGCGCGGGGGCTAGAGATGTGCTCATCTCACCCACTCAAGACAAGCTCTACTATGCCGTGCAGCTCTGCTTTTAGCCAGGCAATAAGGTCTCCAATAACATCGCGGAGTACGAGGGCCTCATTGCCGGTCTCAAGGCTGCGGTGGCCCTGGGAGTGAAACACCTCGTCATCAGGGGCGACTCACAGCTCATCATTAACTTCTCCAACAAAGTGTACGAGCCGAAGGACGAGCATATGGAGGCATATCTCGCGGAGGTGCACAAAATGGAGAAGCAGTTCTTAGGCATGGAACTCCAACACGTACCCCATGGCACCAACAAGGAAGCCGATGACATTGCCAAAAGAGCATCCAGACGTCTGTGTAATGCCCAGGATGGGACTATATCTCCTACGTGTCGAGGCACGACTTAAAGATATAAGCCCATTCTGGAATGATCTCAAGTTTGGTACCTTTGCACATCTCATGTAAAGAAAAGGGATTAAATTGCAAAAGGAGATAGTTGGCTTACACTCGCCACTTCACACAATACATTACATAAGCAAAAACATCATTCAAAACATCACAACCCGACTACGGGCGAAGAACCAAAAGAAAGATACCAAAACAACAATTCACACATATAATGTTGTTAACATGATGCGGATGACATGATCAAGTTTATGCAAAAAATAAAAGACACAAGCATAAAAGAAACACACGGGAGAACCCGGAACATCTGGAATCTCTGGAATCTTCTGGAATCTTCTGGGACGTCGGTCTTCGGGCGTCACAACTCTCCCACACTAACAGAGGATCTCGACCCGAGATCCTAGAGATGGCACCGGGTAGAAACGAAAAGAAGAGGTAAACAAAATTGCTTCTTTGACATACGAGTGAAACCACGAACCTTGAGAGGTTAAACAAGTTGAAAGAAGAATACAACGGAGATGAACGAAGTTAAGAGCACTCCGGTAAAATGAGTAACAAGGAGCATTATGAGAACCTTGTAGGTTGAAAGACATGAAACAAGAGCTCATGGATGACGAAAGAATTTCAAAACCACTCCGGTTAACCAAGATTGAGAAGGAATAAGAACGAAATAATTTGGACAGCACTCCGTCTGAAAATGGAAGGAATTAACAAGAATTTGAGGAGATGGAATGATACTTGATGAAATCAACATCATATTGCCTCCGAAACAATTGAAAGAATGGCACAAGGGGTAAGAAGGATTCAGACAGCACTCCGGTTGAAAAGAGAGGCAAAACTTGATAAGATGAGAGAACTAGAATGGAGAATACAACGCTCCGGATAAATAGATAAACAAGGAAGGAACGTGATCTTGATAAAAACGAGATGATGGTTAAAGAGAGCAATATCACAATGCCTCCGGAATGAAAGAATAGAATATAGATCGTTGGAAAGAAAAGAACGGAGAAGAAAAAGACAACTTCTCCCACGAATGAATTGAAAAAGCATCCAAGATGGTTGAACAGAGTTGTTGGAATTCAACAACGAAAAGAATAAGCTTGATGTGGGCTTATGGAATACATCTCAAAATTAAGAGGTGACAACCCGCCACTGACGAAAAACATTTGATTGGATTGACATCAACAAGGAGATGAAAAACTTATTTCGCCGGAATGATAAATGAAGAACTTGGGTCATTTATGAGCACCATAATAGCAACAATCCTCAGGGAAAGCATTTGGTGAAATACAACCCAAGATAACTCCAACGAATAAATTGAAAGGTTGGAAAGATCTCCTGAACAAGAAAATGATGGGTTTAAATATCTCATTCCTGACAACTTGTGAGTCATGAAACATGAAGGAAAATTGTCAAAAATGGCATACCACCATCTCAAACAATAAGGTAGAAAGAATTGCACTTGGAAAGCATGATGAAGAATGCTTGAGCTCCAACAAGAATCTTGATGAAGACTTCGAGGATGAATTAAAACATGATGAACCACCATGAGAAATCCAGTAATGAAAAGCATGAGAAGTGAAAGATGAAAAGAATAAGATTCAAGGTCCGCGATGAATTAGATGGAGCTTTGAAATGATAATTGAAATAACTTGGAGCTCCGGAAAACAAGATGGACAGCTTAGAACCGAGAATATGATATGATGAACAAGCTCCAAAGGGATTAACCTCTTGGGAGAAACTAGAATAAGATTTATGTTATGCATATCCTTCATCAATTAAATTGATGACAACCAAAGGATTTGGCCTACTACTTATTCTCGTTGCAAAGAATTAAAGAGAGATCTAGCACAAGCTCGGATAATTATTCAACGAACCACCAGTAGGATTGTGAAAAGAACAAATGAATTAAAATGATAACAACGGAAGAGTAATCTTGAAAGAACCACCGTGACAATTATGGAGACGAACGAAGAGGCATCGATGAAGAATATTTGGATAACGAAGTTGAAAACTAAGAACGAAGAATCTTCTGAAATGATGGCCTTCGGAGGATCACAATGGAAAGAATTCATGAAGAATCTTGAGAGTACGGGCCAAGATTTAAGAGAACACTTCTCCGATCTTCAAATGTTGAGAATGAAGACGAGAAATGTGATGAAGAATCTCGAGATACTCCGGACGAATGACAAGAGGAAGGTGGAGCTAAAGATGGAATATAATTGGAAACAATCTTGGAGAAGGCATGTGACCGATGGAAATCATTCTTACGTCACACTTTGAAAAGAATTTGAGAATAACTCCGGAAAAGAAGAGTCAGGTAAGATCCTGGGAAAAGACCTGTGGGTTAGGGCCCACTCAAAGAAATCACCGTTGAAAAAGATTGCTTAAGAGATATTGCACCAGTTGAATAAAATGGCTGAATAAGATAGCAATCCTTAAGAATAATTTGAACGGATTAAGAATGGAATTATGAATCTTCAGCACTCCGGATATGAAGAATTAAAAAGGTTGAAACAACGATGAAAAGAATTGAACGCGATCTTGGAGAAGGACTGTAATGCCCAAGATGGGACTATATCTCCTACGTGTCGAGGCACGACTTAAAGATATAAGCCCATTCTGGAATGATCTCAAGTTTGGTACCTTTGCACATCTCATGTAAAGAAAAGGGATTAAATTGCAAAAGGAGATAGTTGGCTTACACTCGCCACTTCACACAATACATTACATAAGCAAAAACATCATTCAAAACATCACAACCCAACTACGGGCGAAGAACCAAAAGAAAGATACCAAAACAACAATTCACACATATAATGTTGTTAACATGATGCGGATGACATGATCAAGTTTATGCAAAAAATAAAAGACACAAGCACAAAAGAAACACACGGGAGAACCCGGAACATCTGGAATCTCTGAAATCTTCTAGAATCTTCTGGGACGTTGGTCTTCGGGCGTCACAGTCTGCCCTAGGTGCCAGGCGTCTTCGAGGAGCGGCTCCTCAGGCCTTTGGCGTCACCCCCACGAGAGGAGTCGGCAATGCCTTAGGAGGAACTCCCCCAACCACCGACCTCGGGAGCCCTTGCCCGCGGCCCGACCTCAGGAGGCCGCCTGCTCCTTGCACTCGAGACTCAGGAGGGATGCTGCACCGATGAGCTCAAGGCATACCTGGTGCGAGGAGCGCTGCCAGGAAAGGAGGAGGATGTCGAACGTGTGGCCCTACAAGCTACGGCATATTGCATTCAAGACGGTGAGCTTTACAGGAAATGATCGAATGATGTTTCTTTGTGATGCATCTCCAGGAAGTAGGGAGGCAAGCTACTAGCTGACATCCATGCTGGGGATTGCGGGTATTACTCATCGTCGCGCACCCTGGTCGGCAAGGTGTTCTGCAGCGGTTTCTACTGGCCCACGACGCTCAACGATGCTGCCGAGCAGGTGAAATCCTGCGAGGCTTGACAATTCCATGACAAGTTGATCCACCAACTGGCTCAGGGCCTCCAAACCATCCCGTTCTCCTGGCCGTTTGTGGTCTGGGGGCTGGACATCCTAGGCCCCTTCCCTCGAGTGCCCGACGGCTACCGCTACCTCTACGTCGCCATCGACAAGTTCACCAAATGGGCGGAGGTGGAAGCTGTCCGAACCATCCCGGCCAGCTCCGCGGTCAAGTTCATTAAGGGTCTCGTAAGCCGGTTCAGGGTCCCCAACCGCGTCATCACCAACAACGGCTCACAATTAACTAGCAACCTTTTCAAGACATATTGTGCTAACCTCGGAACGCGGATTTGCTAAGCTTTGGTAGCGCACCCTAGGAGCAACGACTAGGCCGAGCGTGCCAACGCAGAGGTTTTAAGAGGCCTTTAGACCAGGAACTTTAAGAAGAAGGTGGAAGCTTGCGGAAGGGGTTGGCACGACGAGCTCTAGGCCATGCTGTGGTCAATCCGCACCACCGCCACCAAGCCTACCGGCGAGACCCCATTCTTCCTCGTCTACAGAGCCAAAGCAGTTCTCCCTCACGAGGCCAGGCACCGCTCCGCGCGAGTCCTAGTGTTCGACGAAACGCAGCTGGACGCCATGCGGGGGACGGACCTCGTGCTAGGAGAGGAACACCGACGGGACATTTCGCTCCGAGCAGCAAGGTACCAGTAGGCGTTGCGGCGGTACCGTTGTCGCAAGATCCGCTCCAAGACGCTCGAGGTAGGCAACCTCGTCCTAAGGAGAGTCCTCTCAAGGGAAGGGCTTCACAAGCTTTCACCCATGTGGTAGGGCCCGTTCAAGATCACCCACAACGCCAGGCTTGGCGCCGTGCACCTGGAAATAGGGGACGACATCCCAATCCAGAACGCGTGGAACATCCGGCACCTCCGGAAGCTCTACCCATAGAGCAAGGCCCCGTGCCTATGAAGACAAGGCCCTGTGCCTGCGAATTAAGGCCCCGTGCCTGTGAAGACAAGGCCCTGTGCCTGCAAAGCAAGGCCCCATGCCTGTGAAGAGGCCCCGTGCCTATGAAGACAAGGCCATGTGCCGGTGAAGCAAGGCCCCATGCCTGTGAAGACAAGGCCCTGTGCCCGCGAAGCAAGGCCCCGTGCCTGTGAAGACAAGGCCCTGCGCTTGAGAAGCCAAGGCCTAGTGCGTGTGAAGCAAGGCTCACGCCTGTGAAGGTCTCCGCTCATGACACTCTCACGTAATAATGAGTGGGGCTGTACACGCCCCGGAGTCTCCGGAATGCCGCCCTCGGGCCTCGGGGGCTCCCTCCCACGTCCTAGTGGCAGCACTTAGCTCCGCGCTGGTGAGAAGACTAGACTAGGTGCCGGACGCAGCTGTTCATTTGATTTCTGGAGTTGGCTTGCCCCTTCCTTCTTTTAATGGATTTTGAAAGTTCTGGCGTTTCTCGAATGGCTTGGTTAAATCATCTCTCTCTTTGGTTCTTCCCTCGATTTTTGGCCTTGCATCAGAGGGAGCAGTAGTTGCCCGACACTCTCCCTAGCGTGCCTCCCTTCGCCTCCGCAAGGCGTCCACGTCTAAGGCTTGTGATTAACACACACCTCTCCTTATGTTCGTGCCCCATGGGTACCGCGACAGGGTGTATTTGACCATGTTCAGCCCACGCCAGGGACCTCGTGTGGTGAAGGATAATAAACTCCTAACAAGTTTTTGCAGCCTCCCAAAGGGCCACGCGTCACAAGACGAGGGCTACTCCAAGTACGTCAAGATAGGGCTCCTCACCCTATGGGCGCATAAAACACAGAACCTGCAACGCTGGCTGGGGACACTAAACATGGCGTCGAGCATCATAAAAACCATAGTTCATTACATGCCCTTCCAGGGCCCCATATTCATTTGTTTAGATAATGCAGGAAGAAGGAAGAGCCAGAATAGGCGATGTCGACTCCCGAGATGCGACTGCTCCTGAGGACCTGGTCCCCAAGCTCAGCCGGAGCCCTCCTCACGCTTCACCTGGGCGTGACGACGAGACGACCCAGCGCCGCCCTCAAGGCAGGCGCGGCGGCTGGTCGTAGCCACCGCTGCTAGAGCTATCGCTGCAGGAGGAGCTGCCATAGCTGGATGAACTGCAGTCATCGCCAAGGCCAAGCACCACCCCGCCATCGTTGTCCTCGGGGCAGCACCCGGCACGGTGGCCGTCTTCCCCGAACACCCTCGCAAAGAGGGTCGAGTCGCCATCATAACTGAAGTGAAGTGTGCACCGCCTGCCCAAGCCGCGCGCGTGGGGAAACGTTTCCCAGCCATAGGGCAGTGTCACGGCACCCGCGACGGAGATCTCCACCACAACCCACGAAGCCCTACTGTAGCAGCCGTTCGCTTGCAGCCAAAGAACGCCGGAGCTCGCGGCCGGAAGTTCGCCGACTAGGGAGCGCGGGAGCTGGAGCCGAGTATCGACCGGGCTCTCAGACCACACGAAGAACTCCAGCATCACCTCCGCTGAATGAAAGTGTGGCCATGGAGGCCGGACGACCCTCGCGCGCCTCCCCTCATTCACAGGGCTGCAACCACCTTGGCGATCCCTGCCACTTGAGGAACCGCTGCCGCGGTTGCCGAGGGCGACGCCGGGCGCTGAGGGGGTCCGCCCGCACCCACGAGGAGGCACACTTGCGGGGGTGACCTCGTCCCCTCTTGGGTGGTGGTTAGTCGGGCCCCTCCTGACGGGTCTTCCCCTTCTCCACGGACGAAAACCTCCTCACCGACGCCATGGGCGGCTCTGCCAGGCGAGGAGGAAGGAGAAGAGGCAAGAGGGATGAAGGGAGAATATGGGCAACAAGGGCTCCGCCAGTCACCTTATTTATAGCAAGGAGAAGGCCAACCGCCGGCCTCCATAATCACAGGTAATAATGGTCTTTTGTGCATGCAGGGACTTGTCGAGTCGCGCAGTTGCCGAGGCTGCGTAGGGAAGTGGAGACGCCCACGTCCCATCAATCGCTGTCACACCCTGATTTTCATGTCACATTGCTTAAGCTAGTAATCATGTTAAGAATGTCGATTTACAAAAACTTTTGAGTATTTTTGACTTTGCTTGATTTGACTTTTGTCTGCTGTTTGCTAGTGCTCTAAAAATCAAATAAATCATCCAACTCTTATACTTCATCTCCTTGATCCAAAACCTTTTCCCAATGATCATGCCATGTGTATAGACCAGTATAGAATTTTCTTATAAAAATATTTTGGCCAAATAGTATTTTCTAAAATTAGTTTTCCAAAAACCCCTGAATTGAGGTTTGCACTGCAAGTACCTTATTTAGGGTGTGAAAAATCTTTCAAAAAGTATATTTGAATCCTATTAGGTATAGGACTCCCAGAAACCACAAAG
Source organism: Secale cereale (assembly GCA_902687465.1). Lineage (NCBI taxonomy): Eukaryota > Viridiplantae > Streptophyta > Magnoliopsida > Poales > Poaceae > Secale > Secale cereale. Next base: position 314,625,992 of record LR738712.1, on the reverse strand, counting down.
TTATAATTTTAAAAGTTATTCTTATATTTTATTTAAAAGCTTTTCTTTAAGGCCAGAAATGGTCTTTAATAGGGAAAAATTATTTAAGTATTTCAAAAATATTTGCCAAAATTCAGGGAAACTCATAGGACATATATTGTCCATATATAAGAGTTTCAACACATGGTCATGTTCAAAATATTGGACAAATCCTTCCAAAACCCTTTCTGGATATTTCAAGCTTTTGAAATATTTACAAAGGAAATATTCTCCAAAAATTCCAGGGAAATTCTATCATGTCAAATATGACATATTTGATGATCTTGCAAAGCCTCATGCCTTGAAGATCAAGGAAACATCATCTAATCCCCACAAAACCATTTCTGTCCCTTTTGAAGTTTGAGCAACTTTACATTGCCAAACTTGTCCAAATGCTCTCAAACTTGGTGCATATGCTAAAATGATGTAATTATGCATCTATGCCCAATGGCACAAGTTTTGGAGAAGCATAACTTGGTTTAAGTGCCCCAAAACCATTTCTGTTCAAATTCAAATTTGAACAACTCTACATTGTCAACTTTTTACCTAGGGCCTCAAACTTTGTGGGAATGATCATAACCCCAAATGATGATGCTACACCAAGAGGTGCATCAAGGGGAGATGATTAGCTTAACTCAAACATGGTGAAACCATTTCTGTTGATTTCTAGGGTTCACCAAAGTTACATTGGCAACTTTGCCCAAATGAGTTCAAATTTGGTGGAAGGGCCTAAATGTATGTGACATTCCATCCTGTTAAGTCCCATGCCAATTGGAGGTCAATTGCTTTCCCAAAACATGATCAAACACCTTCTGCCAATTTACCAAAACCCTTGTTTTGACCACTTTTACTATTCCCCTTCACCTCAAATTCTTACCATAGCTTCTCCTAGTCCTATTCTACCTCCAGTAACTCTTCCCTGCCTCAGCTCAATCATTGGAGGGGGTAAAACCCCAATTTACTCTTCTGGACAGCAGTTTTCACCTCCTCCTTCACCTCCCTCCTCATTCCAGTGGCTCCCCAGGGCATCCAAGACCATCACACCTTTGTTTACTAACCCCTAGCACTGCTGGACATAAGGGGACACGCAATGGCACTTTGTTTATGCCGTGGCATGCAGAGTTTGCGCTCTGGAGCATGCTACAGTGCCCTGGCGCACTGTAGCCTCACCCAACCAGGAGCCCCCGACCACCTCGGGCCTCCTCCTCGTGTCCCCCGACGTCGCCTCGACGTCCGCAACCTGCAGGACTGTCGGCCCTATCCTCTCCTGCCCTCCTTCTCCCTCCGCGAGCTCGTCCAAGCGCGTCCATGGACGTCGCTCACGGTACACCGCGGCTGCACCTATATAAAGCTTTCCCCAAGCACTCCCTTGCCTCTTCTGGATCCTCCTCTCTTCGGTGCACCTCGCAGACATCATCCCTCTCCCCCTCGTGCCCTCTTTGCCCCTCCATGGCCGACGAGTCACCGTCGGCCTCCTCCCAAATTCGCTCCCTGTGGCCTCCCCCTTCTCTGTTGGCCACCAGGAGGAGAACGGCCACTGGGCTGCGGAGCTCCCCGTCCCCTCGCCGCCTCTTCATGTGCCCCGTGGTGCCCGTACCACCACCGCCCGACGAGGCCATCCGCCACGGCCAGTGTAGGGCGCGCTTCGGCCGTCCCTCGCCGTCCCCGAGAACTTTCCCTGGTAGCTTGCTCCCCGGCGGCCCCTCCGGTGCCCGGATCTTGGCCGGGGGTGGCCCATACGGCCATGGGCAAGCGCCGGCCGGCGCGCAGCCGAGGCATCAAGCCCCTCCGTCGCGGGCGTGGGAGGAAGGGGATGACCCTGCGGGTGGGGCCCGCAGGTCAGTGACCCCGTCAGCCAGCCACACGGTTTAAGTGGAGACGGGCCAGGCGGAAACCGTGTTCCCCAGGCGGAAGCGCACTTAGGAAATGATGCCTTCGGCGTCACCACCTCCGCCCGCACGGCCGAGCCGCTGGGCCGGCCCACGGCCTATCCGCCGCCCTGAGCGCAGTGAAGGGTATAACCCTTTTTCCTGTTCTTTTTCTTTTTCAGACAACTTCATAAATCCATTTATAATTCAAATGAACCCCAAATTTGATGATTCAAATTTCTGGTAGTTCCTAAAATCATGCTCTATCACATGATGCAACATGCACATTTTTCCAGGAACATTTCCTTCACAAATAATTATCAAATACCCTTATTCCATTTTCTGTGATGAACTTTAGAAAATCACAGAGGGCTCAAATTTGATCCAAATGCAGTGGTTCAAATTCCTAGATGCTTGTCATATCCAAACTTAGTTTTGGAACATTTTTTTTAATACTTTCTGTACCCCACAAAATAATGAGCCATTTCTTCATACTTATCAACTTTGCAAAATCCTAGGAAATTCATTTGAATTCCAAATCCAGTGAAACCAACTCCTAGATGCTTCTAAAATCACAAATTGTTGATGGGTGCCTTTGCTCATCATTCAAGAATATATTTCTGTACACTTCTTTCAAATCCATAAACCCCTTGATTCCATCATATTGAAATGATCCAAACTATCCATTGATCCAATACCTATGTAACCACCTTGGTTATTTTTCATATGACCAGAGGTATCCTAGAAAAGTCCAACTCCTATTTTTAGAGCACTTTTATTTTTGCTTTGATTGTGTTGCTTATTATGATTGTTTCCATCGTTAGTTGACGAAATAAGCGAAGTACTCGGAGATGGACCAGAAGGTTTGAAGACTCGGAAGGACAAGGCAAGCAGCCCTTTGACCATGTTCGAGAAACCTTTTTATGCATGTCTCATAGCACCTTATTATCAATGCATCGGAATCATGTTGAGGTGGAGACCACTTTGGTTGCTACCTTTGTTACTTACTATTGAAACTTGCATCAAGCATGACCCTACCTTCCTATGAGGGTTATGTGGGTGGGAGTAGTTCGGTTGCTTTAATAGTGGCTACGCAAATGGGACGGGTATATGCATGGTGACGGAGGCAGAATACTTTCAAAAGACTTTTCGAAAACCCCGTCGGGTGCCCCTTATGCCCGAGGGAGATGGTGAGATGGGTAACCACTTGATGACGAAGTGGTGTACCGAGGCAAGTGTGTGTGTTGTTTTGAAAACGGATTGGTTTAAGTTGCGACCGTTATTCCAACCTTACATGCGCAACCACTCTACCCTTATATGGGAAAGGGCATTATTGATTACCTAGGCCGATACTAGCATGGTGCCCGCATTACTAGTGACGGGGGTGACATGAGGTCACTCTTGGGACGGGGTCGTGCTTGGATAGGCGGCCATGACTGTCTTTACAGGGCACCGGACATACCGTTGGTACCCCGTGCTTGTGGTATGTGATGAATATGGGAGCGAGGCTCCAAAATCTTAAGATGTGAAATGTGGGGCACGGGGGTTGCTACCAATCGAGTGGACTCCATATTAGTGTCGCCTAGGGAAAGATAGTGATCGGGTGCTTACCCCGGGTACTTGAGGTATCGCGGGTCGTGGACGACACGGAAGTTCCCTGGATCTAGTGGGTAAAGTGTGCAACCTCTGCAGAGTGTAAAACTATTCGAATAGCCGTGTCCACGGAAAAGGATAGTTGGGTAACCGCTCTTGGGCTACGTCCAAAGTTTGCGAAACCTGGTGTGTGTGTGTGTGAGGAAACAACACGGTTCAGTGATATTGTTGGTGTAATTCTTGAGGAAGTCACAATGAGCTTGAGCATGAGTTGATTACAACTCTTTCTCGATAATGATGTCTGTGACCTCCTGATACTTGTTGCAGACACATGCATGCCCATGTTATATTATGATCATACTTGCATATGAAAAACTAGCTTTCCGCAAAACTGCCAATTTAGCAGTAGAGCTTTGCATAATTATTCTGTCATCACACTTGGGTTGCTTGCGAGTACATTCAAAGTACTCATTGGCTTGCCATTGGTTATTTTATTGGCCAGGCATGAGAGAACAGGATATGATGAAGATTTCTTGGTGACGAGCATGCGAGCTAGGAAGCTTCCCAGTCAGAATGCCTGTAGGGTTAAGGCAGATGGCATGGGTCCAAGTTGTTATTGAAGATTTCCGCAGCGATGATATACTCAAGACTTGACCATTATGGTCCTATTTGTGTAATACGGTATGTATGGATGTAAGACTCTTGTTATTCAGCTTCTGTGTGTTCAGTGAGCATTGATCTCTGGGATCAATGTACACGTGCATTCGGTGATCTCGACTTATGAGTCGGGGTCCCCACAGAGCTGGTATCAGAGCCATCCTGACTGTAGGAAGCCTTAGTTAGCATGGTCGTTAGTTAGGGTAAAACTATTTCCAAAACTATTACTAGATTTCAAAACTATCTATACTTCTCTTCCCTTCCCAGTTTTTTCGAAAGCTAGGCTATACCTAATCTCTTCCCCCTTCAAAATTGTTGGTCGCTAGGACCCTTATGCCCCTGACCACTGGATTTTCTGTAATCCTCGTGGAGTGCACCTTGCCAAACACTCACCCACCACTTCTGCACACGAGATTGGCGACACCACGACAAGACGATACCAACAGAAAATCCATCCTCGAGGAATGAGGACATGAAGACCCAGAAGATGGTGACACCCTTGACAGTGCCCCAAGAAGATGCAACATTGGCCTATGATGACCAGGGTATAGGTTATGCAAAATAGGGATATACATCGCTAATAGAGTAATCATGTCATTACCGTTGTTGTATCGGCAACCACCGGTGGATGAGAACCTCGCCATTTGGTCCGCCTCACTATAGTGAGCAGGAAAACGGTTCTCTTCGTCCCCCTCTCCTGGTGTCGATGTTTCCATCAACGAAACCGACATGATGGACCTCTATTATGCCTTGTTATTGTCATTGCATAAGGATTGCCTACCTGATACCCTCGACGTCCCAGAAGGCACAATGGGTCGTCATGATTAAAGAGACAAGAAAAGACCAAGTCAACGCCAGCTACAAGGAGGCACCTTCACCACCTCACCTCATCAGGCGAGAAGTTGTTGAAGATTCTTCAGGCTCAACCCGGATTGTTCATCAAGCAACTACAAGAGGCATAGCAACACCTGAGGAAGCTCAAAAGACTGCACGAGGCACAAGTCACGACACTGAGTCCGAGAACCCCTAGGGTAGGATGAGTCGTGTACCCCCTATGCGCAGTCGAGTCCGTATGATGGTTCAAATAGAACCATGATTGTGTGTTGTTTGCTTTTATTTGTTTGCGTTTTGATATAAGTCGCACTTTTGCCCTAGGCAACAAGTGCATGGCTATGTCATCTTCCTCGCCTTGTTTCTTTTGTTTCGGCCTTTTTGCACCTGTTTGATTGCACTTGCACTATAGAACCCCCTTTAGGCATTTCCCTCCTCTACGCTACTTTTTCCCTCTCTTCTCTCTCCCCAACTGAAGATCCGCAAGACAAGATGCACCAAGGATTCTACCTCGGTAGCCAACTAGCACTGAAGACTTCTGCTACAACCTCCACGATCAAGTGTAACCCCGTAGAATTATGTTTAACCCTCCAGACCAGTAACCCTCTTCCTAGACCCTTTGAGACTTCACGAGACACTCCAGCACGAACCCTTGACTATGCGCTTACCCCATAGAATTGCGAGAGAACCAGTTAAGCCTATATAACCATGCACAACACTGGGTTCGTAAAGGAGCTAGTGGACACAGTGAACGAGCACATTTTTGTCCTAAAATAGCACAAGAACTGACGATGCCATGGATAGACCAATTTGGGGATATAAGATAGATGACTTGGTGGCTTTATATCAGTGGCTTCGAGGAATTATTTGAGACCTTGATGGATTGTGAGATTTCATATTGGTGGGATCATGACTTTGGGGAAGCATGTATGAATCCTCGTCGACCATGAGATTTGGATTTATGTAGGTGATTCTGGTTGGTATAAATGCTAGATATGTGTGCATGGTTCGAAGTAAATTGGATTTAGACCGATGATCCTAATCGTGATACCATGCTTCTCGGTGGACAATAAACTAGGAGATTGGAGTATTTGTCGGAGTTGACTTAGGGATCTGTACGATCATGGCCGTGGAGATGACTTGACCCTGATGATGGGAATTTGGTGGACTTACTATCGTAATGCATAGTCCTTCCAAGTATTTGGGTAATATAGGAACTTGAGATCTTGTGGAACACCGTAGATATCGGATTTGTAGAATTGTTGGATTATGTGGTGATTGATGGAAATTACCGGGCTATTGGAGTTGATCTATAGGAAGGAAACAAAATCTTGGAGTGACACATGACGTGTTTCCTTAGAATAGAGATGCCTTATCGTAAGCCTTGCAAGAATAGGTTGAGTGCTTGGATTGTGGAGTTTAATTTAAGCTTAGCAGCATGTGTGACCTACCCATGGATTTTAGGGGTAGACATACATATGGATTTGGGGATCGTAGACAAGTATAATTTTGTTAGACCGTCTCTTGAGAGTCATGAGGATATGCATGGCATGAGGGGTGATTGAAGCTAGTCTATGCTTTTTCGTTCGGAGTACTAGATAGAGCTATTGGCATCTCAGAAACCGTGCTTGAGGATAAGATGATAAACGTTCACTCACTCACTAGAATCCTTGAAACCCTTAAGCCCCACCAAGCCACAACCTGGTCAGATTCTAACCACGGGCCTTCGCTCTAAGTCAGGAAGACCTTGCAAATACTCAACGGAGACCACCACCAATACCCCAACCTACCTTGCATACCCCCATAGACCTCATGGAGTAATTGGACAAGTTGGGTAACATCATTATTTGATGGCCTACTTGTCTGCCCGAAGACAAAAGAAGAGACGGACAGCTGGATAGAAGATATTTGAAGACCGCCCTGTCAAGAAGGAAGAACTACACCGACCACCGTCATCAAGAAGTGAGCCCCTGCATCCAAGACCGGACGTATCTGCAAACCACTCCTCTCGAAGGGACCGAGCATTTCCGTGTCGAAGGAACGCTCACACCAAGATTTATCGACCTTCTTCAAGACCACTACAAGTCAAATAGTAGACGGCTACTAGCTAGATTTACCACCTGAGATACCCTTCGTACACCAAATTTTCCACGAGTCACAACTCTGGAAATACTTTTGACTTCTTAACTAGCCGGTCCCCACAAGGACATCACCGAGCCTTTGGCATCTAACTCAACCTAACCTACTCAAGAGACCCCTCAGCAACCTGCATCAAGGAAGGCAGCAAGCGAGAAGCCACACCACCAAGTACTTCAAGATTCCATGGAGCAACACTCGGAAGCAGAACCAACAAGAAGAAGTGAAGACTACCCATATCCAAGACTCCGTATTCTTTTCCACGCCTAGTCTGGGAATCTCGGGGACGAGATTCTTGTAAGGGGGGTAGGTCTATCACACCCTGATTTTCATGTCACATTGCTTAAGCTAGTAATCATGTTAAGAATGTGGATTTACAAAAACTTTTGAGTGTTTTTTACGTTGCTTGATTTGACTTTTGTGTGCTGTTTGCTAGTGCTCTAAAAATCAAATAAATCCTCCAACTCTTATACTTCATCTCCTTGATCCAAAATCTTTTCCCAATGATCATGCCATGTGTATAGACCAGTATAGAATTTTCTTATAAAAATATTTTGGCCAAATAGTATTTTCTAAAAGTAGTTTTCCAAAAAACCCTGAATTGAGGTTTGCACTGCAAGTACCTTATTTAGGGTGTGAAAAATCTTTCAAAAAGTATATTTGAATCCTATTAGGTATAGGACTCCCAGAAACCACAAAGTTATAATTTTAAAAGTTATTTTTATATTTTATTTAAAAGCTTTTCTTTAAGGCCAGAAATGGTCTTTAATAGGGAAAAATTATTTAAGTATTTCAAAAATATTTGCCAAAATTCAGGGAAACTCATAGGACATATATTGTCCATATATAAGAGTTTCAACACATGGTCATGTTCAAAATATTGGACAAATCCTTCCAAAACCCTTTCAGGATATTTCAAGCTTTTGAAATATTTACAAAGGAAATATTCTCCAAAAAGTCCAGGGAAATTCTATCATGTCAAATATGACATATTTGATGATCTTGCAAAGCCTCATGCCTTGAAGATCAATGAAACATCATCTAATCCCCACAAAACCATTTCTGTCCCGTTTGAAGTTTGAGCAACTTTACATTGCCAAACTTGTCCAAATGCTCTCTAACTTGGTGCATATGCTAAAATGATGTAATTATGCATCTATGTGCAATGGCACAAGTTTTGGAGAAGCATAACTTGCTTTAAGTGCCCCAAAACCATTTCTGTTCAAATTCAAATTTGAACAACTCTACATTGTCAACTTTTTACCTGGGGCCTCAAACTTTGTGGGCATGATCATAACCCCAAATGATGATGCTACACCAAGAGTTGCATCAAGGGGAGATGATTAGCTTAACTCAAACTTGGTGAAACCATTTTTGTTGATTTCTAGGGTTCACCAAAGTTACATTGGCAACTTTGCCCAAATGAGCTCAAATTTGGTGGAAGGGCCTAAATGTATGTGACATTCCGTCCTGTTAAGTCCCATGCCAATTGGAGGTCAATTGCTTTCCCAAAACATGATCAAACACCTTCTGCCAATTTACCAAAACCCTTGTTTTGACCACTTTTACTATTCCCCTCCACCTCAAATTCTTACCACAGCTTCTCCTAGTCCTATTCTACCTCCAGTAACTATCCCCTGCCTCAGCTCAATCATTGGAGGGGGTAAAACCCCAATTTACTCTTCTGGACAGCAGTTTTCACCTCCTCCTTCGCCTCCCTCCTCATTCCAGTGGCTCCCCAGGGCATCCAAGACCATCACACCTTTGTTTACTAACCCCTAGCACTGCTGGACATAAGGGGACACGCAATGGCACTTTGTTTATGTCGTGGCATGCAGAGTTCGCGCTCTGGAGCACGCTACAGTGCCCTGGCGCACTGTAGCCTCGCCCAACCAGGAGCCCCCGACCACCTCGGGCCTCCTCCTCGTGTCCCCCGAGGTCGCCTCGACATCCGCAACCTGCAGGACTGTCGGCCCTATCCTCTCCTACCCTCCTTCTCCTTCCGCGAGCTCGTCCAAGCGCGTCCATGGACGTCGCTCACGGTACACCGCGGCTGCACCTATATAAAGCCTTCCCCGAGCACTCCCTTGCCTCTTCTGGATCCTCCTCTCTTCGGTGCACCTCGCAGACATCATCCCTCTCCCCCTCGTGCCCTCTTTGCCCCTCCATGGCCGACGAGTCGCCGTCGGCCTCCTCCCAAATTAGCTCCCTGTGGCCTCCCCCTTCTCTGTTGGCCACCAGGAGGAGAACGGCCACTGGGCTGCGGAGCTACCCGTCCCCTCGCCGCCTCTTCCCGTGCCCCGTGGTGCCCGTACCACCACCGCCCGACGAGGCCATCCGCCACGGCCAGTGTAGGGCGCGCTTCAGCCGTCCCCCGCCGTCCCCGAGAACTTTCCCTGGTAGCTTGCTCCCCGGCGGCCCCTCCGGTGCCCGGATCTTGGCCGGGGGTGGCCCATACCGCCATGGGCAAGCGCCGGCCAGCGCGCAGCCGAGGCATCAAGCCCCTCCGTCGCGGGCGCGGGAGGAAGGGGATGACCCTGCGGGTGGGGCCCGCAGGTCAGTGACCCCGTCAGCCAGCCACACGGTTTAAGTGGAGACGGGCCAGGCGGAAATCGTGTTCCCCAGGCGGAAGCGCACTTAGGAAATGACGCCTTCGGCGTCACCACCTCCGCCCGCACGGCCGAGCCGCTGGGCCGGCCCACGGCCTATCCGCCGCCCTGAGCGCAGTGAAGGGTATAACCCTTTTTCCTGTTCTTTTTCTTTTTCAGACAACTTCATAAGTCCATTTATAATTCAAATGAACCCCAAATTTGATGATTCAAATTTCTGGTAGTTTCTAAAATCATGCTCTATCACATGATGCAACATGCACATTTTTCCAGGAACATTTCCTTCACAAATAATTATCAAATACCCTTATTCCATTTTCTGTGATGAACTTTACAAAATCATAGAGGGCTCAAATTTGATCCAAATGCAGTGGTTCAAATTCCTAGATGCTTGTCATATCCAAACTTAGTTTTGGAACATTTCTATTAATACTTTCTGTACCCCACCAAATAATGAGCCATTTCTTCATATTTATCAACTTTGCAAAATCCTAGGAAATTCATTTGAGTTCCAAATCCAGTGAAACCAACTCCTAGATGCTTCTAAAATCATGACTTGTTGATGGGAGCCTTTGCTCATCATTCAAGAATATATTTATGTACACTTCTTTCAAATCCATAAACCCCTTGATTCCATCATATTGAAATGATCCAAACTATCCATTGATCCAATACCTATGTAACCACCTTGGTTATTTTTCATATGACTAGAGGTATCCTAGAAAAGTCCAACTCCTATTTTTAGAGCACTTTTATTTTTGCTTTGATTGTGTAGCTTATTATGATTGTTTCCATCGTTAGTTGACGAAATAAACGAAGTACTCGGAGATGGACCAGAAGGTTTGAAGACTCGGAAGGACAAGGCAAGCAGCCCTTTGACCATGTTCGAGAAACCTTTTTATGCATGTCTCGTAGCACCTTATTATCAATGCATCGGAATCATGTTGAGGTGGAGACCACTTTGGTTGCTACCTTTGTTACTTACTATTGAAACTTGCATCAAGCATGACCCTACCTTCCTATGAGTGTTATGTGGGTGGGAGTAGTTAGGTTGCTTTAATAGTGGCTACGCAAATGGGACAGGTATATGCATAGTGACGGAGGCAGAATACTTTCAAAAGACTTTTCAAAAACCCCGTCGGGTGCCACTTGTGCCCGAGGGAGATGGTGAGATGGGTAACCACTTGATGATGAAGTGGTGTACCGAGGCAAGTGTGTGTGTTGTTTTGAAAACGGATTGGTTTAAGTTGCGACCGTTATTCCAACCTTACATGCGCAACCACTCTACCCTTATATGGGAAAGGGCATTATTGATTACCTAGGCCGATACTAGCATGGTGCCCGCATTACTAGTGACGGGGGTGACATGAGGTCACTCTTGGGACGGGGTCGCGCTTGGATAGGTGGCCATGACTGTCTTTATAGGGCACCGGACACACCGTTGGTACCCCGTGCTTGTGGTATGTGATGAATATGGGAGCGAGGCTCCAAAATATTAAGATGTGAAATGTGGGGCACGGGGGTTGCTACCAATCGAGTGGACTCCATATTAGTGTCGCCTAGGGAAGGATAGTGATCGGGTTCTTACCCCGGGTACTTGAGGTACCGCGGGTCGTGGACGAAACGGAAGTTCCCCGGATCTAGTGGGTAAAGTGTGCAACCTCTGCAGAGTGTAAAACTATTCGAATAGCCGTGTCCACGGTCAAGGACAGTTGGGTAACCGCTCTTGGGCTACGTCCAAAGTTTACGAAACCTGGTGTGTGTGTGTGTGTGTGAGGAAACAACATGGTTCAGTGATATTGTTGGTGTAATTCTTGAGGAAGTCACAATGAGATTGAGCATGAGTTGATTACAACTCTTTCTCGATAATGATGTCTGTGACCTCCTGATACTTGTTGCAGACACATGCATGCCCATGTTATATGTTGATCATACTTGCATATGAAAAACTAGGTTTCCGCAAAACTGCCAATTTAGCAGTAGAGCTTTGCATAATTATTCTGTCATCACACTTGGGTTGCTTGCGAGTACATTCAAAGTACTCATTGGCTTGCCACTGGTTATTTTATTGGCCAGGCATGAGAGAACAGGATATGATGAAGATTTCTTGGTGACGAGCATGCGAGCTAGGAAGCTTCCCAGTCAGAATGCCTGTAGGGTTAAGGCAGATGGCATGGGTCCAAGTTGTTATTGAAGATTTCCGCAGCGATGATATACTCAAGACTTGACCATTATGGTCCTATTTGTGTAATACGGTATGTATGGATGTAAAACTCTTGTTATTCAGCTTCTATGTGTTCAGTGAGCATTGATCTCTGGGATCACTGTACACATGCATTCGGTGATCTCGACTTATGAGTCGGGGTCCCCACAATCGCCATGCGTCAATCGAGGCCGCAGGCTTTTGGGGCCCGCGGTGCTCCGCACTTGACCCTTGGCTTCACCGCGAAGCCAAGCCCGAGCGTGCCTTGGGCCCAGGGGCTACTGTCGGCGTTCTAGGAACGGGGGTACTCATACTTGCCTGCCTGCGGCCCAGGGCGTGGTCATCCCACGGCCTGGTACGGCCCAACCTCGTCAGCAACCACTCAAGACCCTCACGAGGGACCGAGCCTCGCGAGGTGGGCAACACATGACCTCCCCTGGGGCGGCCTCACTAGGCTAGCTCCCGAGGAGCGGAGATATCAAGTCTAGGGGCACCTCGCGAGGTCCACATGGCGTGAGCCATGATGAACAAGGCCAGGAAAGCGCCAGCGGGTGCACGATGCTAGTTTCCTCTTTGGTGCTAAAGGGGCAGGCGCATGCAAGGAGTCCCGAGGCATCAAGCAAAGGTTTCCATATCGGTGCAACAAGACCAAGACCAGCAGGGCCGCAGAGCGGACGTCATTGCGGAGCCCACGGCGGCGTCATCACCAGAGCCTTTGGTAGGCGAAGACCACCTTTTGTCAGGATAGCTTGTACTAGTTGTCCCCCTTCAAATTTGGCCTTTGTGGGATCCTTTCCCGCTCAATATTTGGGAAGAGGTCCCGGGCCTCTATAAATGGGGCTAGCCACAACCATATGGGGCATCGAGTCCAGAGCCAACAAGACACACACCATCAAGCTCATCCGAGCGCAAGAACACCTCTCCTGAGGAGGTTGTTATTCCCTTGTACTTGTTCTTCCTTAGCCTATAAGGCAATCCACGACACCATACTGGATTAGGGTATTACACCACAATGGTGGCTCGAACCAGTATAAACCCTTGTGTCTCTTGTTCTTAAGTTCGACGAGCTAGGCTTAGGACTCGGTGAGTAGAGGATCTAGTGTGGAATGAGAGATCTTCATGTGCACCCAAGTGTTCGAACCTCAAGGGTTTTGCCGGAACCCAAGATCCGACACACCGGACGGCCATGCTTCAGGACATGCGCCCATGGACGGGGCTCCTTCCCCTCTCGCATAGGAAGGCGCGCCCGGCGCCCCTCTTAGGCTGGACTCGAGGGCTCTCCTATGGAGGGCCTCCGACCTAGCCAACGTCACGAGGGAGGCGCTCGGGCACCATGTTTAGGCGTGCTTCAGCATGTGCTTTCGCAGAGAGAGCACATGGCATGAGGCACCTGGTGCTCAGGAGTTCATCACCAAGGCGATCAAAGATCTTCAGAAGGCAAGGGCAATGCAAGGCGAGGGTCACCCCGTGTCGCCACGCACCGCTCCCTCTATTGACGAGGGCAGGGGGCTACGAGTCTACGTCAACATCCCAGGGCTCAATAGAGCCACATCTCAGGAGCTCTTCTAGCTGTCCCGAGTGGGACTGTGTGAGGTTCGCCCTCATAGCTATGTTCGCATGCCTTTCGGTCTGCCGAACAGCGCTGCCCTACACCAGTGCCACATGCGGAGCATCCTGGCAGCTCGCGAGGCCAAGCACTAGGAGATCCTAGCAGAGGAAGCTTTGATCCTTCATGAGCGTCCTAGACCACGGGAGCTTCGCGAGGTTCAGGGGCCAGACGACTCATGAGGAGCGACTTCAGCGGTGTGCATCTTCAACTACACCAACACTTCTCCTGCAATAGTGTCAGGTGACATTTTTTGTTTCGTTTAGTCGGGGCCGCCCCTCGGGCTGCATCATCCCCAAGCCGTATGGGTCCGTCCCTATGGCGTGTATCGTATTTTCTTCTCAATCAGTTGGGGGCGCCCCTCGGGCTGCAGCATCCCCAAGTCGTGTGGGTCTGTCCCTATGGCGTGTATCATTTTTGCATCTATTAGAACTCGCCTTACCTTGAGCTCCTTTACGAATATCACCTTCCTCTCTGGCGCTTCGTCGCTATGAACGTCATGCGCCCTCGCGAACCCGCTCTCGACTGCCTCGTGATTAAGGACTGGCACAGCGTCTATCCTCGGGTCCATCCCTGCAACGTTGCTAAACACAAGTGGCTGAGCTCTGGCTCGCGAGCCAGCTCTCGTGCACGTCACCTCCCATGGCCCTTGGTGCCTTCTTCTCGCATGAGCTAATCGGGGTTGGCCGAGTCAGGGTGCGCGACCCGGTGCCGCGCCACCTCGGGAGCCACGTGCCGGTTTTCTTTCTTTAGGACCGTCGCATGAGAAGACTTGGCATGACGTCTTTGCTCGAGTTCGTCCCTACAGCGTCGACAAATCCATAGGCTGAGCTCTGTCTGGCGGGTCGGCCCCGTTCATGTCACCTCCTGGGGTCGTTGGTGTTTGGCCTTCTCATGCAATATCCTCAGGAGATTCCATCGGTGCAGGTTACCTAACCATCTTGTAGGGCCCTCACAAGTATACCCAGACAAATTCTGGCGCAACCGGCCTTCAGGTAGGGCCTTGTGAGTCCCGCGCTTGGTCAAGAGTGCCCATACACACCTCCTCCAGTCCTGCTGTGCAAGCCACATATCAAGACGGGGATGTACACACCCCGGGGGGCTCCATTCAGAGGGAGCCCCCACCCACGCACCAGTGGAAGCCCCATGCTCCGCGCTGGCGGACGACACTGTCGAGGAGAGGCTATGTCTGCGCAAGAACGGAAGCACCATGCTCTGCGTTGGTGAATAAACAACTTAGGGTGGCCTCACGGCCGCATCAACCTCAGGGGAGCCACCAAGCTCTCTCCTCAGCCTCACCACGCTGCTTTCCTTCGGGAGGGTAGCGCGAGGGGGTTGGGCACGGAGGCTACGCTCAGGTCACGTCTGGCGTATGCCACCTCGCTAGGTCCCTCGGACCTGGTCTTCGCGTGCCCCTCCCGAGCGAAAGCCTCGCGAGGAATGAGTATGGAGGTTTGTTTGTATGTCAAGGGGGCCCCTGGGCATCGTGATCCAGAGGCCTAACTAGCCACATAGCCCCTCACCCCTTGGTCTCGTCCTGGTGATCCGGACGCCCCAACGGTGGCTGAGGTATGCGCGGGGTCGGGCCCTGCCGATGCAGAACGCTAGAACCTACACCCGCATCTCCTTCTTGAGGGTTGTTTGAACGTCAAGGTGGGTCCTGGGCATCGCGGCCCTGTGGCCTAACTGTTCATGTAGCCCCTCACCCATTGGTCTCGTCCCAGTGATTCGTATGACCCAACGGCGGTTGAGGTATGCGTGGGGCCGGGCCCTGGCAACACAGAACGCTAAAGCCAGAAGAAAGGAAGATAGCGAAACCCTAGCAAATTATTACAAAACATACTGTCTCACAAAGGTTCAAAACAAAAGTTTTATGCCTCCACGAGCCATGATAAATGTTGCAGGAACAAAACAGGAAGCAGCGGGTCCCTGTCATCTTCTTCAGCCCGTGACGCCACCATCGCCAGCCTGGGGTGACCCATCGTTAATAACATCGCCACGGTATCCTCCATTGGCCCCCGCTGTCACAGTCGCGGGGTCGATCAGACGAAACTACTGCAGCAGAGCCCCGATCTGCTCCTCCACGACCTCAGCAGCGGCACCTTGAAGCTCAGAAGCTGGGTGCTCAAGCAGGGCGCCAAAATCGAAGTTGGGGTCCTGGAGGTAGAGGTGGTGGTAGATGTGTGTCGCGACCGAGGTGGAAACAGCACGAGCCTCCGCCTCTACCAAGGGGCCCAACCCGGCGATAACACCCTCAAGCAACATAGCAAGCCTAGGGAGCAGTCCGGCGGGGCCCTCCTCCGGTGTTACCAGCGGCTTCTTGTTCCCTGTTCCGTCAAGGAATCGCAGGGAAGTGTGGAGCCTCTCCTGGAGGGAGACGAAGGCGTCGCACTCCACAGTGGCCTCCTTCTCAGCATCGGGAAGGGACCTCCAGGATGCTTCTACCTCCTTCTCCAACTTCTCCAAGCGACCGCGCTCCGTAGCTTGGTCCTGGGTGGTTTGCTTCAGCACAGTGTCGCGGTCATCAAGCGCAGCAGCCTGGGCCTTCAGATCCTTCTCCTGCTCCTCAAGACGATGTCTGCGTCGGTGAGGGTCTTCAGCTCGGCTGCCGTCGCGTGGCAGCGCCCCTCAGCAGCCTTCACGGCGGCCATCGCCATGTCGTGTTCAGCCACGACCACGCCAGCCACCTTCTTGCCCTCTTCGGCGGCGGACTCAGCCACGCTCCAGGCTGTCCTGATGGACGTATCGGCCAGGAGCCACCCTGAGATCAGCCCCAAGAGTCCCGTCGCCATGCGGCGGCACCATCATGGAAGTGAACCCGGAGTTGGTTCAGCGCGATGAAGACATCCTCCAAGGCGCGGGGCATGGTGGCAGAGCCATGACCCGCTGGCGGGATGGCTTGAGGAGAAGACGGCGTCAGCGCCGGGGCCGGTGGAGCAGCAGGAACCTGGACGACAGGGGGCTCCCAATCCTTCAAACCCCCGGCAAGGTTGCCGGGGCTGGGGCCTCCAAGGTTAGTCTGGCCACACTTGGGGGCGTCTCCTGAGCATGGGTTCCTGAGCCCCGAGAAGCATGCCCAGGAGCAGGCAAGCGCAGGGCGGCCCCTTCCTTCAGTGCCAGAGTCGCAGTGGCGGCGGCAGAAGGCACGACCTCAGAAGGCCTGGTCTCCTCCTTCCTCTTCTTCGTCTATGGTGGCGACCTGGCCATCGGGAGGAGGACGTCTTGAGTATAGTACCCAAAGCGGAAGCAGAAATAAGGTAAGATACTTACTGGTTATTTGCGACGTACGTTGTCTTCTTGGACAGGAGCGAGGTGGCCCCGAGCTTCCCAGCCACAAGACTCGCCGCGCCCCGAAGGGCGGGTGTGTGTGTGGCAGCGGCCCCTGCAGCACCAACCATTGACGCGGAGGCGGAAGCACCTCCCTGGAGAGGCGGGACAACACTGCCTTTCTTCGCGACCCCATGCACCAGCCTCTTCAAGGGGGTGGCCCCGGACCTAGTGGTCACCCCGGTGGAGCGCGGCGACCCCTCCACCAAGCACTCGCCGGCATCGTCATCATTAGAGAAGCCGCGGAGCAGCTCGCTCCATAGAGGAGGAGATGTCCCCGCCGTCTCCTCCAAGGTCACCTCTGAGTCCTCCTACCCCTCCTCATCAGAGTCCTTACCGGAGGATACCGACACCGTGGGAGGAGGAGCATGGGGGCTCATCGGCAGCACAAGCCCTCGCTCATTGAAGACGAGCACAATGGTGACTACGTTTGCCTAGTCATCACGGTTGTACAGCAGAAAATAGCCGTCCGGATGGTCACCGGGGTCCTTGTCAAGAAAGACGCGCACGGCCTTGCCCAGTTCCTCGTCAGTCAGAGCCACTAGGTGCAGCCGGAGCTTGTCATCTTCGCCCTGGAGGATGCACAAGGGGCGCGAACGCGCCTATAGAGGAGCAAGGTGTTGCTTCACAAACTCCTTGACAAGCAAAGCCCCCGTCAGCTACCCCATCATCAACTCCTTTATCATCGTCTCCAACAACTGCTCCTATCGAGGGTCGGTGAGCTTCTCGTGAGCCCACCGTCAGCTTCTCCGGCAGCACAAGTGGCCGCTCCAGCCAAACATGGGAACGCTTGGCATCCACGAAGACCCACTTGCGCCGGAAGTCGTCCACCTTCTTCTTGGATTTGGAGATTACATTGCCGGAGTGGACTACGACAAAGGTGAGGCTCCCGGAGCGCTAGTCAGTGTCATCCCTAAGGTAGAAGAAGTGGCGGAACAATGCAATGGAGGGTGCCACCCTGACGAATGCCTCGCAGTAGAAGGCAAAGATCGACAGGAGAAAAGTGGAGCTAGGGTGGAGATGAAGGGCGTGGATCCGGTAATGTTTGAGGATGGCGAGTGAGAAATTGGAGAAAGGGGGGACAAGACCAGCAAATATGTTGTGCATGAAGAGGGGGTAGAGGGTCTCACCCAGAGATTCCGGCTTGGTGGAGCTAAACTTGACCATCATTTCTCCCCCTCATTGTGGCTGGACGCCAGCAGTGAGAGCATGGAGGCGAGGTCCTTCTCATTGGTTGCGATGGAGGTGTAGAGGGCCGACTCTGGATCGGGAGCCGGACCTGAGGGAGAGGCAGCAGGCTGTGATTTCTCAGTGCCCACATGCCAGGCCCATCAGGCAGAAGGTCCACAAGCAAGCATTGGAGCGGCATCAGTTCATTGCTGAGGAGATCAAGAAACTTGAGTCAGCTGGTCTGGTTAGAGGAGTGTTGCACCCAATGTGTTTGGCTAATCTAGTGGCAGTGCGCAAGGCTAACGGGAAATTGAGACTTTGCATTGATTTTACGGATCTGAACAAGGCATGCCCAAAGGACACATTACCATTGCCGTTCACCGATTAGATTGTGGATTCAACGTCCGGATGCGACTTGATTTCCTTCATGGATGCCTACTCTGGATACAACCAGATCTTCATGTCAAAGGAGGATGAGGAGAAGACAACATTCATTACCCCATGCGGCACATATTGCTTCGTGCAGATGCCTTTCGGGTTGAAGAGCGCTGCAACCACATTCGCAAGAGCAGTGCAGATTGGGTTTGAGTCATAGTTGCACAGGAATATCGAAGCATACATGGATGATATAGTGGTCAAAACCAAGGACAGGTCGACTCTCATTCAGGACTTGGAAGAGACCTTTGCAAACCTGCGCAAGATCAACTTGAAGTCGAATCCAGAGAAGTGTATGTTTGGTGCCCCTTCCAGCAAGCTGCTTGGTTTCTTTTTGTCCGACTGGGGATGGAGGCCAATCCCGACAAGATCAAGGCCATCGAGCAGATTCAGCCACCCAAGACAGTTAAGGATATGAGACGTTTGATTTGATGTGTTGCTGCATTGAACATGTTCATTTCCAAGTCTGCTGAGCGCGCCTTCCCGTTCTTCAAAATCTTAAAGAAGGCAGGGCCCATGGAGTGGACCACATAGTCAGATGTTGCGCTACAAGAATTTAAGGCCTACCTCTCTTCTGTTCCCACCTTGGTCGATCCCATACCACAAGAGTCGTTGATGCTATACTTAGCAGCAACCAATCAAGTGGTTAGTGCGGTGTTGGTGGCGCAGCGAGAGGTAGATGACACGGCAGGAGCCGTCACAGCCCCCTTTGGGAAGGGAAGTGAACCCATCTCTGTAGGGTCAGAGGCAGTTCAGGATAAGAAAGAGGAGAGAAGCGGAGACAACTCCATGGTCGCGGCAAGGAAGAAAGTGGTCCGGCGCCTAGTATAATTCGTCAGCTCCTTGCTATAGGGGGCTAGATCAAGGTACTCTGGCATGCAAAATTTGATCTTTGGCCGTGTCATGGCCTAAAGGAAACTGCGCCAGTACGTCCAAGCCCACGATGTCACAGTTGTCACCCGCTTCCCTAAAGCCACTGGCATAATTGTGGAATGGGCCTTGGAGCTGTCAAGTTTTGGTCTGAAGTTTGAGAGCATAACAACTATCCAGAGCAGAGGACTAACGGAGTTCATCGCAGAGTGGACACAACCTCCTGACGCAGAGGTATTAGAGATAGTTATCCCCGGCAAAGAAGCACCCCAAGACTGGATTATGTACTTCGATGGTGCCTTCTCCCTACAAGGTGGAAGGGCTGGCGTGCTTCTGGTTGCTCCTACCGGGGAGCACCTCAAGTAGGGCATCCAAATGCATTTTCCCCAGGAGGAGGCCACTAACAACATTGCGGAGTATGGGGGACTTCTTACCAGGCTCAGGATAGCCACCAAATTCGGAATCAAGAGACTGATCATTCAAGGAGATTCGCAGCTAGTGGTGAGACAAGTGAACAAGGACTACAAAAGCCCATTGATGGATGATGTCGGCGTCCTGGGAACAAGGGTACCCAGACTTGCCTGTCTGTGGGCCACGACGCGCTCGTACCACGGCTTGGTACGGCCCAACTGATCGACCAGCTGTGCAAGACCCTCGCGAGGGGGGGCTAGGCCTCGCAAGGAGAACAACATCAAGACCCCCTCAGGAGCGGCCTCGGCAAGGTGCTCCGGAGGGGTGGAGAATCCAAGGCCAAGCCAGCCTCAGGAGGAGGTAGTGATGTAAGCAGTGATGCACCGCCCCAGCGGGTGCCAGCGCCCGCCAGCAGCGCAGTTGTCGTTTCGGTGCAAAGGAGGCAATGCAGACATAGGTTCCCGAGGAGTGGGACAAAGGTTTCCCCTTTGGTGCAACAAGACCGAACACCGCAAGGACGACAGGGAGGATGTCACCACCGCGTCACCGCCTGATCCTTTTGCAGCCGAAGACTGCTTTTGTCAGGGTAGGAACATCCTTGTGTTCCCACTCAAAAATGGCCATTGTGGGATCCCTTCCCGCCTAAACATTTTGGGGGAAGAGGACCCTGGCCGCTTATATAAGTAGCTAGGATCCTCATTGTGAGGAGTCATGGGAGGCCAAGTCCATTCAAGTGGAGCAGATCCATACTCTCTGCCACCACGCAAAGGAGCAAGAACACTTGCCTCCTGACCCTCCTGAGCTCAGGAATAACTGTACTAGTTCATATTACAGCCCTCCTAAGGCCAATCCACCAAAGCAGGAAGTAGGGTTTTACACCACAAGGTGGCCCGAACCTGGGTAAACTCTTGCGTGTTTCACTTGTTGTTTGCTTGAATCTCTTCACTGGGCGAGGGAGAGATGCTAGGTAGACGTGAGTGGGAGAGATCTTCGTTCACGCCCCTGTGTTCGAACTTCTTGGGTTTTGTGGAGCCCGTAATCCAACATTTGGCGTGCCAGGTAGGGGGCGTGAACGAAGATCTCTCCCACTCACGTCTACCTAGCATCTCGCCCTCGCCCAGTGAAGAGATTCAAGCAAACAACAAGTGTAACACGCAAGAGTTTACCCAAGTTCAGGCCACCTTGTGGTGTAAAACCCTACTTCCTGCTTTGGTGGATTGGCCTTAGGAGGGCTGGAATATGAACTAGTATAGTGATTCCGGGGCTGAGGAGGTGAGCTCAGAAGGGTCAGGAGGCAAGTGTTCTTGCTCCTTTGCGTGGTGGCAGAGTTTCTGGATCTGCTCCACTTGACTGGACTTGGCCTCCCTTGACCCCTCACAATGAGGATCCTAGCTACTTATATAGGCGGCCAGGATCCTCTTCCCCCGAAATGTTTAGGCGGGAAGGGATCCCACGACGGCCATTTTTGAGCGGGAACACAAGGACATTCCTACCCTGACAAAAGAAGTCTTCGCCTGCAAAAGGATCAGGCGGTGACGCGGTGGTGGGCTCGGTGGTGACATCCTCCCTATCGTCCTTGCGGTCTTCGATCTTGTTGCACCAAAGGGGAAACTTTTGTCCCGCTCCTTGGGAACCTCTGTCTGCGCTACCTCCTTTGCACCGAAATGGCAACTGTGCCACTGGCGGGCGCTGGTACCTGCTGGCGCGGTGCGTCACTACTTACGTCACTGCCTCCTCCTGAGGTAGGCTTGGCCTTGGATTCTCTGCCCCTCCGGAGCACCTTGCCGAGGCCACTCCTGAGGGGGTCTTGACGTTGTTCTCCTCGCAAGGCCTAGCCCCGCCTCGCGAGGGTCCTGGACAGCTGGTCGATCAGCTGGGCTGTACCAGGCCGTGGTAGGAGCGCGTCGCAGCCCGCACACAGGCAAGTCTGGGTACCCTGGTTCCCAGGACGCCGATAGTAGCCCCCGAGCCCAAGGCGTGCGTGGAGTTGGCTTCGGGGCGAAGCCTTAGCCGAGGACGAAGCGCCGCGGGCCCCAAAAGGCTGCGGGCCAGGCTAGCGCGTGACGGTTGGATGGGACGTGGGCAACTCCGCTTCCCGTGCAGTCTCGACAACCGTGCGACTTGACAACTCCTTGGCGCGGGCGGCGCGGCCATTATGGCCGCACGTGAGTGGCCGACGATTGATCTTCTTGGCCTATAAACAGGGAGTGAGGCACCACTCCTCTCACTTGACTGTTGCTGATCAATCCCTGCTCCTCCCACTTCTCCGAGGGCTTCCATGGCGCCGATACGTAGGTTCTTGGCCGTGGAGAAGGGGAAGAGGCCGATGGTGGGGCCTGAGCGGCTCCCCCCGAAGAAGAGGCACCGTGATTCTCCAAGAGCATCCCTGAGGCCGGCGGATGCCCGCACATGGTCCACGCGGGCGCCGCCAGGATTTCCGCTTCCTTTAGGTGCTCCGGCGATAGGCGGACAAAGCGGGGACGGTGACAAGGGTGGTGCAATCAGCCGCCGAAAGATGCGGGTGACTCCTCGCGCCCTGCTGCCGTCCCATACTGAGGACGATGCCTGCGAGTTCATCGTATGGGCGGGGGGCCCTCCGCATTCTTGGATCCTCCTTCCTCCATTCCTGAAGGAGGTGCTCCCGGCACGCGGCCGAGTGACGATGCAGCTGAGGCACAAGGGGTGCCACCTTCCCCCTTCATATGCCGACGTGGACGTGATCTCCTCTAGACAGGTCTTCATGACCTAGGGTTGGGGTGTGGTGCGCTGCACCTGTGCCCCCGCCGGGAGGCACATTCTTCATTTTGCGCAGGACAGGATGGGCATGATGACCTTCAAGGTCTTCGGGGCGGACGGTTACCGGCTGTCATGTGGCACGGGGAACGGGCTCGCCGGCGACCATTCCCCAAGCCGTCAGGGCAGCCAGGCCGGGGGCAAGGCGCTCGCCATCGGTTGCGCCTACGACACCTTTGGTAGCAGTTACGCTACCCCTGAGACGGCCTCGAGCTCCGACGAGAGCTACGAGCCGCCAAGTCGCCGCTCCTATTGCCGGAAGGAAAAAGTGTCCTCCCGGCGCCGTCGTTGTTGAAGGAGTTCAAGCCGTACTCCTCGAGAGTGACCCTCTTAGCTTGGTCCCTGCGGGACACCATGGACGGCCCCATGAGGGCATGTAAATCCTTGTAATACTTTTGCTATTATCTGGCATTATAAACTTATGTTCCTTATGAGACCCTCTGCTGGAGCATGACTTTCCATTCCTTCTGTCCCCGCGGTAGTTTAGGGGCCTACGCCTGCGAGACCCAGTCCCTAGACAAGCCTCAGCCTACGCTGGCATGCCAGGTCGCGATGCCGTGGTCAAGGCCAGGAGGTGAGTGACCCAGGGTCCGATAGGAGCCCCCGAGGCGCGATGCTCGGGAAGTCCCTCTTGGCGTGCAGGCAATCACCCACCGGGCCGTCGGGAAGGGCTTTCATGCCCGAGCGGATTCGTGATTAAAGTGGGTGGAGGTGTAGGTACGTGAGTAGATGCGGCGTTGAAAACTTATCTTAGCGATCCCCTGTGGTCAGGTGGCGGTGGCACTTGATTTTCTGTCACCTTTCCCTCGGGGCGCGGTTTTGTGCCCGGGGTGTCTTCACGAGGAGGTGGCAGCAGTCGCTCCCAGGCCACCAATCATAAGGGGCGCGGCTGCAGAGGCCCTGGGAGCGCAGGTCACGGAGCTGGTGGAGGCGTTCCTCAAGGCCACTGCTACCGCAGCCGAAGAGGTGGAGACCGGTGATGATGCGCTTGGTGATGCCTGATCTGCTCATGTCCAGAGAGAGAAGTGCGAGTGCTTCGGGGAGGCGTAAGAACTTTGTTTGAATTTGAAAAACTTGGTATTATTGTAATAACTAGATGATTTCTGTGCTTGTTTCCTTTCATGTTTGCTTAGGTGCTCTGCGTCGGCAGGGCCCAACCCCGCGCATACCTTGATCGCCATTGAGCTCTCCGGGAGACCGGGGTTATCGTAATAACTAGACTCAAGGGATGAGGGGCTACGTGGCTAGTGACGCCCCTGGGTCGTGACGCCTGGGGGTCCCCCTTGACGATCAAGAGATCCCGTTTGCATTCTGCGTCGGCAAGGCCCAACCCCGCACATACCTCGATCGCCATTGAGCCCTGCGGGTGACCGGGGTTATCGTCATAACTAGACTCAAGGGATGAGGGGCTACGTGGCTAGTGAGGCCCCTGGGTCGCGATGCCCAGGGGTCCCCTTTGACGTACGAACGACTCTCATGAGGGAGAACAAGCACCATACCTTGCTCACAAGCCTTCTCCTGGGATGGGGGCGCGAGAAGGCCAGGTGTCTGGGCACCTGGTAGGGTGGCGTCTGCCAGGCGTGACCTAAGCATAGCCCCTGTGCCTAGCCCCTCTCGCGACACCCATCCAAGGAGAAGCTGTGAGTGTCGTGAGCTGAAAAGCTCCCTGAGGTTGGTGCGACCACTGGGGCCGCCCTCAATTGTTTATAACTAGCGCGGAGCATAGAGCTACCACACTTGCGGAGAGTGCGCATAACCGCACCTCGGTCATAGCGGCCAGCGCGGAGCTTGGTGCTTCCACTGGTTCGTGGGCATAACCGCTCCTCGGTTGGTCCTGCCAGCGTGGAGCATGGTACTTCCACTAGACCGTGGGAGGGAGCCTCCCACCGGGAGAGACTCCGGGGCGTGTACAGCCTCGTCCTGTCACGTGGCTTGCACGGTAGGACAGCCACGGTGTATATGGGCCCTCCTCTGGACGAGTTGAACGACTCTGAGGAAGTTCTCATGAGCTTACGCATCACTCATGAGACCCTACCCTGAGGCGGGTTGCGCCTGAGTCTTCTTCTGCAAAATGTGAATAGAGAGGTGTTGTGTCGACCTGCGCCGAGTGCGTCTCTAGAGGGTATCGCATGAGAAGGCCGCAACACCAGCGACCCCAGGAGGTGACGTCACGGGAATGGCTCGCGAGGCAGAGCTCAGCCGCTGGATTTGTCGACGCTGCAGGGACGGACCCGAGCACAGACGTCGTGCCCAGTCTTCTCATGCAACGATCCAAAAGAAAAGCACCCGGCGCGCGGTTCCCGCGTGAGCGAGGCACCTGCCATGGGCCCCTACATACCCATCCATGATTAGCCCATGTGAGAACAAGGCACCAAGGACCACGGGAGGTGACATCACGGGAATGGCTCGCGAGATAGAGCTCAGCCCTTGGGTTTAGCGATGCTGCAGGGACGGACCCGAGCACAGACGCCGTGCCAGTGCTTAATCATGGGGCGTTCGCGAGTGGGCTCACAAGGGCTCATGACCTTAGTGGCGGTGAGAAGGCCAAGCATGTAGATAATGCGAATGGAAAGAAGCAACTAGCCTTGATCATGCACAAAAAGGGAGACAACTGCGGGGGAATAGCCCCCAGCAGTCCGAGGATGATGCAGCCTGGGGGCGCCCTCGATTGGATACCTGAAGCATCACCTGGTACTTGTCGAAGAAGAGTTGGGGTAGCTGAAGACGCGAGCCATGCGGGTTGCTCTTGAAGATCGTCGGGCTCCTAAGGCCCAGGGGCTCCGAAGGCTCTCAGTGGTCGCGCGGGCCCGGTTCTTGCTCCGTCCGGACCGCCTGCCATTGAGCCTCTTGAGCCCCCAAGGCCTGCTGCACGAGATGCTGGAATGTGGTGGCTGCGTTGCGAAAGCCGGAGAGTGTGCGGACTTAGCTGCAGGGGAGGGCCCTCCTTTGGCTGACCACCGTCGGCCAGAAGGGCTCCTGAGAGGCGGCTTGGTTGAGACCTGCGACGTCAACGCAGACGCGGAAGCGGTCATTCGGGCCGCGGGCAGGTGATCTTGGGGTTGTGCGGTTACGCCCACCGCGGATGAGCCTTGCGTACTGAAGTTCTTTAGTAACCTGCTCGATGAAGTCCTGAGCCCCCAGCACCGTGCGGTCCACGCTGGGCTCACAAAAACGGGCGTCAAGACACGCCTGCAGGTGGTGCCCGAACACTTCCCTCAAGATGTTGGTCAGTCTGGAGACACTCCAGAGGAGAGCCCCCGAGCCTGTCACGAGTGGGGCGTCGGGCGCGTCTCCCTATGCGAGAGTGGAGGGCGCCTCATCGGCAGGCGCGAGTCCTGAGGTGGAGCCGTCAGGAGCCCCCGCGTCGTGAGGTCCGTTGACGGGTAGGTTCTTCTTCTTCTTCTGGACGGTCTGCAGGGTGAGGATGGCTTCATCTTCATCGGAGCATTCGACCTCCACAGTCTGGTAGGCGCGCTCCAGGGAACGCACTGCTTATTTCTCGTCGGAGGCGATCGTGATGACTCCGCCGCTCCCGGGCATCTTGAGGACGTTGTAGCTGTGATGGGTCGCCGCCATGAACTTGGCGAGGGCAGGATACCCAAGGATGGCGTTGTACGGGAGGTGGATGTCGACGACGTCGAAGTCGATGAGCTCGGTGTGGTAGTTCTCGCTGTCACCAAAGGTGACGGGAAGGCGAACTTGCCCCATCGGGAGTGTGGAGCCATCCGTGACTCCGTAGAATGGCTTGGTCGGGTGGAGCTGATCGTATGGGACCTAGAGTGTCTCGAAGATCTGGATGGAGAGGACGTTGAGTCCTGCTCCGCCATCAATGACGGTCTTGGTCACGAGGACGTTGCTGATGGTCGGGCTGCAGAGCAGCGGGAGAGCGCCTGGGGCTGCGATGCACTTAAGCTGGTCCTTGGGGTCGAAGGCGATGACCTGCTTGGTCCACCTGAGGTTGCGCGCGGCATCTGACCTGGGAAGCGCCGCGTTCACCTCATGGGCGAACTGCTTGAAGATGCGATGGGAAGCCGGAGCATGGGCTCCTCCCAAGATGCATGCAACTGCACGTGGCTCTTGGAAGCCCCCTGCTCCATCTCCCTGGCGGTCATCGTCATTCCTTCTTGGTGGTGGTGGCAGCGGAGGCAGGCCTCCGTTTCCCTGAGGGCGACCCTCACGAGGCTGGTCTCACCAGGGGGCGTCACGAGGCTGCTCCTGCCAGTGGTCTTCCCGAGGATGTTCGCGCCACCCTTGGTGCAAGTTCTTGCCATCCCAACGTCCTCTACCTCGGCCTCCTCCACAGCCGTAGCCGCGTTTTTCACGCTCAGGGCGCTGCCCGATGCGCCCGCCGTGCATCGCCCTGAGCTCCTGGCAGTTGTTAGTGTTGTGGTTGTGGACATTTTGGAAGACGCAGTACGGTCGGTTGTCTCTGGGGAGGTCGTCGTAGCCGCAGCCACGCTTCACTTCTGGCTCCGCAGCCAGCACGGCGGGTCCCTTGCGCTTTGGTTCTTTGGCCTTGGCCTTCTTGTCGTCCGCCTCCGCCTCAGGCAGCTCCTAGAGGGAGAGGCGTCCTTCCTCCGCCCTGGCGCACTTTGCCGCGAGCTTGAACATCTCAAGGGCTGTGCATAGGTCCTCGTGGATGGTGAGCTCCACCCTCATCCTGACATCGCGGATGCCATCGGAGAATGCCGAGATGATGGCCTCGTCCGAGATCCTAGGGATCCGGAGGCGCATGGTGTTGAAGCGTTGGATGTACTTTTGCAGGGTCTCTCCCGGCTGCTGCCTCACGCGGCGCAGATCCACAGTTGCCGGGGCTCAGTCATGGGTGTCTTGGAAGTTGGCGACGAAACGCTCACGAAGCTCTCCCCAGGAGGAGATGGATCACACGGGGAGGTTCAGGAGCCAGGAGCGTGCACCATCTTTGAGAGCCATGGGGAACCAGTTCGCCATAACCTGCTCAGTGCTGTTGGATTCCTCGATGCTCAGCTCGTAGAGTTGGAGGAACTTCGTGGGGTCGGTGGTGCCGTCGTAGCGCGGAGGCAGGTCCGGCTTGAACTTGCTGGGCCAGACAAGGTGTCGTAGCTCAGGAGCTAAGGCACGACATCCAGCCAAGCTCATGATCGCAGGTGCCCCCTGCGCCTGCTGTGCTGGTTCTTGGGGCGCTGGTGCCACCACCTCCTGTGGCGCTCAGTCCTGGCGCTGCGGGCCAGGGGGCCCGCAAGCCCGTGCCTGGGGATGTGGAATCACCTAGCAGCTCTCCTGGTCGCGCGCATGGGCTCCGCGGGGTGGGTCACGCCGCGGAGCCTCGCGCCGGACCTCTTGGCCCGTGCCATAGAGTGGAGGCAGAGCCGGGATTCCGTGGCTTTCGTTCCCCGCCGGGGGCAATGGGGGACGGGAGGAGTGCGTTGGTGCAGGTGCTTCCCCAGCGGCGTTGACGAGCTCGGTGATGCGGTGGAGCCACTCGTCGTTGAGGTCATCTGCCGGGTGGTAGCGCAAGAGCTCCCGCGCCATCAGCAGCGCAGGATGCTGATAGACCGGCCCGCGGCGGACCAGTGAGGACGACGCCACGGCCGGTGAGGGTGAAGACGTCGCCATGCGGCCATCGCGGTGCACGGACGGCGGCAGCGACGAGTCCTGCTGCTCGTGGACGGCTGGGTCGGTGGCGGCGTTGGCGACCGGCGAGTTGGGGCGGAGCGGTGCACAGTTGCCCGCGGGCGCCGTTCGCAGCGCGGCGGGCGGCGCGGGCTCGGCGTGTGTCCACCATGGCGGTGGAGCGAAGTCGACGACGAGAGCGGGACGAGGTCGTCGGAGAGGTGAGATCTCGACACGCCCCCTGCCTGGCGCGCCAAATGTCGGATTACGGGCTCTACAAAACCCAAGAAGTTAACACAGGGGCATGAACGAAGATCTCTCCCACTCACGTCTACCTAGCGTCTCGCCCTCGCCCATTGAAGAGATTCAAGCAAACAACAAGTGAAACACGCAAGAGTTTACCCAGGTTCAGGCCACCTTGTGGTGTAAAACCCTACTTCCTCCTTTAGTGGATTGGCCTCAGGAGGGCTGGAATATGAACTAGTACAGTGATTCCTGAGCTCGGGAGGGTCAGGAGGCAAGTATTCTTGCTCCTTTGCGTGGTGGCAGAGTTTATGGATCTGCTCCACTTGACTAGACATGGCCTCCCTTGACCCCTCACAATGAGGATCCTAGATACTTATATAGGCGGCTAGGGTCCTCTTCCCCCGAAATGTTTAGGCGGGAAGGGATCCCACAACGGCCATTTTTGAGCGGGAACACAAGGACGTTCCTACCCTCACAAAAGCAGTCTTCGCCTGCAAAAGGATCGGGCGGTGACGCGATGGTGGGCTCGGTGGTGACATCCTCCCTGTCATCCTTGCGTCTTCGGTCTTATTACACCAAAGGGGAAACCTTTGACCCGCTCCTCGGGAACCTGTGTCTGCGCTGCCTCCTTTGCACCGAAACGGCAACTGCGCCACTGGCGGGCGCTGGCACCCGCTGGCGCGGTGCGTCACTGCTTACATCACTGCCTCCTCCTGAGGCAGGCTTGGCCTTGGATTCTCCGCCCCTCTGGAGCACCTTGCCGAGGCCGCTCCTGAGGGGGTCTTGACGTTGTTCTCCTCGCGAGGCCTAGCCCCCCCCCCATCGCGAGGGTCTTGGACAGTTGGTCGATCAGTTGGGTCGTACCAGGCCGTGGTAGGAGCACGTCGCGGCCCGCAGACAGGCAAGTCTGGGTACCCTGGTTCCCAGGACGCCGACAGATGCATCCGTCAAGGAAGTCAAGAAGATGGATGAGCGCTTTGGCGGGTTGCAAAAAGAGCACGTACCCCATGCGGAAAACAACATAGCTGATCACTTGTCGAAGTGTGCTGCACAGAAACTCATTGTGGAACCAGGGACTTTTGTTCTCCATTTGACTCAACCCTCCTTATCCCCGACAGCAATGGCCAGGAAGAGGAGGAAACTGGACTCCGGCAAGCCTCACCCGGCAGAGTTTTCTGAAACTCCTGATAGGGTGCTTGCCGGGAACAACCGCCCTTAGATCGGCAAGCTACATCCTCTCGCCGAGGAACCAGTTTCCGCGGTCGAGGAGTGTGCTTCCGCAGATCGGGAGGTGCCGCTGATCCTTGTTGCCAACCCACGGCCTCCAACTTGGGCACGACACATTGTCCATTTCCTCCAAACAGGTGAACTTCCCCAAGAGAAAGAAGAAGCTGAAACAGTAGCCCGGAGGGCAGTATATACCAGTTCGGTGATGACACACTGTACAGAAGGATTCCTAACGGTGTGAAACTGAAATGCATTTGCCGGGAAGGACGGAAGGAACTGCTGGCAGATATACACAACGGTATATGCGGCTCCCATACTGGATCGACGACTTTGGTTGGCAAGACTTTCCGGCAAGGATTTCATTGGCCCACCGCCCTCCAAGATGCAATTGAGCTCATCGCCAAGTGCCATGCCTGCGAGTAACACTCCAAGAATGTCCATCAGCCTGCCCAAGCTCTTCAAACAATCCCTCTATCATGTCCTGGTCTAGGGGCTCAACATCCTGGGCCCCTTCCCCTGTGCTGCCGGGGGCTTTGAATTCATGTTCGTTGCAATAGACAAGTTTACAAAATGGCTAGAACTGGAGCCCGTGAGAAAGGTGACTGCTCAGCCAGCTGTCAAGTTCTTTAAAGGATTGGTCTACTGCTTTGGGGTCCCTACCTGAATCATCACCGATAATGGCACCCAATTCATGAGCCGCGCCTTCATGCAATACGTTCATGGCCTCGGTAGCAAGAGTTCATTCGCATCAGTGGCTCACCCCAGGAGCAATGGACAAGCTGAGAGGACGAACGTTGAAGTATTGCGAGGTCTCAAGACAAGAATATTTGACACACAACAGAAGTGTGGCAGACGATGGATCGATGAGCTTCTAGTGGTTCTCTGGTCCCTCCGTATGACACCAAATCGAGCCACCGGACAGACCCCCTTCTTCCTAGTCTATGGGGCAGAAGTAGTTATCCCCACGGAACTCATTTACGGGTCTCCTCGAGTGCTTGCCTATGATGAAGTATCATAGGAATAGCACCAGCGTGACGACGTTGTGCTACCTGAGGAGAACCGTCTTTGGGCTGCTACACGTGGTGCACGTTATCAGCAAGCCATGCGTCGCTATCACAGCCGCAGGGTTAACGTCCGGAGTCTTGAGGAAGGCGAGCTTGTCCTTTGGCGCATTCAATCTGCCAAGGGTACAAACAAGTTAGCACCAAAGTGGGAAGGCCGTTACCGGGTATTACGAGTCACCGGACCTGGCTCAGTCCGTCCGGAGACAGGAGATGGCATTCAATTGCAAAACTCATGGAACATTGAGCATCTCTGTAAGTTCTACCCGTAAGGCGCGACTGTCAGCCCCTGCCCCGGCAGCCACCCATTTCTACAAGCTTTGCCTCAGTTGCATGTTACCTTTGTACAAAGCCAGGCGCAGACCCTGAGCACCAGAGAAATAAACGAAGCGCTAGCCCCCCCCCCCCCCCCCCCCC
>LR738712.1:314541878-314586550 GCA_902687465.1 Secale cereale | reverse complement strand
CCCCCCCCGGGCCGCGCCGGGGGGCGCCTGGGCCCCCCGAAGCTTCCCCGATGCCCCCCTTTGGCATATATTTAAAGCGTCCTCTGAAACCCTCAGAACAAGAACTCTTTTCGCGATCCCATCTCTGTTCCGCCGCCGCCGCCGCTTCCAAGATCGGGAGCACCAGGAGAACTCTTCCCGGCACCCTGCCGGAGGGGAGGATCACCCCCGGGAGCTTCTCCACCACCATGGACGCCTCCCGGATGACTCGTGAGTAGTCTCCCTTGGACCATGAGTCCATGACCAGTAGCTATGTGATGTTCTCCTCCCGTTCTTGTGCTTCACTGATTAGTCCTCGTGAGCTGCCCTACATGATCGAGGCACATATGTAATCCTTATGCTGTTGCTATGTTGAGTTTGCTGGGATCCGATGGATTATGAGATTATGTTCAGATTTATCTTGAGTAATATATTTGATCTACCTCTTTTATATTTATGTTCATAAGTAATTCTTGCATGTTCTCCATTGTTATTTATTGCTTTGGCCAAGTAATACGTAGTGACTCCAAGAGGGAACGTTATGCTCGATTGTGGGTTCATGCCCCTCGATGACTAGCTTGAGTGACAGAAACATGAGTCTAGGGGATGTGTTGTTGCCACAAGGGGGAAAACAACGGTGCTTGTGCCCGCGGGTGCAAGGATTGTTTACTTTACGCCAAGTTCTTTTAATGCAGTTGTCGGTTGCATTGAGTTTACACTATGGGTGGGACTCGCAACTTAATACCAGCGAGATGTTCTGGATAGATATCTCAAGGTGGAAGATTAGTAGTAGATATTGATGGATTTCGGTCTACTTAATTTGGCGTACCGCCCATGCTTTGAACCTCAACCTTTCTGCAATGTAATCAGCATTGGTTTGCGTTCGTGGTCCTGTCAATTGCCCAACTGTAATTCGTTTACCTCACATAGCTGTTTTATCGTCTTTTGGGAGAGAGACATCACTAGTGAACATCATGAGACTCCGGTCCATATTACCATCATTGATCACATCCACTATTTACTTTTTCGCTTTTATTTACTATTGCAAAACATTATCTATCACTACTATCATTTGCTTTTAACCCTTTGTGAACTACAAGGCCGGAGGGATTGACAACCTCTCTGTACTCGTTGGGAGCAAAGTTTTTTGTATCTGTGTGCAGGTCCATGTTGTTTGCTAATACGCGCTGTTAGCAGTTGACACCTACTTGTTGAACCTAGGAGTCTCTAGGGATTCGATCCTTGGCATCTTTGCTAAGGGAAAACACTTCTACATACTGCATCTTACACCTTCCACTTGGGGTAACCAACGAGGGGTTCGAGGCCCATCAGCATTCTGACTGGGAAGCGTCCTAGCTCGCATGTTCGTCACCAAGAAATCTTCATCATATCCTGTTCATTCATGCCTGGCCAATAAAATAACCAGTGGAAAGCGAATGATTACTTTGAATGTACTCGCAAGCAACCCAAGTGTGATGACAGAATAATTATGCAAGGCTCTACTGCTAAATTGGCAGTTTTGCGGAAAGCTAGTTTTCCATATGCAAGTATGATCAACATATAACAAGGGCATGCATTGTCACACCCTGCATTTTGTAACATGTTATTTGTAACTTTGAAGCATGAAAATTTGGACCAGCAAAAATTTTTAGCATCATTTGGCTTTTATTTGGAATTGAGTTTTCTTCATTTGCTTTTTCATGTGCTCATTAAAGTCAACTATGATCTCTTGTAGATTTCATCTCTATACTCAAAACTTCTGCCCAATGATCATGCCAAGTGTTATATAACAGTATGGTATTTTCTTACAAAATTAATTTGGCCAAAAAGTATTTTATAAATTTAGTTTTCCAAAAAACCCCTGAATTGAGATTTGCACTGCAAGTACTTGATTTAGGGTGTGAAAATTATTTCAAAAGGTTTATTTGAGACCTAGTAGTTATAGGACTCCCAGAAACCACAAAGGTATAATTTTAAAAGTTATTTTCCTATTTGATTTAAAAGCTTTTTCTTAAGGCCAGAAATGGTCTTTAATAGGGGAAAATTATTTAACTGTTTCAAAAATATTTGCCAAAATTCAGAGAGACTCATAGGACATATATTATCCATATATAAGAGTTTCAACACTTGGTCATGTTCAAAATAATGGGCTAAACCCTCTAAAACCCTTTCTGGATATTTCAAGCTTTTGAAATATTTACAAAGGAAACTTTCTCCAAAAATTCCAGGGAAATTCTATCATGTCATATATGACATATTTGGTGATCTTGCCAAGTCCCATGCCTTGGGAAGCAAGAAAACCTCCTCAAACCCCTTCATAACCATTCTGTCCATATTTGAAGTTTGAGCAACTTTACATTGCCAAACTTGTCCAAATGCTCTCAAACTTGGTGCACATGCTAGAATGGCCTAATAAGGCACCTAGACCAAATGGCACAAGAATTTGAATAGAGCAACTTGATCAGATCACCTCAAAACCCTTTCTGTTCAAATGCAAATTTGAACAACTTTACATTACCAACTTTTTATCTGGAGCTTCAAACTTTGTGGGCATGATCAATACCCCAAATGATGATACTACACCAAGTGGTGCATCAAGGGGAGATGATTAGCTTGACTCAATCAAGATGAAGCTGTTTCTGTTGATTTCTAGGGTTCACCAAAGTTACATTGGCTAGTTTCTCCAAATGAGCCCAAATTTGGTGAAGCACCCTATTTTCTCATGCCTTTCAACCCTGTCAAGTGCCATGTCAAGTGGACTTCATTTACTTGATCAAACAATGATCAAACACCTTCTGCAGAAATGCTAAAACCCCCAATTTGACCACTTTCACTTTTCTCCATGGCCTCAACTTCTTACCACAGGCTCATTGAGTTACCAGCTACCTCCAGTAACTCCCCCAGCACCCCAGCTCCATGATTGAAGGGTGAAACCCTTGTTTTACCTTGCTGTACAGCCAACTTTCACCATTTCACCAACACTCTCCCTCTCTCTCTGCATCCCCAGGGCATCCAAGGCCTCAGGCCCTTTCTTTACTCCTCCCACAACATGCTGGACACTGTTGGACACGCTGGATCGGACCAAACCGGCGAGAGCGCGGCGATGCCAGTCAAACGCACGCTCTGGAGCGCGCAAACAGTGCACCCCGCACGCTGGCTCCAGCCAATCGCCGATCCCCGACAGCCTCGGGCCTCCCCCTCGCGCCAGTCGAGGCGCCTCGACGTCCGCGACCTCCCCGGCGCTGTCCCCCCTCCTCCTGCGCCCTCCAGTGAACGACGTCGCACGCGCACCGGCCGCCCGCTTCGGCCATTCTTCTGCTTCACACGCGCGCGCACCTCTGACGCTCCCCCGCTCCTCTTATCCCCTCAGCTGGACGTGGAGCTAGTCCACGGACCTCCCCGGCGTGTTCCCAGGCTCCAGAGCCCTCCATAGCCTCGCCTGCAACCTCGCTGGCGCACGGGTCCACGGTGAACCACGGGCGCGGCTATATAAGGCCCTCCCGAGCCTCTCCAGCACCCTCACCAGCCTCACACCTCTCCACTGAGACCCCCAGCACCCTCAGTTCGACCCCAGGACGTCCCAGTGCTCGGGATCGACCGGAGCTCCGCCGCGTCGGGCCGCCGGCGATCTCGAGGTACGAGCCTCCCCTGCCTCTCCTTCCACTCGTTTCGGAACCGCCGCACCGCACTGACTCTTTCCCCCTCGTTTCCCCTCTCTGTGGCAGTCGGAAACGACCTCGACCATGACCCTCCGACGAGCTTCCGACGCCCCACCTCGTCGCCGGCGAACCAGGCCTCCCCACCGTGCCGCACTACCACCACTGCAACCGCGACACGACGCTGGTCACGTCCCTGGCCTCCGTTGCCGTCGCCGTGGCCGGAGTCCTCGCCGGTGAGCTCGCCGCCGCCGTGGCCGCGGGGTTAGAGATGACAGGCGGGCCCTGCCTGTCATCCCCCCACCTCTCTCCCCCTCCTTTGTGCCGCTGACCCACGGGCCCCGCCCGTCAGGTTTGAAAACCTGACGTGCGCGCGCGCTGGCTCCGTGCGGCTGGGCCAGTCCGTCTGGGCCGTGCACTGTGGCCTTCTCTGGCCCAGTGCACAGGACCCCTTTTTCATTTTTCTTTTCTGTTGATGTTTTAAACATTTATACAGAAAAGAATATTGATCCAAATTAAATAATTCCAACTCCAAAAATCTTGTAATATTCCAACCTATTTAATGGTACTACTTTCACTCAAATCCATGAAACTTTGCTGTACTGTTCAAATTTAAATTCAAATTTGGGCAGTAATACTCATGTTCAAAAATCAATCTATTCCATTCTGTAACTCCAAAACTCCAACTAAGATTTTTTCCCCATCTTAGAAATCCCTCTAGTATTTTACAAAAATGAGTTGACATTTTTCTGAGCACTTTGTTTTTTCTGTTTTATTTGTATTCTTATTTTTCGTGGTTATTATGCGACGTATAGATCCCGTATTTGACGAAGTTGCTGTGGAAGAAGAAGGAGAAGGAATTGAAGACTTTGAAGACCAAGCCAATCCAGGCAAGCAGCCCTTTGACCATGATACACTTGTTCTTCGGAACCCGTTTGTTTCCGATGCATGATGATTAGGGTTACGATGGTAACCTAGATGAACCACCACATGATGCATGCTTATTTGTTGATCTTGCTATATGCTAGATGACATGAAATAGGTGGTCATGATGCTTATATGATGCAAGACATGATCTTGATCTTGCTATGTGCTAGATGACATGCATATGGTTAGTGGTTATGATTAGTGATGCATGAGTGACATGAACCTTCATGGTTGAAGTCTTTGCATAAAACCCCGTCGGGTGCCATTTATGCCCGAGGGAGATGATGATGATGAGTTGGGTGACCACTTGATGACGAAGTGGTGTGCCAAGGCAAGTGTGTGTGTTTTTCAAATGGATTGGTTTGAGTTGCGACCGTTATTCCAACCATACATGTGCAACCACACTACCCCTTATGGGACGGGGCTTTATTGATTACTTAGGTCGATACTAGCGTGGTGCCCGCATTACTAGTGACGGGAAGACTTGAGGTCTTTCCCGGGATGGGGTCGTGCTTGGATAGACGGCCATGACTGTTTTTACAAGGCACCGGACACACCGTTGGTCCCTTCGGGTACGCGTGACATTGAAATTTAGGGCAAGTCCCGTGATCTATTGTTTGTACCCGAGGGCCGTGTGCCAACGAGTGGACTCTATGTTAGTGTCGTCTAAGGAAAGATAATGACCGGGTGCTTACCCCGGGTACTTGAGGTACCGCGGGTCGTGGATGACACGGAAGTTCCCCGGATCTTGTGGGTAAAGTGTACAACCTCTGCAGAGTATCAAACTATTCGAATAGCCGTGTCCACGGTCATGGACAGTTGGGCAACCGCTCTTGGGCTACGTCCAATGTTTGGGAAACCATGCGTGTGTATGTGAGTCAAGGTGGTGACTTGACTCGATGAGATGAATCATATTCATGTTGATGTCGGTAACATGTCTTCGAGGTTACGCAAGGTTATTGATGCATAAACTTGATGATAGCATATTGTTCTAGCTTCCTGCTAGATTGTTCATTATTGTTCCATTGCATTGTTACCACATCATGGGTTTCTTGCGAGTACATTCAAAGTACTCATTGGCTTGCCACTGGTTATTTAATTGGCCAGGCATCGAAGAGCTGGATTATGAGGAAGAATTCTTTGGAGACGAACATGCGAACTAGGACGCTATCCCAGTCAGAATGCCTGTAGGGTTAAGGCAGATGGCATGGGTTCTACCCGTTTATCGAAGACTTCCGCTATTGAGTTATTCCCTATTCAGCCCGTGAGGCTCTATCTATGTAAGACTTGGCCATAATGGCCTTAATTCGTGTAAGACTATTTGTATGGATGTAAGACTCTTGTTATTTCAGCTTCTGTGTGTTCAGTGAGCATTGATCTCTGAGATCACTGTACACGTGCATTCGGTGATCTCGACTTCTAAGTCGGGGTCCCCACAGAGCTGGTATCAGAGCCATCCTGACTGTAGGAAGCCTTAGTTAGCATGGGTGTTAGTTAGTTGAGACCCCTTTTCAAAACCTTCTGAACCTCTCTTCTTTTCTAAACCTGAGATTTCATCAGCTATTTAACCCCTCCTATTCCACCTTTGTAGATGGCCGCTGTACCCGAAGAGCACCTGACCACTGGGTTTCCCCTACTTCTCGAGGATAGCCTCCAGGAGTGTCAGATCCACCGAGCACCCATCCTCACCTACCTCGAGCATTGGGTGAGCGATACTAAGGTGGAGTACCATGTGGAAGTGATCGTGAAGGCGAACGATCCTCCCACAAGTTGGTTCTTCGAGGGACCCCAGATGGCGACACTACCACTTGTTGTCGAGGCTGCTGCACTCAAGGCACTAACCCGTCTCCGCGAGCTTCTTCCGGAGATGGCAGCCAAGATGGCAACTCGCTTCTTACCTTACCGGAAGGAAGGTGACGAAGAAAGCAGCGCACTAGCCCCTCCACTGAAGGAAGGACTCTCGCTTCGGTTCCAGACCTACTTCAGTCTATGTGCCGACAGCCTGGCGCAAGACTTGGCCTCGGAATCAATGAAGCTCCGAGAAGAACTTTACAAGACCAAGGCACTTCTTCGTCGAGCTCAAGAGAAGGCAAACAGGATCAAGAAGGAAGGAGCACCTTCTGGACAATCCGCTATCGCATATCGAGGCGGAAGGCCCTCCGAGGATGTATCTTCCAAGGGTGAAGAACCACCTCGGCGACGCCGGATGACAGCAAGGGAATATCGCAAGCTTTTCCCTGCACCACCGTCGAAGCACCGTCGTATCCAACTCCTCCACTCCCCCACTCCCTCAAGTGACAAGGGAGCCCAGACAGATGAAGACAAGGAGGAAGACCCAGAAGAGCCGGAATACGCGACCGAGCATTCCGCCGCTTAGGCATTATTCGCTACTCGGATATGCCAGTTGTAGCCCCTACGGTAGGATAGGTCGTGTAACCCCTATGCGCAGTCGAGTCCTGTCGGTGTACTAAGGTAGGGGTACCCTAGTACCCCAACTTGTGCACGGGCAGCGGCAGCTCCCCGCGGCAGGGTTCACCACGCGCTTGCCGGAGACCTTCCTGACCCTTATCTAGCCATTCAAAAACAAAGTATACAAGACAGAAGACCAAGACCCCGGCAAGAGGAGCTTGCCGGGAAGGCCGTCCCAGGCTCGAGATTGCTTAACTAGCACGAGGCCCTGGCAAGAGGAGCTTGTCAGGACGAATAGAAGATTTTATCTTAGAAGACCCGGCAAGGGCTCGGGGAGCGGCAAGCTTCCGGGCCCGGCAAGGTCGAGATCCCCGGCAAGGTGCTTGCCGGGGGAGGTGCGCTGTGTGCCCGCGCTCCAGCTCATCGGCCCACGCGTCGCCCTGGGGCCACTCCAGGGACGCGTGGCGGATGGCTATGCAGCCTGGGGGACACGGTGGCACTCCACGGCAGAGGATCCATCGCCGTGGCAGACGGAGACGCAACGGCGGGAGCTTTTGGGGTCGACGGCGACAGGCATTAAATGCCCTTGTCCCCCACTGTTAAAGTAGGTATAGACCACTGTTCTGTACTGTAGCTCCACTGTTCCCGCACTGTTACAACTACCACCTCTTTTACATTTTTACCCCTTTCTCCTACGTTGACACCTGTCGGTGACCCCTTGCACTATAAAAGGAGGCCCATGCACAACGTGGAGGGGGTTCGAAACCTAGATTACTCTCACGCACGGTGTAGCTGCTTCTTCAAGCTCCCAAGCGCTCAACTCAATACACAACCAAGCAGGAGTAGGGTTTTACGCATCCGTGCGGCCCGAACCTGGGTAAAAACTGCCCGCGCGTCTGCCTCGATCTGCTCTTCGTGCTCCCTCCGCCCTCGTACCGCACAGACAAGGGGCTCCGGTCCCATAGGTGTTCGTGGCGGACAGTTTCCCCCGACATCTTTGGCGCGCCAGGTAGGGGGCGTCGAGGTTGTGCGAACCTGATCCGGCGTTCGCGCGGGCGCAATCTTCATCAACCTCTCCAGCTTCATCAACAACTTCATCAGCGACAACTCCATGGCCCCGAAGAAGAAGCCCTCGGAGGTCGGAGGCCCGTCCGCGTCTCACCCGCCGCCACCAGAGCCAACGGTGGGCGGGGGAGACGCCGTCGGAAGGGTGGTTGCCGGCGAGGACACTCACGGTGCCACCAGATCCAAGAACAAGACGGACGACCGGACTTCGGTCTCCGTGGACGCGCCGCGTCCATCACAGCACACAACGACCCCGCAGCGCCATACCACGGGAGGTGGTATCCGCTTGCTGGGACAAGGCCAAACTGGAGGTTCGCGGGACGCCCCGGACCCCCGTCCGGGCACAAGCAAAGCGAAGGCGCCGGCACGGGACCCCGCTCCTTCTAACGTCGTTAGAAGTCCGAGCGTATCCCGCTCCTCGCACCGCTCGCCCGCGTTTCCCACTACTCCGGCAGAAGCGCTCGCAAGGGCGCAGCTGCTCCTCGATTTTCCTCCAGCGGCCGACAAGGCCGAAGAATGGAGGGCCACTATCCGGAGCCTGATAGACTTCGCCAACAACGACTCTCCGCAGCAGCCGTCGGCCTCGCGGCCGCGGCAGGCTGAGAAGACGAAGGCTATCGGCGACAAGACTGCCGGGGGTGCGACAAGCGTGCACTCCCCGCCGCAGAAGCAGAAGACGCCGCCCCGCCGGAACAACCCCGACGACGGCTCCACAGCCTCGTCGGACCCGCGGGCCCGTCGGGACCAGCGCCAGGTCCTCGACGACCGGCGAGATGAAGACGCTCGGACCACGATCGAGCGCCGCCGAGAAGCTCGGCGACAATCCGACAAGAGAGCTGGGAACACTGTCGACGCACCCGCGCCCGGTGAACCAGGCGACTTGCCGTACGCGGCAGGCTGCCCTGCGTTCACCCGCGAGCTGCGGCGCGTCCAGTGGCCCAGCATGAAGAACTTTAAGCCCGACGTACCGGAGAAGTACGACGGCAAGACGCACCCCTCGGAGTTTCTCAGCGTCTACACCATAGCAGTGCAAGCTGCCGGGGGGCGCTACGAGAAGATCCTAGCCAACTACTTCCCGCTCGTGCTGAAGCCGAACGTCCGTTCGTGGCTCATGCACTTGCCGGAAGGCTCTATCTCTTCTTGGGCCGACCTCTGCCATCAGTTTGTTGGCGCCTTCACCGGCGGCCACAAACCCCATGGCCAGGAGAGCGATCTCCACATTTTGGCCCAGAAGGAAGGCGAACCCCTGCGCAAGTATATCCAACGTTTCAGCCGGGTACAGCACAACATCCCCGACGTTCACCCTGCTGCGGTTATCAGCGCGTTCCATCAGAACGTGCGTAACCGCCGCATGCGTGAGGAGATGGCGATGACCAAGATCAGGGACGTCAGCGAGCTCTACGCTCTTGCCGACAAGTGCGCCCGTGCAGAAGAGGGGAGGAAACTCCCCGGGGAGGATGCTGGCGCAGGGGGAAGCGACAGCGACGACGCCGCCCCGGCAAAGAAGAGCCGGCGGCAGAACAACAGGAAGAAGGGCAAGAAGGAAGTGCTTGCCGTCGAGAAGTCCGGCAAGGAGGCCCCCGCCAAGCAAGCGCAGGCTGGCGGCTCCGGCAAGGAGCCTGCCCCTGCGGCGGCGGCCGACAAGCCGGGTAGCTCCGACAAGCAGTACTGTAAGATTCACCGCACCAAGGGTCACGACCTCTCCAACTGTAAGCGCGTCGAGTACCTCGTCGAGCAGCAAAAGGCTGAGTACGAGAGGCGCGACAAGGAGAAGGCCCAAGGTGGCGGGGAGGAACCCAGCAAGAAGCGGCCATTCAATGGCCGGGGAGGACGCCGCGGCAAGGCCAAGCAGCGGCAAGGAGATCGACCTCCCCGGGGCCGCGACAACGACGAAGACGACGATGAAGACATGGAGGACGACGAGAACAGCGAGCAGGAGTTCCAGAAGGCCACGGAAGTCCTGTGCGTCGACGGTGGCGCCTCCCTGCACACCTCCCACCGCCAGCTGAAACAGTGGGTGCGTGAGGTGAATGCAGCCGAGCCGCCCGTGGAGTCGCGCAGGCTCCTCAAATGGTCCAGCACGCCCATCATTTTTGACCTTGAGGATCACCCTGACCGCACCACTGCGGTCGGGTGCTTGCCGATGCTGGTCTCACCCACCATCCGCAACCTCAAGGTCACCAAAATGTTGGTTGACGGCGGGGCCGGGCTGAACTTGATCTCCTCCGCTGTGATCAAGAAACACTGATTCAAGACTTAGAAGAAACGTTTCAGAACCTGCGCAGGATACAGCTCAAGCTGAACCCCGAGAAGTGCGTCTTTGGAGTTCCTTCCGGCAAGCTTCTCGGGTTCTTTGTATCACAAAGGGGGATTGAAGCCAATCCCGACAAGATCAAAGCCATCGAGCAGATAGAAGCCCCGAAGCGCGTCAAGGATGTCAGAAGGCTTGCAGGTTGCGTTGCTGCCCTCAGTAGGTTCATTTCAAAATCCGCGGAACGCGCCCTACCTTTCTTCAAAATCTTGAAGAAGGCAGGTCCCATGAAGTGGACTCCGGAAGCGGAGGCGGCGTTGCAGGATTTGAAACGGTACCTGTCCTCCACTCCTATACTTGTCGCACCTAAACCACAGGAAAAGTTGTTGCTATACTTAGCGGCAACCAACCAGGTGGTTAGTGCTGCGTTGGTAGCGGAGAGGGAGTCCGACGAGGAGCCAGCGTCACCGGCAAGCGAATCTAGCGACAAGCAGGGGGCTGTCCCGACAAGCTCTGGCCCCGACAAGGAAGACTCTGCGCAGGAACAAGGAGAGGTGCGGAAGAAGATGGTGCAGCGCCCAGTGCATTTTGTAAGTTCCCTTCTCCAGGGAGCTAGATCAAGGTACTCCGGTGTGCAAAAATTGCTTTTCGGCCTCCTCATGGCCTCGAGGAAGCTGCGCCACTACTTCCAAGCCCATGAGATAACAGTGGTCACTCGCTTTCCGTTGAAGAGGATATTACACAATCCAGAGGCAACAGGCAGGATCGTCGAGTGGGCACTGGAACTGTCAAGCTTCGGACTCAAATTTGAAAGTACTTCAACCATTCAGAGCCGAGCTTTGGCAGAATTCATTGCTGAGTGGACCCCAACGCCAGAAGAAGAAGTTCAAGAAACGAGCGTACCCGTGCAAGAAGCGACAAGTGAATGGGTAATGTATTTTGACGGTGCCTTCTCGTTGCAAGGCGCCGGTGCTGGCGTGGTACTCATCGCGCCCACCGGAGAGCACCTCAAATATGTTATCCAGATGCACTTTCCCAGGGAGCAGGCGACAAACAACACCGCAGAATATGAAGGCTTGCTTGCCGGCCTCAGGATTGCGGCCGAACTTGGGATCAGGAAGCTGATTGTGCGGGGCGATTCTCAGTTGGTGGTCCGACAAGTCAACAAGAGCTACCAGAGCCCTTTGATGGAAGCATATGTAGATGAAGTGAGGAAGCTTGAAGAACACTTTGAAGGTCTGCAAATGGAGCACATCCCGAGAGCTCAAAATGAAATTGCAGATGGCCTTTCAAAGTGTGCTGCGATGAAGCTACCTGTGGAACCAGGGACCTTTTTGCTCAAGCTGACTCAACCATCAGTTACACCATCAATTGGGCAGTCCAAGAAGAGAAAGTTGGTCTCCGGCGACTACTTGCCGGCGGATCTTCCTGAACCCGCCGCCAAAGTTCCCAAGATCAACAACAACGCTGAGGAACAGTTTGCTCCTGCAAGCCCTCGGGCTTGTGCAGTTGAAGCAAGTGTTCCCGACAAGCCTCGCCCCGGCGAGCTTGCCGGGGGACCGTCAGCTCCGACAGGACCAGAGGTCTTTGCCGTAGAAGCTGGGGTTCCCGCAGCGGCCCCCGAGCCTTTAGTCCTTGCCGTCGAGCCCCGGGCTCCGGCATGGGCACAGCAGATCGTCCGTTTTCTGCAAACTGGAGAACTTCCCGACGACCCTCAAGAGATAGAGAAGATAACCAGGCAGTCAAGTATGTATCAGTTTGTGGATAACGAGCTGTACAGAAGAAGACTCAATGGTGTCAGGTTGAAATGCATCTCCAGAGAAGATGGACAGAAGCTGTTGGCAGAAATACACGGAGGCACATGCGGCCACCACGTTGGCGCAAGGGCACTTGCCGGGAAAGCTTTCCGGCAAGGGTTCTTTTGGCAAGAAGCCCTCCAAGATGCAACTGCACTAGTAACCAAGTGTGAAGCGTGCCAGTTCCATGCAAAGCAAATACATCAGCCAGCTCAAGCTCTCCAAACAATCCCTTTGTCATGGCCCTTCTCGGTCTGGGGGCTCGATATCCTCGGCCCTTTCCCTCGCGCTGTCGGGGGCTTTGAGTACTTGTACGTTGCAATCGACAAGTTCACAAAGTGGCCAGAAGTGGAGCCAGTGAGAAAGGTGACAGCACAGTCAGCAGTCAGGTTTTTCAGGTCGATTGTTTGCCGTTTCGGGATCCCTAACAGGATCATCACCGACAACGGTACACAATTCACTAGTCGCACCTTCATGCAGTACGTCCAAGACCTTGGCGCCAAGGTCTGTTTCGCTTCTGTTGCTCACCCGAGGAGCAACGGTCAAGCGGAGAGGG
Source organism: Secale cereale (assembly GCA_902687465.1). Classification (NCBI taxonomy): domain Eukaryota; kingdom Viridiplantae; phylum Streptophyta; class Magnoliopsida; order Poales; family Poaceae; genus Secale; species Secale cereale. The sequence continues at coordinate 314,573,872 of LR738712.1, read as the reverse complement.
CAAATGCCGAAGTGCTGCGCGGACTCAAGACAAGGACCTTTGACAGGCTGCGCAAGTGCGGAAGGAATTGGATGGAGGAGCTCCCGGCGGCTCTTTGGTCAATCAGAACGACACCGAGTCGAGCCACCGGGCAGACACCTTTTGCTCTAGTCTATGGAGCAGAAGCAGTTCTCCCCACGGAACTCGTATACGGATCTCCTCGGGTGCTCGCTTATGATGAGCTCGAGCAAGAGCAACTGCGGCAAGATGACGCATTGCTCCTTGAGGAGGGACGTCTCCAGGCTGCTGTACGAGCTGCTCGATACCAGCAAGCTTTGCGCCGCTACCATAGCCGCAAAGTCAAGGCCAGGAGTCTCGAGGAAGGCGACCTTGTTCTTCGGCGTGTTCAGTCCGCCAAGAATTCCAACAAGTTGACACCGAAGTGGGAAGGCCCTTATCGGGTGAGACAAGTTACGAGGCCCGGCGCTGTCCGCCTCGAGACCGAAGAAGGCTTACCGGTGAGCAACTCCTGGAACATAGAGCATCTTCGCAAGTTTCACCCCTAAGGCGCGGTTGCCGTGATCCGTTCCGGCAACCACCTTTTGTACAAGCCTTGCCGCTGTTGCATGTAACCCTTTGTACAAAGCCGGGCGCAGACCCCGTGCATCAGTAAAGATTTCGTGTTTTCGCATCGATTGCCTTTCGCATGTCTCTCTTTGCTATTCGCATGTTTTATTTGGCATTTGATGCAACACTTAGACATTCGGTAAGCACTATTACGCCGAAAGGCAATATGCTTGTTTCCCTCTCCTTTTCCTTTTTCTCTTAAGCAGAAGGAACGTTCCTCGCGCACAAGTTTGCCGGGGAGGAAGGAGATGGAGGAGGAACTAAGTGCCGTTCAAGAAAGAAGAGCCTTACCGGAAAGCAAACAACATGAGCAAGCAGCATGTGAAAGATAAGTCGTTAGAATTTGACCAGTTCAAATTTTAATTTTTGGTTGTCTTCCTTGAACAATCACACTTTTTATGGAAAACCTGTGCGCGGAGGAACCTACCCGTGGCTTGCCGCACCCTTATCTTGTCTTCGAGTCCACTCAACGATTTAAGTGAGCTGCGACGAGTGTCGCGCCCTTGCTTCGTTTCCGAGTATACTCAGCAAGCTAAGTGCGTTGCGACTTGCTGCGGCGAGGTTGCTTGCCGGCGAGGACCTTGGCCAGCAGGCTGCTCAGGGTCCAGCGCTCAGCGCTCGCGGCAAGGGCCCCTTGCCGGCAAGCTCCCCGGGAGCGTAGGGTGAGGAACATACAAAGTCAAAGATTGGAACAAGGAAGATAACATTGCACTGATTGAATGAAGTAAAGCAAATATCTTACAAGGACAACTTGTCGCAATGGACTAATGAGTTCGTAACATAATGTGCAGCAACGAAAAGATAAAGATAAATGGGGCCCTAGTCTACGCGGTCGCCCTCCTTCCTGCCAAGCTTTGCCACCTTGGCGATGATATGGCTGACCTGCTCCTTCAGGGCCTCCGTGTCTGCATCTGCCGGCAAGCTGCAAAGAACGTTCTTGAGGTTGATCCCCGGATTGCGGTACACGATCTTCGTCAAGACCCGCTCCAGAGTTCCTGCGCAGAGACGGCGCGACTCCTCGGCCAGCTGCGCGGGGATGCGGTTCCGGAGACCTGCAAGGGCCGGAGCGACGCCTCTGAAGAAGAGGCTGAGCTTGGCGCTGTGCGGGAGGTCTGGATCCGGCGAGTAGATAAGATGTTCGACCCTCAAGGCAAGCAACTCCTGGTCAATGTTGGATGCAGAAGAAACCAGCTCTTCAGTCCACAGCTCAATGTTCTTGCGGAAGAGCTCGGATGCCTTGTTGGCGCTGTCCACCAAGGTCCGCTCCTTGCGGAGCTCCTCCTTCAGCTTGTCTTCTCGAAGCTTGGCGGCGTCAATTGAATCCCTCAGAGTTGAGACTTTCAGCTCCAAGTCCTCGATGGAGTCCTTGGCGGCCTTAAGCTCATCGCCCCTCTTGGACAGATTCACTTGGAGCTCCGCGTTGGTGTGGGCGTCCTTCTCGCGCTCAGTAATGAGCGCGGCAACCTTCCCGGTGCTCACCTTCATCGCCGCTTCTAGTCGTTCAACCTTGGCGGCAAGCTCCTTCTTGGCGTCTTCCGCGGCAGCAGCAGCGGCTTTCGCCTCCTTCAGCTCCCCGCCAAGGGCAGCCTCGCGAGCGGCAAGGTCCTCCTCATGGGAGTCGAGATCCACCTTCCGCTGCGCGATCTCTCCTTCTCGCCGGGACATCTCCACCCCGGCGAGCCGTTGCTGTTCTTCAGCCTCGGCTTTCTCCAAAAGCCACTCTTGATATTCACCGGCGAGACGCTCGCGCTCCTCCGCCACCTCGCGGAGGCCCGCCTTGTGGGCAGCGCTGAGCTCCGCCGCACGCTTCTCCATTTCGGCGGCGGCCTGGGCAGCAAGGGCTTCCCGGGAGGCAAGCTTCGCCTGCCTGGCCCGGTAAAGGGCCAGGAGTTGGTGGAGAAGCTTTTCCTCCTCGGGCCCATCTCCTTCGCCGGGCGCCTCGACGACTGTCAGACCCGCGGAGGCGAGGACTTCTCCGTCACCCCTCGCGGCACCCCTGCTTCCTCCGGCTGTGCCCTCCATTGCCGCGGCCTCCGTCGCGATCCCATTGATCCCGGAGTGCCTCAGCGAGGGGACCCCGGCGAGCGCGTCGGGAGGGAGCTCTAGCAGCTTGCGAATCTCCTCCTTATCCGCCTGGCTGGAGGCATCCGCGGCTTCCGCCTCCGCGGGTGTGTATCCAAAGTTTCCCGCCGCCGCGGCTGCGGCGACTTCTTCAGCGCGAGAAGCCATGTAAGCAATCTCTTGGTCGGTGGTGGCCCGCGTGTGCAGCTTGAGATCGTCCGTCTTCTCCAACACCTCCGCAAGGTTGTCGTAGAACTCGAGGACGTCGATAGGCTTGGGCGCAATCCACGTGCGCTCCAATCCATGAGAGTCGCACGCGGGCATCATAGCGACAAGGCGATCCCGGGCGCTGCTGGCGCAGAGCGGCACCACTCCCCGGGGAGCGCGGAAGTACTCGGGGTGTGCCGGGTCGAACTTGAAAAGTTCCCTGACCATACCCCGCAGCTCGAGTGTTGTGAAGTTAAAATTGAGGCCGGGGCGCAGCCTCATGATGTCTGCCGGGCCGCCGTATTGCCACGCCGGCCTTTTCCGGTCTTGGAGGGGGGCGATCCGGCGACGAAGAAAGTCCGCGCCCACTTCAGTGACAGACAGCGGCGCCATCCGAAGACGGAGGATTCTGACGAGAGCGATATCCAGCTTGGAATCGTCGGAATCGAAATTACTCCAATCCCTGCCGCGCACGATGGGCGATGTGCGCGGCGCGGTGAAGTGTTGCGGCCGCTCCTCGACGACCCAGCACCACTCCGCGCGCCACTCTTCCCACTTGCCGCGGAGCTCCCCCGGCAAGTAGGCTAATTTCTTATTCAGCCTAAACACCCAAGAGATTCCTCCGGAGAGGGGGGCGTCGGCCTCTGCTCTAGGGATGAAAAAGTGCCTAAAGAGAGCTACGTTGGGCTGGATTCCTACGAAGTTTTCGCACATGTGTGCGAAAACGGACATGGTGAGGATGGCGTTGGGAGTGAAGTCGAGGAGGTGGAGGCCATAAGTATTCATGATATCGCAGAAAAAGTTTGAGAAGGGAGGGCACAGACCGCAGTGGAAGAAGGCTGCGAAAAAGTAATACCCGCCGGGGTAGTGATCCTTGGCGACGGCCGGGTAGACGCGCGTGCGGGGGTGCGCTGGGGTCTCCTTGGCCCAGAACAAATAATATTTGTTCCAAAGCTCCCGCACGCCGAGCTTCGGCGCAAAGACGATGTGCTCCTTCCGGAACGCGACGAGCTTCGCCGCCTGATCTGACTTCTCCCGCTTGGACTTCTCCGACTTCGCCTTGTCGGTCTTTGGGGCCATGGCGGACGCGGTGGAAGGAAGGGGACGAAGAGCTTGGTGATGGCGGAGGAGTAGAGGCAAAGAGCAGAGGAATCTGAGGAAGAAGACGATGGCAATGAGTGCGCAGGGAGGGGAACCGCGCCGCTCTCTCTGCCTTTATGGGAGAGTGGGGGGCGTTTCGCCCTTCCCATTAAAGAAATCGTGGGCACGTCCCATCCCACGGCGCCGCAATCGACGCGTGCCGTTGCCGTGGGGTGCGGCGGATATGGAAGTGGATTCGGCGCGCCGCGGGCCGCGGGTGCCCGTGCACTGTTTTGGGCCTGGCCCAACAGCGCTCGGCACCGTGTGTGGCCCAGGCCCGGGGGCTCCTGTCGGTGTACTAAGGTAGGGGTACCCTAGTACCCCAACTTGTGCACGGGCAGCGGCAGCTCCCCGCGGCAGGGTTCACCACGCGCTTGCCGGAGACCTTCCTGACCCTTATCTAGCCATTCAAAAACAAAGTATACAAGACAGAAGACCAAGACCCCGGCAAGAGGAGCTTGCCGGGAAGGCCGTCCCAGGCTCGAGATTGCTTAACTAGCACGAGGCCCTGGCAAGAGGAGCTTGTCAGGACGAATAGAAGATTTTATCTTAGAAGACCCGGCAAGGGCTCGGGGAGCGGCAAGCTTCCGGGCCCGGCAAGGTCGAGATCCCCGGCAAGGTGCTTGCCGGGGGAGGTGCGCTGTGTGCCCGCGCTCCAGCTCATCGGCCCACGCGTCGCCCTGGGGCCACTCCAGGGACGCGTGGCGGATGGCTATGCAGCCTGGGGGACACGGTGGCACTCCACGGCAGAGGATCCATCGCCGTGGCAGACGGAGACGCAACGGCGGGAGCTTTTGGGGTCGACGGCGACAGGCATTAAATGCCCTTGTCCCCCACTGTTAAAGTAGGTATAGACCACTGTTCTGTACTGTAGCTCCACTGTTCCCGCACTGTTACAACTACCACCTCTTTTACATTTTTACCCCTTTCTCCTACGTTGACACCTGTCGGTGACCCCTTGCACTATAAAAGGAGGCCCATGCACAACGTGGAGGGGGTTCGAAACCTAGATTACTCTCACGCACGGTGTAGCTGCTTCTTCAAGCTCCCAAGCGCTCAACTCAATACACAACCAAGCAGGAGTAGGGTTTTACGCATCCGTGCGGCCCGAACCTGGGTAAAAACTGCCCGCGCGTCTGCCTCGATCTGCTCTTCGTGCTCCCTCCGCCCTCGTACCGCACAGACAAGGGGCTCCGGTCCCATAGGTGTTCGTGGCGGACAGTTTCCCCCGACAAGTCCTTGTATGGTTCATATGAAACCATCTAGTGTTTGCTTTTGTTGTGTCTGGATGTATGTCGTAATCTTCCTTCGGGAATGTGTAAACGATTACATCACCCATCTGGATTTTAATGAATGTGTTTTGGCCTTACGGCCCTTGCATGATTTGATTTAGTGTCACACCCACCCCCTTACTAGGCACCCATCTATCTTGCTTTCCCTCTTCCGAGTCATGAGACCTTTTACCGCTCCAACAGGATGCCTGTTGTAACTCGTACTGGTACCTCTACCCAGCAGCCCGAAGCCGGAGCATCCTCTCAGCCAGAGGCAGGCCACGAACAAACCAACGACCAAGCTCCACCACCACCTCCTCCAAGCATGGACATGGCTTAGCTTCTCCAAGCTTTCCGAGAGGAACGCCAAGCCAACACTGCAGCTCTCCAGCTGATTGCTCAAGCTGTCGCCAACAACCGCCAGCCAGCGGGGAATGGCAATGGACGTTCCACGTTGGCAGAGTTCAAGAAGCATGCACCGCCAACCTTCATCGAGACTGCCGAACCCCTGGATGCAGACGACTAGGCCCGTTCCATTGAGGATATACTGGAACTAGTCGGATGCACCGAAGATCGCGAGAAGGTGGCTTATGCAGCCCACTGCCTCGGGGGAACTGCTAGAGCTTGGTGGGATGGATTCAAGGTCATGCATGCTGAACAAGACTCACTTGGGTGAACTTCAAGGCAGAATTCCGCAAGGCCCACATTCCTTCCGGAATCATGGCTATCAAAAAGCATGAGTTCCGAGCCCTGAAGCAAGGAAGTGGCACTGTCAAGGAGTACATGCAGAAGTTCAGTGTTCTGTCAAGGTATGCCCCTGAAGATGTCAGCACTGATGCTGCCAAAAGGGAGCGCTTCATGGAAGGCCTTAATCAGACTCTGCAATATTCGCTTGTCGTGTGCGACTGCCCTTCTTTCCCTGACCTGGTAAACAAGGCACTTATGCTTGAAGACAAGCGGCGTGCTTTGGAAGACACTCGCAAGCGCAAATTGGTCAGTAAGGGAAGTTCCAGCAACCAGAAGCCTCGTCCGTGGCAGTCAGCCCCGGCCAAGCCAGCCTATCAGCAGCCAAGAGCTCCTGCACCTCGTGCCAATCCTCAGCCTCAGCAGTATGCCAACCCCAGGCCAGCTTTCAACCCCAATACCAATGGTGGCAACAAGATCAACACTCCAAACCAAGTCACTTGCTTTGGATGTGGTCAGCCCGGACACATCTCCAGGGTGTGCCCCAAGAAGAAGCCTGATGCCCCGCTCCCCAATGCGCAGAACCAGGGACAAGGCCGTGGAATGCCACCAAGGAACCCAGCTCCTCGCAATCCACCGAACTATGGGAAGGGGCGTGTGAATCACGTCACTGCTGAAGAAGCCCAGGAAGACCCGGACGTCGTGCTGGGTACGTTCCTTGTCAACTCAGCACCTGCAACTCTCTTGTTTGATTCTGGAGCAACGCATTCATTTGTCACTCAAAGATTTGCATTAAAAAGTGGCATGACCCCTACACCCCTGAATAACCCTATGGTGGTACAAACCCCCGGAGCCGAGATGAGAGCCAAGATAGGCTGTAAAGGAGTCAGTATTACCATTAACGGTGTAGACTTCCTAGCAGACCTTATCGTCCTGAGATCGCAAGGCTTGGATGTGATCCTAGGTATGAATTGGCTCAGCAAGCACCAAGGCTTGTTAGACTGTGCCAATCGAACAGTCACTGTGACCAATGACCAAGGAGTCGAAGTCAAGTTTGCCCCCAACTCCTCTTCCGCTCAAGTCGCTAAAGTCAACTGTCTGACTGAAGTTGGGCTAGATCAAGTACCGGTGGTATGTGAGTATCCTGATGTCTTTCCGGATGAACTACCGGGAATGCCCCCTGACCGTGACATTGAGTTCATCATCGAGCTCGTGCCTGGAGCAGGACCCATCTATAAGAAGCCTTATAGAATGGGGACGGAAGAATTAGCTGAGTTGAAGAAGCAGCTAGAAGAGCAGCTAAGGAAGGGATTTATCCGCCCGAGTGCCTCCCCTTGGGAACTCCTGTTCTGTTTGTGGCAAAGAGGTACGGTACCATCCGCTTATGCATTGACTATCGTTCCCTCAATGAAGTTACAATCAAGAACAAGTACCCACTTCCCAAGATCGAAGATCTGTTTGATCAGCTCAGCGGAGCCAAGGTATTCTCCAAGATCGACCTCAGATCTGGGTATTACCAGCTGAAGATCAGACCCCAAGATATTCCGAAGACGGCATTCGTAACCAGATATGGCCTGTACGAGTGCACGGTCATGTCTTTTGGGTTAACCAATGCCCCAGCTTACTTCATGTATCTGATGAATAAAGTCTTCATGGAATATTTGGACAAGTTCGTTATTGTCTTCATTGATGACATTCTTGTGTTCTCGAAGTCGGAGGAAGAGCATGAGCAGCATCTGAGGATGGTCCTAGACAAGCTTCGTGAGCACCAACTGTATGCCAAATTCAGCAAGTGTGAGTTCTGGCTGCATAAAGTTGGATTCTTAGGTCATGTCTTGACCGAGGAAGGATTATATGTTGATCCTGCAAAAATCGAAGCTGTGACCCAATGGCAATCTCCAACGACCGTCAAGGAAGTCAGAAGCTTCCTCGGATTAGCGGGCTATTACCGCAAGTTCGTGGAAGTATTCTATAGCATTGCACGACCAATGACTCAGCTCCTCAAGAAGGACAAGAAGTTCGAATGGACGCCAAAATGCGAAGAGAGCTTCCAAGAGCTCAAGAAGAGATTGACCACCGCCCCAGTTCTGGCAACACCTGATATTCACAAGGAGTTCGTGATATATTGTGATGCCTCTCGAACCGGATTGGGAAGCGTTCTGATGAAAGAAGGCCGCGTCATAGCATACCTCTCCAGGCAGCTACGACCCCATGAGGAGAACTACGCTACTCACGATCTTGAGTTAGCGGCTGTAGTTCATGCCTTGAAGACATGGCGGCATTACCTCCTAGGGAAACGGTGTGAGATTTACACAGACCACAAAAGTTTGAAGTATATTTTCACCCAAAAGGAATTGAACATGAGACAGCGGAGATGGTTGGAGCTCATCAAAGATTATGACCTCAGTGTTCAGTATCACCCTGGGAAGGCTAACGTGGTGGCCGATGCCTTAAGCAGGAAGGCTTGCTCTTTGAATGTCGTTATTCAAGAAAGGCAGCCAACCTTGTTTAAGGAGATCGAACAATTCAGTTTGGAATTGGTCACCCCCGGATTTCTGGATCATTTGGAAGTCAGACCGACCCTGCTGGACGACGTCAAGAAGGCTCAAGATGGACATGCAAGCGTCGAAGGCATCAAGAAGAAGATGAAGCTAGGCAAGGCCCCAGGATTCTCCGAAGACGAGCACGGGATTGTTTGGTACAAAGGTCGTCTCTGCGTACCAAACAACACCGAGCTGAAGACGCTGATTCTGCAAGAAGCCCACAACACTCCGTATTCCATCCACCCTGGAGGAACCAAGATGTACCAAGACTTGAAGGCACGATTCTGGTGGCACGGTATGAAGAGAGAGATTGCAACCTATGTTGCAAAGTGTGATGTGTGCCAAAGGGTCAAGGCTGAGTATCAGCGACCTACTGGATTGCTTCAACCACTCAAGGTTCCTGAGTGGAAGTGGGATAAAGTCGGAATGGACTTCATTACTGGATTACCAAGGTCGAATAGAGGGCATGACTCTATCTGGGTCATAGTCGATCATTTGACCAAGGTGGCTCATTTCATTCCTGTCAAAACTACCTACTCAGGCAACCAGCTGGCGACTCTCTATATCAACCGAATCGTAAGTCTTCACGGTGTTCCCAAGGAGATTGTGTCAGATCAAGGCACCCAGTTCACTTCTAGGTTCTGGAAGAGATTCCAAGAAGCATTGGGAACCAAGTTGTCTTTCAGCACAGCTTTCCACCCACAGACCGGAGGTCAAACTGAGCGAGTCAATCAGATTCTCGAAGACATGCTCTGAGCCTGTGTCCTGGCGTATGGAGCCAAGTGGGAAGACTGTCTCCCTTTTGCCGAGTTCTCCTATAACAACAGTTACCAGTCAAGCCTTCAGATGGCACCATTTGAGGTATTGTACGGGCGCAGATGCCGCACACCCCTCAATTGGTCGGAGACTGGAGAAGGACTAGTCTTTGGACCGGATATTCTCCGCGCAGCAGAAGAGCAAGTCCAACTAGTCAGAGAGCGATTAAAGGCAGCCAAGTCAAGGCAGAAGAGCTATGCTGACGCTCGACGCCGAGACATGAGTTTCCGTGTCGGAGATCATGTGTACCTGCGGGTAACTCCTCTGAAGGGAACCAAGCGTTTCCACGTCAAGGGGAAGCTCGCGCCAAGGTTCATTGGCCCTTTCAAGATCACCGACCGACGAGGAGAAGTGGCTTATCAGTTGGAACTACCACCTGAGCTATCCGATGTGCACAATGTATTCCATGTGTCACAACTCCGGAAATGTCTCCAGGTTCCACACAAGCCCAGTCTCTACAAGGATGTGGATCACCAAGCCATTGATCTGCAGCCTGATTTGACCTACCGCGAGAAGCCCATTCGTATTCTGAACGAAGCAGAACGACGTACGCGGAGCCGTACCATCAAGTACTTCAAGGTCCAGTGGAGCAACCACACCGAAGCAGAAGCAACCTGGGAACGAGAAGACTATCTTAGATCCGAGTTTCCCGATCTCTTTTAAGCCCTAGTTTAGGAATCTCGGGGACGAGATTCTTGTAAGGGGGGTAGGTCTGTCACACCCTGCATTTTGTAACATGTTATTTGTAACTTTGAAGCATGAAAATTTGGACCAGCAAAAATGTTTAGCATCATTTGGCTTTTATTTGGAATTGAGTTTTCTTCATTTGCTTTTTCATGTGCTCATTAAAGTCAACTATGATCTCTTGTAGATTTCATCTCTATACTCAAAACTTCTGCCCAATGATCATGCCAAGTGTTATATAACAGTATGGTATTTTCTTACAAAATTAATTTGGCCAAAAAGTATTTTATAAATTTAGTTATCCAAAAAACCCCTGAATTGAGATTTGCACTGCAAGTACTTGATTTAGGGTGAGAAAATTATTTCAAAAGGTTTATTTGAGACCTAGTAGTTATAGGACTCCCAGAAACCACAAAGGTATAATTTTAAAAGTTATTTTCCTATTTGATTTAAAAGCTTTTTCTTAAGGCCAGAAATGGTCTTTAATAGGGGAAAATTATTTAACTGTTTCAAAAATATTTGCCAAAATTCAGAGAGACTCATAGGACATATATTATCCATATATAAGAGTTTCAACACTTGGTCATGTTCAAATGGGCTAAACCCTCTAAAACCCTTTCTGGATATTTCAAGCTTTTGAAATATTTACAAAGGAAACTTTCTCCAAAAATTCCAGGGAAATTCTATCATGTCATATATGACATATTTGGTGATCTTGCCAAGTCCCATGCCTTGGGAAGCAAGAAAACCTCCTCAAACCCCTTCATAACCATTCTGTCCATATTTGAAGTTTGAGCAACTTTACATTGCCAAACTTGTCCAAATGCTCTCAAACTTGGTGCACATGCTAGAATGGCCTAATAAGGCACCTAGACCAAATGGCACAAGAATTTGAATAGAGCAACTTGATCAGATCACCTCAAAACCCTTTCTGTTCAAATGCAAATTTGAACAACTTTACATTACCAACTTTTTATCTGGAGCTTCAAACTTTGTGGGCATGATCAATACCCCAAATGATGATACTACACCAAGTGGTGCATCAAGGGGAGATGATTAGCTTGACTCAATCAAGATGAAGCTGTTTCTGTTGATTTCTAGGGTTCACCAAAGTTACATTGGCTAGTTTCTCCAAATGAGCCCAAATTTGGTGAAGCACCCTATTTTCTCATGCCTTTCAACCCTGTCAAGTGCCATGTCAAGTGGACTTCATTTACTTGATCAAACACTGATCAAACACCTTCTGCAGAAATGCTAAAAACCCCAATTTGACCACTTTCACTTTTCTCCATGGCCTCAACTTCTTACCACAGGCTCATTGAGTTACCAGCTACCTCCAGTAACTCCCCCAGCACCCCAGCTCCATGATTGAAGGGTGAAACCCTTGTTTTACCTTGCTGTACAGCCAACTTTCACCATTTCACCAACACTCTTCCTCTCTCTCTGTATCCCCAGGGCATCCAAGGCCTCAGGCCCTTTCTTTACTCCTCCCACAACGTGCTGGACACTGTTGGACATGCTGGATCGGACCAAACCGGCGAGAGCGCGGCGATGCCAGTCAAACGCACGCTCTGGAGCGCGCAAACAGTGCACCCCGCACGCTGGCTCCAGCCAATCGCCGATCCCCGACAGCCTCGGGCCTCCCCCTCGCGCCAGTCAAGGCGCCTCGACGTCCGCGACCTCCCCGGCGCTGTCCCCCCTCCTCCTGCACCCTCCAGTGAACGACATCGCACGCGCACCGGCCGCCCGCTTCGGCCATTCTTCTGCTTCACACGCGCGCGCACCTCTGACGCTCCCCCGCTCCTCTTATCCCCTCAGCTGGACGTGGAGCTAGTCCACGGACCTCCCCGGCGTGTTCCCAGGCTCCAGAGCCCTCCATAGCCTCGCCTGCAACCTCGCCGACGCACGGGTCCACGGTGAACCACGGGCGCGGCTATATAAGGCCCTCCCGAGCCTCTCCAGCACCCTCACCAGCCTCACACCTCTCCACTGAGACCCCCAGCACCCTCAGTTCGACCCCAGGACGTCCCAGTGCTCGGGATCGACCGGAGCTCCGCCGCGTCGGGCCGCCGGCGATCTCGAGGTACGGGCCTCCCCTGCCTCTCCTTCCACTCGTTTCAGAACCGCCGCACCGCACTGACTCTTTCCCCCTCGTTTCCCCTCTCTGTGGCAGTCGAAAACGACCTCGACCATGACCCTCCGACGAGCTTCCGCCGCCCCACCTCGTCGCCGGCGAACCAGGCCTCCCCGCCGTGCCGCACTACCACCACTGCAACCGCGACACGACGCTGGTCACGTCCCTGGCCTCCGTTGCCGTCGCCGTGGCCGGAGTCCTCGCCGGTGAGCTCGTCGCCGCCGTGGCCGCGGGGTTAGAGATGACAGGCGGGCCCCGCCTGTCATCCCCCCACCTCTCTCCCCCTCCTTTGTGCCGCTGACCCACGGGCCCCGCCCGTCAGGTTTGAAAACCTGACGTGCGCGCGCGCTGGCTCCGTGCGGCTGGGCCAGTCCGTCTGGGCCGTGCACTGTGGCCTTCTCTGGCCCAGTGCACTGGACCCCTTTTTCATTTTTCTTTTCTGTTGATGTTTTAAACATTTATACAGAAAAGAATATTGATCCAAATTAAATAATTCCAACTCCAAAAATCTTGTAATATTCCAACCTATTTAATGGTACTACTTTCGCTCAAATCCATGAAACTTTGTTGTACTGTTCAAATTTAAATTCAAATTTGGGCAGTAATACTCCTGTTCAAAAATCAATCTATTCCATTCTGTAACTCCAAAACTCCAACTAAGATTTTTCCCCATCTAAGAAATCCCTCTAGTATTTTACAAAAATGAATTGACATTTTTCTGAGCACTTTGATTTTTCTGTTTTATTTGTATTCTTATTTTCCGTGGTTATAATGCGACGTATAGATCCCGTATTTGACGAAGTTGCTGTGGAAGAAGAAGGAGAAGGAATTGAAGACTTTGAAGACCAAGCCAATCCAGGCAAGCAGCCCTTTGACCATGATACACTTGTTCTTCGGAACCCGTTTGTTTCCGATGCATGACGATTAGGGTTACGATGGTAACCTAGATGAACCACCACATGATGCATGCTTATTTGTTGATCTTGCTATATGCTAGATGACATGCAATAGGTGGTCATGATGCTTATATGATGCAAGACATGATCTTGATCTTGCTATGTGCTAGATGACATGCATATGGTTAGTGGTTATGATTAGTGATGCATGAGTGACATGAACCTTCATGGTTGAAGTCTTTGCATAAAACCCCGTCGGGTGCCATTTATGCCCGAGGGAGATGATGATGATGAGTTGGGTGACCACTTGATGACGAAGTGGTGTGCCAAGGCAAGTGTGTGTGTTTTTCAAACGGATTGGTTTGAGTTGCGACCGTTATTCCAACCATACATGTGCAACCACACTACCCCTTATGGGACGGAGCTTTATTGATTACTTAGGTCGATACTAGCGTGGTGCCCGCATTACTAGTGACGGGAAGACTTGAGGTCTTTCCCGGGACGGGGTCGTGCTTGGATAGACGGCCATGACTGTTTTTACAGGGCACCGGACACACCGTTGGTCCCTTCGGGTACGCGTGACATTGAAATTTAGGGCAAGTCCCGTGATCTATTGTTTGTACCCGAGGGCCGTCTGCCAATGAGTGGACTCTATGTTAGTGTCGTCTAAGGAAAGATAATGACCGGGTGCTTACCCCGGGTACTTGAGGTACCGCGGGTCGTGGATGACACGGAAGTTCCCCGGATCTTGTGGGTAAAGTGTACAACCTCTGCAGAGTGTCAAACTATTCGAATAGCCGTGTCCACGGTCATGGACAGTTGGGTAACCGCTCTTGGGCTACGTCCAATGTTTGGGAAACCATGCGTGTGTATGTGAGTCAAGGTGGTGACTTGACTCGACGAGATGAATCATATTCATGTTGATGTCGGTAACCTGTCTTCGAGGTTACGCAAGGTTATTGATGCATAAACTTGATGATAGCATATTGTTCTAGCTTCCTGCTAGATTGTTCATTATTGTTCCATTGCATTGTTACCACATCATGGGTTGCTTGCAAGTACATTCAAAGTACTCATTGGCTTGCCACTGGTTATTTAATTGGCCAGGCATCGAAGAGCTGGATTATGAGGAAGAATTCTTTGGAGACGAACATGCGAACTAGGACGCTATCCCAGTCAGAATGCCTGTAGGGTTAAGGCAGATGGCATGGGTTCTACCCGTTTATCGAAGACTTCCGCTATTGAGTTATTCCCTATTCAGCCCGTGAGGCTCTATCTATGTAAGACTTGGCCATAATGGCCTTAATTCGTGTAAGACTATTTGTATGGATGTAAGACTCTTGTTATTTCAGCCTCTGTGTGTTCAGTGAGCATTGATCTCTGGGATCACTGTACACGTGCATTCGGTGATCTCGACTTCTAAGTCGGGGTCCCCACATGCATGCGTCTGCAACAAGTATCAGGAGGTTACACACATCAACATCATGAAAGAGTCATGAACAACTCATGCTCACGGTCATCGTGACTTTCTCACAATCATATCAACAGATTTACCAAACTGTGTTGTTTTCCAGAAACTTAAGGACATAGTCTAAGCTGCACCACCCAACCGTCCTTGACCGTGGACACGGCTATTCAAATAGTTTTACACTCTGCAAAGGTTGCGCACTTTACCCATAAGATCCGGGAAGCTTTCGTGTCACCCACGATCCCGCAGTACCTCAAGTACTCGGGGGAAGCACCCGATCATTACCTTTCCCTAGACGGCACTAACATAGGGTCCACTCGTTGGTGCACATCCCCCGTGTACAAACGATAAATCATGGGACTCGCCCTTTTTACAATGTCACGCATACAGGAAGGGACCAATGGTGTGTCCGGTGCCCTGTGAAAACAGTCATGGTCGCCTATCCAAGCACGACCCCGTCTCGGGAGTGACCTCAAGTCTCCCCCGTCACTAGTGATGTGGGCACCATGCTAGTATCAGCCTAAGTAGTCAATAATGCCCCGTCCCATAAGGGGTAGAGTGGTTGCACATGTTTGGTTGGGACGGTAATCACACATAAATCTAATCCATGTCTGTAAACAACACTTTCATCAAGCCTCGGTACACTACTTCTCCACCAAGTAGTGCCCTAGTTCCTCATGATCTCCCAGGGGCATTAGTGGCACCCACTGGGTTATTTGCAAGTATGTCAAACCACACTTGTTTCTTCCCATGCATAACCCTAACCCATTTTGCGTAGCCAACTACTATGGCATATATATCTATCCACTCCCACCCACATAACCCTCATAGGAAGGTAGGGTCATGCTTGATGCAAGTTTCAATAGTAAAGTAACGAAGGTACCGACCAAAGTGGTCACCACTTCTATACGATTCCGATGCATTGATAATAAGGTGCTATGAGACATGCATAAAAAGGTTTCTCGAACATGGTCAAAGGGCTGCTTGCCTTGTCCTTCTGAGTCTTCAAACCTTCTAGTCCATTTCCAAGGTAGTCCGTTTATTTCGTCAACTAACGACCGAAACAATCATAATAAGCAACACAATAAGGCAGAAATAAAAGTGCTCTAAAAATAGGAGTTGGGCTTTTCTAGGATACCTCTGGTCATATGAGAAATGACCAAGTTAGTTTCATAGGCATTGGATCATTGGATAGTTTGGAACATTTCAATATGATGGAATCAGGGTTTTAATGGATCTGTGAGAAGTGTACAGAAGAATTATTTTGAAAAATGAGCAGAGGCTTCCATCTAACAAGGAATGATTTTAGAAGCATCTGGGAGTTGGTTTCACTTGATTTGGAGTTCAAATGAATTTCCTATGATTTTGCAAAGTTGACAAATATGAAGAAATGGCTCATTATTTTGTGGGGTACAGAAAGTATTAATAAAAATGTTCATAAACTAAGTTATGAACTTAGAAGCATCTAGGAATTTGAATCATGGCATTTGGATCAACTTTGAGCTATCTGTGATTTTCTAAAGTTTATCACAGAAATAGAAAAATGAGATTTCATAAATAGTTGTGAAGGAAAGGTTTCTGGAAAAATGTGCAAATAGCACCATGTGATAGATCATGATTTATGGAGCCAGCAGAAATTTGAATCATCAAGTTTGGACACTATTTGAATATTTGGGAGATTTTACAAGTTTACAGAAAAAGAAAAAGAAAAGAAATACTCAGGTTATACCTAAAGCACGCGTCGGGCGAAGGATAGCTACTGGGCCGGCCCAGTAGCTCAGCTGCGAGCGGGAAGGGCTTTGTCGAAGGCGCCCGCCCAGGAGTACGCCTTTGCGGACGCTAGGCGGTTTCGGCCGAAGCCGTTTGCACTTAAATGGCGGTGCACAACCACTAAGTCACTGAGGCGCGGGGCCTAGCGCTCAGGTCGTCGCCTACCTCCCGCTCGAACAGAGCAGAGGCAGGAGAGGCGAGGCCGAGCGGACCGGCGTTCCCCCCGGCGCCACCGGCCACCTCCAGCAACACCCGGCGTACCGGCGTGCTCAAGAGAGCGTGCCGCATCCATCGACATGCGCCACAACCATGGGGACGGCCAGACGCGAGCGCCCCATCGGCCACAATGGAGGATGGCATCGGCGGTGTTGGGCACGGCGACACAGGCGGGGGAGGACGAAGTGGAGTACGGGGCAAAGCTTCAGCATGGCGGTGGCGTTGCTCTGGAGTGGAGAGGTTGAGGGCAGGGGGTCCTGATGGCATGAATTTTGGTGGCGGCCGGCGGGGAAGCTCTGGCCATACGAGAGGTTGGAGGGGACGGGAGGATGTGTGGGTTGGTCTGGGGGGCGTACGGGAGAGAGATAGAGCCAAAGGAGCAGCGAGGGGCTCGGGGGTAGCCTTTAAATAGGCGGGCGACGGTCCATCGAGGACTCGTGCGCCGGCGAGCTCGTTGTCGTCGCCACGGGTCACGGGAGCTCGACGTGGTGTGTCTGGGGCATTTGCAGGGGTGGTCTACGCCCAGGGCAAGGGAGAGAAGGAGCGGGGAGGTTCCAGAGGGGCCGCGCGTGTGAAGCCAGTCACTGGAGCTTGCGGGCGGCCGACACGCGTGCGAGTGTAGCAGCAGGAGGGACAAGGAGGAGGGGCCGACCAGCTAGGCGTGTCCCGGACATCGAGGTGGTCCTGCTGGCGTCGAGGTGGTCCTGCTGGCGTGCGGGGGACAGCTGAGGTGGTCGGGGCATCGGGATGGGAGGCGGTTACAGTGCGCGAGAGCACTATAGCGCGCTCCAGAGCGCCATTTTGGCATGCCAGGGCATGCCATTGGCAGTTGAGTGTGGCCAAGCTTGTCTACTAGCTTTGGGTTGGCACTGGGATGCTCTATGAAGCTTAGGAGGTAAGGTAGGAGGGAGGGGTAAGAAGTAGAAGGGTGGAAAGGTGCTGCCATGGTGAAAACAGAGAAGTAATTGGGGGGTTTTACCCCATCCAATGATTGAGCTGAGGCATGGGTGAGTTACTGGAGGTAGAAGGTGATCAGGTTCACCTGTGGTAAGAATTAGAGGTACAGGGGAATAGTGAAAGGGGTCAAAACAATGGTTTTGGAAAAATGGCAGAAGGTGTTTGATGCAAATTTGGGCAAGCAAATTAACTCCACTTGACATGAGACTTAACAGGATCAAATGGCATATAGAAATAGGGTATTCCACCAAGTTTGAGCTAATTTGAAGAAACTTGCCAATGTAACTTTGGTAAACCCTAGAAATCAACAGAAATGGATTTTCCAAGATTAAGTTAAGCAAATCATATCTCCTTGATCCACCACTTGGTGTAGTGTCATCATTTGGGGTTGTGAGCATGTCCACAAAATTTGAGGCCCCAAGTAAAAAGTTGGCAATGTAGAGTTGTTCAAATTTGGATCTGGTCAGAAAGGGTTTTGGGGCCCTTAGATCAAGTTATCCTTCTCCAAAACTTGTGCCATTTGGCATAGATGCATATTTACATCATGTGAGCATGTGCACCAAGTTTGAGAGCATTTGGACAAGTTTGGCAATGTAAAGTTGCTCAAACTTCAAAATGGACAGAAATGGTTTTGAGGGGATTTGATGATGATTTCATCTTCAAGGCATGAGGCTTTGTAAGATCATCAAATATGTCATATTTGACATGATAGAATTTCCCTGGAATTTTTAGAGAATATTTCCTTTGTAAATATTTCAAAAGCTTGAAATATCTAGAAAGGGTTTTGGAAGGATTTGTCCAATATTTTGAACATGACCATGTGTTCAAACTCTTATATATGGACAATATATGTCCTAGGAGTCTCTCTAAATTTTGGTAAATATTTTTGAAATAGTTAAATAATTTTTACCTATTAAAGACTATTTCTAGCCTAAAGAAAAAGCCTTTAAATAAAATAGGAAAATAACTTTTAAAATTATACTTTTGTGGTTTATGGGAGTCCTATACCTAATGGGATTCAAATATACTTTTTGAAAGATTTTTCACACCCTAAATAAGGTACTTGAAGTACAAACCTCAATTCAGGGGGTTTTGGAAAACTAATTTTAGAAAATACTATTTGGCCAAAATATTTTTATAAGAAAATACTATACTGGTCTATACACATGGCATGATCATTGGGAAAAGGTTTTGGATCAAGGAGATGAAGTATAAGAGTTGGATGATTTATTTGATTTTTAGAGCACTTGCAAACAATAAACAGAAAACCAATCAAGCAAGGTCAAAAACACTCAAAAGTTTTTGTCAAACCATATTTTATCATGATTATTAGCTTAAGTGTAGTTGCATGAAAATCAGGGTGTGACAGACCTACCCCCCTTACAAGAATCTCGTCCCCGAGATTCCCAGACTAGGCGTGGAAAGGAATACACAGACTTGGATATGGGGTAGTCTTCATTCCTTCCTGTTGGTTCTGCTTCTGAGTGGTGCTCCATGGAATCTTGAAGTACTTGGTGGTGTGGCTTCTTACTTGTTGCCCTCTTTGATGCAGGTTGCTGAGGGGTCTCTTGCATAGGTTAGGTTGGGCTAGACGTCAAGGCTCGGTGATCGGTGTCCTCGCAGGGACCGGGCTAGTTAGGGAGTAAGAAGTACTTCCAGAGTGGTGACTTGTGGAATATTTGGTGTACGGTGGGTATCTCAGGTGGTAAATCTAGCTGGTATCCTTCTACTATTCGTTTTGTAGTGGTCTTGAAGAAAGTTGATAAATCTTGGTGTGAGCGTCCCTTCGACATGGAAATGCTTGGTTCCTTCGAGAGGAGTGGTTTGCAGATACGCCCGGTCTTCGACGAGGAAGTTTTATTTCTTGATGATGGTGGTCGATGTAGTTCTTCCTTCTTGACATGCCGGTCTTCAAATGTCTTTTATCCAGGTGACCGTCTCTTCTTTTGTCTTCGGGCAAACAAGTAGGTCATCAAATAATGATGTTACCCAACTTGTCCAAGTACTCCATGAAGTCTACGGGGTACGCGAGGTAGGCTGGGGTATTGGTGGTGGTCTCCATTGAGTATTGGCAATGGTCTTCTTGACTTAGAGCCAGGGCCCGTGGTCAAGATTTGACCATGTTGTGGCTTGGTGGGGTTTAAGGGTTTCAAGGATTCTAGTGTGTGAGTGAACGTTTATTATCTTATCCTTAAGCACGGTTTCTGAGATGCCAATAGTTCTTCCTAGTCCTACAATCCTTATACCACCGAAAGCATCATCTCGCATAGACCAACTTCAATCACCACTCATGCCATACATATCCTCATGACTCCAAAAGGAGGTCTAACAAAATTATACATGTCTACGGTCCGCGAAAAATCATATGTATGGCTACCCCTAAGAATCCATGGGTAAGGCATACAAGCTGCTAAGCTTGAATTAATCACGACAATCCAAGTGCTCATCCCATTCTTGCAAGGTTCAAGATAATGCATCTCTATTCTAAGGAAACACGTCATATGCCACTCCAAGATCTTGTTTCCTTCCTATAGATCAACTCCAACAGCCCGGTAACTTCCATCAATCACCACATAATCCAACAATTCTACAAATCCGATGTCTACGGTGTTCCTCAAGATCTCAAGTCCATATAATACCCAAATACTTGGAAGGGCTATGCATTACGATAGTAAGTCCACCAAATTCCCACCATCACGGTCAAGCAAACTCCAAGGTCATGATTATATATATCCCTAAATCAACTCCGGCAAATAATCCAATCTCCTAGTTTATTGTCCACCGAGAAACATGGTATCAAGATCAACGATCTAAATCCAATTCACTCCAGACCATGTAGACATATTTAGCATCTATACCCAACCAGAATCACCTACTTAAATCCAAATCTCATGTCCGACGAGAATTCCTACATTTTCCCCAAGTCATTCTCAAAATGTCAACTAACTTCTATCAATATCCCCTAGCTAGGTCAAATCCTTATACCTCCAAGAATTTGAATTTGCTATCACCATTGCCCTGCAAATCCAAGTTACTCCAGGGTGATGAAAGTTACGCTACTCTATTAATCATGATCCCACCAACATGAAAACCTCAAAATCCATCAAGGTCTCAGATAATTCCTCGAAGTCACTGGTATAAAGTCACCAAGTCATCTTCCATATACCCTAAAATTGGTCTATCTATGGCATCGTCAGTTCTTGTGCTATATTAGGATGAAAATGTGCTTACTCACTGTGTTCACTAGTTCCATTACGAACCCAGTGTTGTGCAAGGTTATAGAGGCTTAACTGGTTCTCTTGTAATACTATGGGTTAAGCACATGGTTAAGGATTCGTTCTGGGGTATCTGCGAAGCCTCGGAGGGTCTGGGAATGGGTTTTTAAACTTGAGGGGTAATCATAACTTCACGGGGTTGCACTTGGTCGTGGAGGTTGTAGCAGAAGTCTTCATTGTTAGTTGGTTGCCGAGTTGGAATCCTTGGTACTTCTTGTCTTGCTGGTCTTCAGTTGAGGAGATAGAAGAGAGGGAAAAGGCAGCATAAAGGGGGAGAATGCCTAAAGGGGGTGCTATAGTGCAAGTGCAATCAAACAGGTGCAAAAAGGGCGAACCAAAGGAAACAAGGCAAGGAAGGTGATATAGGCGTGTACTTGTTGCCTAGGGCAGAAGTGTGACTTATATCAAAACACAAACAAATAAAAGCAAGCAACATGCAATCATGGTTCTTTTCGAACCATCCTACGGATTCGACTGCGCATAGGGGGTACACGACTCATCCTACCCTAGGGGTTCTCGGACTAGTAGTCGCGCCTTGTGCCTCGTGTAGTCTTCTGAGTTTTCCTCAGGTGTTGCTATGTCCCTTGTAGTTGTTTGATGAACGATCCGGGTTGACCTTGAAGAATCTTCAAAACTTCTCGCCTGATGAGGTGATATGGTGAAGGTGTCTCCTTGTAGCTGGCGTTGACTTGGTCTCTTCTTGTCTTCTTAATCATAACGATCCCTTTTTGTCTCCTAAAGCGTCGACGGTACTGGGTAGGAAATCCTTATGCAATGACAATAACAAGGCATATTAGAGGTCCAACATGTCGATTACGTTGGTGACAACATCGACACCAAGAGCGGGGGACGAATAGAACCATTTTCCTGCTCACTATAGTGAGGCGGACCAAATGGCGAGGTTCTCATCCACCGGTGGTTGCCGATACAACAACGGTAGTGACAGGATTACTCTATTAGCAATGTATAGCATGATCTTGCATATCCTGTGCCCTGGTCATCGTAGGCTAAGGTTGCATCATCCTGGGGCAGTGTCAAGAGTGTCACCATCTTCTAGGTCTTCATGTCCTCATTCCTCGAGGATGTATCTTTGGCATCATCTTGTTATGGTGTCGCTAATCTTGTGTTCAGAAGAGGTAGGTGGGTGTTTGGCAAGGTGTACTCCTTCTAGGCTACCCACGAGGATTACAAGGAATCTTGTGGTCAGGGGCATAGGGGTTCCAGCGACCAACAATTTTGAAGGGGGAGAGATTAATAAGGGAAGTATAGCCTAGTTTACGAAAAACTAAGAAGGGAAGAGAAGTATAGATAGTTTTGAAAACTAGTAATAGTTTTGGAAATAGTTTTACCCTAACTAACGACCATGCTAACTAAGGCTTCCTACAGTCAGGATGGCTCTGATATCAGCTCTGTCGGGACCCCGACTCAGAAGTCGTGATCACCGAATGCACGTGTATAGTGATCCCAGAGATCAATGCTCACTGAACACACACAAGCTGAATAACAAGAGTCTTACATCCATCCATACCGTATTACACAAATTGTGACCGTTATGGTCAAGTCTTGAATATATCATTGCAGCGGAAATCTTCAATAACAACTTGGACCCATGCCATCTGCCTTAACCCTACAGGCATTCTGACTGGGAAGCGTCCTACCTCGCATGTTCGTCACCAAGAAATCTTCATCATATCCTGTTCATTCATGCCTGGCCAATAAAATAACCAGTGGCAAGCGAATGAGTACTTTGAATGTACTCGCAAGCAACCCAAGTGTGATGACAGAATAATTATGCAAGGCCCTACTGCTAAATTGGCAGTTTTGCGGAAAGCTAGTTTTCCATATGCAAGTATGATCAACATATAAAAAGGGCATGCATGCGTCTGCAACAAGTATCAGGAGGTTACAGACATCAACATCGTGAAAGAGTCATGAACAACTCTTGCTCACGCTCATCGTGACTTTCTCACAATCATATCAACAGATTTACCAAACCGTGTTGTTTTCCAGAAACTTAAGGACATAGTCTAAGCAGCACCACCCAACTGTCCTTGACCGTGGACATGGCTATTCTAATAGTTTTACACTCTGTAGAGGTTGCGCACTTTACCCATAAGATCTGGGAAGCTTTCGTGTCACCCACGATCCCGCAGTACCTCAAGTACTCGGGCGAAGCACCCGATCATTACCTTTCCCTAGACGACACTAACATAGGGTCCACTCGTTGGTGCACATCCCTCGTGTACAAACGATAAATCATGGGACTCGCCCTTTTTACAATGTCACGCATACACGAAGGGACCAATGGTGTGTCCGGTGCCCTGTGAAAACAGTCATGGTCGCCTATCCAAGCACGACCCCGTCTCGGGAGTGACCTCAAGTCTCCCCCGTCACTAGTGATGTGGGCACCATGCTAGTATCAGCCTAAGTAGTCAATAATGCCCCGTCCCATAAGGGGTAGAGTGGTTGCACATGTTTGGTTGGGACGGTAATCACACATAAATCTAATCCATCTCTGTAAACAACACTTTCATCAAGCCTCGGTACACTACTTCTCCACCAAGTAGTGCCCTAGTTCCCCATCATCTCCCAGGGGCATTAGTGGCACCCACTGGGTTATTTGCAAGTATGTCAAACCACACTTGTTTCTTCCCATGCATAACCCTGACCCATTTTGCGTAGCCAACTACTATGGCATATATATCTATCCACTCCCCCTCATAGGAAGGTAGGGTCATGCTTAATGCAAGTTTCAATAGTAAAGTAATGAAGGTACCGACCAAAGTGGTCACCACTTCTACACGATTCCGATGCATTAATAATAAGGTGCTATGAGACATGCATAAAAAGGTTTCTCGAACATGGTCAAAGGGATGCTTGCCTTGTCCTTCTGAGTCTTCAAACCTTCTGGTCCATCTCCAAGTACTCTGTTTATTTCGTCAACTAACGATGGAAACAATTATAATAAGCAACACAACAAGGCAGAAATAAAAGTGCTCTAAAAATAGGAGTTGGACTTTTCTAGGATACCTCTGGTCATATGAGAAATGACCAAGGTAGTTTCATAGGCATTGGATCATTGGATAGTTTGGAACATTTCAATATGATGGAATCAGGGTTTTAATGGATGTGTGAGAAGTGTACAGAAGAATTATTAGAAAAATGAGCAGAGGCTTCCATCTAACAAGAAATGATTTTAGAAGCATCTAGGAGTTGGTTTTACTGGATTTGGAGTTCAAATGAATTTCCTATGATTTTGCAAAGTTGACAAATATGAAGAAATGGCTCATTATTTTGTGGGGTACAGAAAGTATTAATAAAAATGTTCATAAACTAAGTTATGAACTTAGAAGCATCCAGGAATTTGAATCATGGCATTTGGATCAACTTTGAGCTATCTGTGATTTTCTAAAGTTTATCACAGAAATAGAAAAATGAGATTTCATAAATAGTTGTGACGGAAAGGTTTCTGGAAAAATGTGCAAATAGCACCATGTGATAGATCATGATTTATGGAGCCAGCAGAAATTTGAATCATCAAGTTTGGACACTATTTGAATATTTGGGAGATTTTACAAGTTTACAGAAAAAGAAAAAGAAAAAGAAAAGAAATACTCAGGTTATACCTAAAGCACGCGTCGGGCGAAGGATAGCTACTGGGTCGGCCCAGTAGCTCACCTGGGAGCGGGAAGGGCCACGTCGAAGGCGCCCGCCGGGAGTACGCCTTTGCGGCGGCTAGGCGGTTTTGGCCGAAGCCGTTACCACTTAAATGGCGGGGCCCAGCCACTAGGTCACTGACGCGCGGGGCCCAGCGCTCAAGTCGTCGCCTACCTCCCGCTCGAACAGAGCAGAGGCAGGGGAGGCGAGGCCGAGCGGGTGCCGGCGTTCCCCCCGGCGCCACCGGCCACCTCCGGCGATACCCGGCGTACCAACGTGCTCAGGAGAGCATGCCGCATCCGTCAAGGTGCGCCACGACCACGGGGACGTCCAGACGCGAGCGCCCCATCGGCCACGGCGGAGGATGGCGTCGGCGATGTTGGACACGGCGACACAGGCGGGGGAGGACGAAGTGGAGTACGGGGCAAAGCTTCAGCATGGCGGTGGCGTTGCTCTGGAGTGGAGCGGTGGAGGGGAGGGGGTCCTGATGGCATGAATTTTGACGGCGGCCGGCGGGGAAGCTCCGGCCATAGGAGAGGTTGGAGGGGACAGGAGGATGTGTGGGTTGGTCTGGGGGGCGTACGGGAGAGAGAGAGAAAGGCCAAAGGGGCAGCGAGGGGCTCGGTGGTGGCCTTTAAATAGGCGGGCGATGGTCCACCGAGGACTCATGCGCCGGCGAGCTCGTTGTCGTCGCCACGGGTCACAGGAGCTCAACGCGGTGTGTCTGGGGCGTTTGCAGGGGTGGTCTACGCCCAGGGGAAGGGAGAGAAGGAGCGGGGAGGTGCCAGAGGGGCCGCGCGTCTGAAGCCAGTCACTGGAGCTTGCGGGCGGCCGGCCCGCGTGCGAGTGCAACAGCAGGAGGGAGAAGGAGGAGGGGCCGACCAGCTAGGCGTGTCCCGGACGTCGAGGTGGTCCTGCTGGCGTGCGGGGGACAGCCGAGGTGGTCGGGGCATCGGGATGGGGGGCGGCTACAGTGCGCCAGAGCACTGTAGCGCGCTCCAGAGCGCCATTTTGGCATGCGAGGGCATGCCATTGGCAGTTGAGCGTGGGCAAGCTTGTCTACTAGCTTTGGGTTGGCACTGGGATGCTCTATGAAGCTTAGGAGGTAAGGTAGGAGGGAGGGGTAAGAAGTAGAAGGGTGGAAAGGTGCTGCCATGGTGAAAACAGAGAAGTAATTGGTGGTTTTACCCCCTCCAATGATTGAGCTGAGGCATGAGTGAGTTACTTGAGGTAGAAGGTGATTAGGTTCACCTGTGGTAAGAACTAGAGGTAAAGGGGAATAGTGAAAGGGGTCAAAACTATGGTTTTGGAAAAATGGCAAAATGTGTTTGATGCAAATTTGGGCAAGCAAATTAACTCCACTTGACATGAGACTTAACAGGATCAATTGGCATATAGAAATAGGGTATTCCACCAAGTTTGAGCTCATTTGAAGAAACTTGCCAATGTAACTTTGGTAAACCCTAGAAATCAACAGAAATGGATTTTCCAAAATTAAGTTAAGCAAATCATCTCTCCTTGATGCACCACTTGGTGTAGTGTCATCATTTGGGGTTGTGAGCATGTCCACAAAATTTGAGGCCCCAAGTAAAAAGTTGGCAATGTAGAGTTGTTCAAATTTGGATCTGGTCAGAAAGGGTTTTGGGGCACTTAGATCAAGTTATCCTTCTCCAAAACTTGTGCCATTTGGTATAGATGCATATTTACATCATTTGAGCATGTGCACCAAGTTTGAGAGCATTTGGACAAGTTTGGCAATGTAAAGTTGCTCAAACTTCAAAATGGACAGAAATGGTTTCGAGTGGATTTGATGATGATTTCTTGATCTTCAGGGCATGAGGCTTTGTAAGATCATCAAATATGTCATATTTGACATGATAGAATTTCCCTGGAATTGTTAGAGAATATTTCCTTTGTAAATATTTCAAAAGCTTGAAATATCCAGAAAGGGTTTTGGAAGGATTTGTCCAATATTTTGAACATGACCATGTGTTCAAACTCTTATATATGGACAATATATTACCTAGGAGTCTCTCTGAAAATATTTTTGAAATAGTTAAATATTTTTACCTATTAAAGAACATTTCTAGCCTACAGAAAAAGCCTTTAAATAAAATAGGAAAATAACTTTTAAAATTATACTTTTGTGGTTTATGGGAGTCCTATACCTAATGGGGTTCAAATATACTTTTTGAAAGATTTTTCACACCCTAAATAAGGTACTTGCAGTACAAACCTCAATTCAGGGGTTTTTGGAAAACTAATTTTAGAATATACTATTTGGCCAAAATATTTTTATAAGAAAATACTATACTGGTCTATACACATGGCATGATCATTGGGATAAGATTTTGGATCAAGGAGATGAAGTATAAGAGTTGGATGATTTATTTGATTTTTAGAGCACTTGCAAACATCAAATAGAAAACCAATCAAGCAAGGTCAAAAACACTCAAAAGTTTTTGTCAAACCATATTTTATCATGATTATTAGCTTAAGTGTAGTGGGATGAAAATCAGGGTGTGACAGGGACCGCGCAACTTGACTACAAACTCTAGCGGCTGGTCCCCAACATGACCATCCGGTGGCCCGGGAGCCACCGGGGGAGGGAGAATCACAACGCCACCTCGTCCTCCTCGACACCAGGGGTGGCCTCACCCTCGTCCGATGCCTCTGCTATGAGCACTGGATTCCGCCCCCGCGTCGTCAGCCGGGGGAGAAAGGCGCTGCCGAGAAGAAACTCTCGTCGTCGTCGCCGGAGTACTGGCGCGTCCTCTACCCCTCGCCATTAGCAGAAAGAGGGGAGGTGGAGGAGAAGAAGTAGAAGATGTGTGTGAGTTAGCCCTCGCCCGTTCCCCCTTTTTTATAAGCAGATCAGGGCTTGGGGCTGCCACCTCTTCGAGAAGGCCGCGGCCCCACTCCACCAATCCGGCCTCCCCCATGCTGCCAACGTCACGAAGTATCAAGACCGCTCGTATGCACCAATCTGCGGCACCTCGCTTTCCGTCGTGGCGCTTCTCATGTTGTGGGGAAAAAGGGGTAGTTACCATCCCGTGAAGCAGCGAATACGGGCATCCAACGAGCCGTGGCCCAAAAATCACCCCACGATGGCTCGCACGACAAGCAGAAACTGCCTTCATTCAAGCATAGGTTAATGAAGAAGCAAGAAATATATCAGAAATGATCCATCTCAATTGAGGAGGGATGGTCATTGGCGACAGCCTTCAGTCTGCACGCCCTCCGCTCTTTGTGCAACATGCCACTCCCCCTTGCCGAACCACAAAGGGGCCGAAGGCCCCATAGGTGCCTGTGTTGATTTCCCCACGACATGGAGGTCACTCCATTCTTGCGGCGGGGTGGAGGGTTTCCCTCTAGGAGGTCAGCCCGCTGCCCAGCCACCACCACGTGGTTGCATGCGTCTTGTTGACCGTTCGCAGCGTTGAGGAGCTCCTGGAGGCGCTCCAACTAGCTACGCCGCTCGTCGCCCTCCAGGGTCTCGATCTCTTCTGATGCCGCCTGCACGACGCGCAGGTTCTGCACCGGGGTGTCGTAGATCGGACGTCCGACTCCCAGCATATTGGCGATAGCCACGCTGCGTTACTGGATGGCGTCGGCTCGGCTGAGCTCGCCTGCAGCAGGCGTGCCGCCCGTTATGCGGTCGATCTCGGGCTGGTTAGCCTAAGCCTGGCGCTTCATAGTCGCCATCTTGGTGGCGTTGTTGAGGAGCTTGATGCAGATTTCTTCTAGCATCTTCGGGTCGACGTCTTCGTCAACAGGAGCAGCCAGGTCCTGCATTGCTGCTCGCAATGGGTCCTCGGCGGCCCCGTCAATGGGTTGGCTGTCGCCAATGACCATCACCTCCACGAAGATGCCAGCGTCGAGCATGCCGGCAGAGGCGTCGCTGGAGACAGGAGGGAGCGGGTCGTCGATGATCACCATGTCGCCGGTGTACTTGTCGGTGGCTACCGCGCATGAGGCTGAGCTTCCCGAAGGGGTCAATGAGGCAGCTTGCGGGGCAAGCAGCCCCCGCGTCGGTGATGTGCTTGTGCAAGCGCAAACGAACGCATCGGGCTGCCTAATCAGACCAGACACGACACGCTCTCCGGAGGGAAGGGTGGTTCCCATCTAGAACACAACTCCGGCCGACGCCGCAGATGGCCCCCTTGGGGCGTCAACTGTCGTGGTAATCTCATTGCAGATGCCAGGGGGTGGCTTATCGTTGGTGGAGCCATAAGGACGTCGTCGGGTTCTGGAAGCGAGAGTGAGCACGAGTTCGGGAGCACATGAGATGTACCCATGTCCGGGACATAACACCCGTAGTCCTGATGAGATGACTATGATCAATAGTATACAGAGTTGCTCCTACAGCTTTGTTGCTAGAGGAGGAAGAAGGCTAGAGCTCTCCCTCTTCTCCTAGCTATGGCGTGCGTGTGTGGAATGCGAGCTAAACCCTTTGCAGGGGTGAGCCTGGGGGGTCTTATAGGCCAACCCCCAAGGAGTACAATGGTAATAAGGCCGGGTGTAGGACCTAGACATCAGTGTCTATGGTCGCTGGGTTCTCCACCGGCTACTGGGGCCCGCCTCTAGAGGGCCCCGCCAGCTACCGAGAATCCGGCCGGCGGGTAGGGCCCGCCGCCTGTGGGCCATGTTGATTTCCTTTCACTGTAGCGTCATCCTTGCTGACGAGGGCCGTGTCATGCATCATATGGTTGCAGTCTCGTGCCACACAGGTAGGTGGCTGCTTGGTCATTGCGTACTGTAGCCACACCCCTCCGAGATTCGGGGCAGCAGTCGGCACTTTAGCCATGCCCCATCTTGTCATGGTGCATGAGTGTAGACTCCGAGGAGGAGGTTGTCGGCTGTTGGGAGCCGGCCTGCCCCGAAGCCGCCTTATTCTAGAGCATCGTCTTCTGGAAGCCGGCCGCATGGTCCTAACCGGCCCAGGGAGCCGACAACACGTCTGGTCGGCATGAGGGGCTTTTCTAGCCCAGATGTCTTGAAATGTTATAGGGTCCGGATGAGGCTACCCGGCATACATAACCACGACACTTTGCGAGGGTTCACAACGCGTAGCATGCACTCAAACTTAATTAGGCTTGGAATGGTCGACCTACTATACGGTAACTCGAAGCAAAGAAGAAGAATCCACCCTCGTAACATTTATCTTCGTTTGTCAAAATGATGGACGTCCATGCGGGCCCATGAATATATATAGGCTTGCCTCCCATAACCAAGCGAGTGAGAGTGTGTCTAAAGACAACCATTTCATGTGTGTGTCCCAAACATATTTATGGAGGTGTGTGATCCATGCATTTGTGTGGAATACCCGACCCAATGCACAACATTGATGTGATGGACGCGTTGAAAATCGCAGAGGTCCCCATACAGAGCAAGAGGTCGTTCATGACGTGTCGTGTGCACGCCCCACTTCGATCTAGTGGGATGGATTCATGTGTACACATGCGCTATTATATATATATATATATATATATATATATATATATATATATATATATATATATATATATATATATATATATATATCATATCATATCACGAGACAAACAAAAAATTAACCCCCTCCTAAGTCAAATTAGTTAACCTATCTCGCACTGTCGGTGAAAGTGATGGACCAAGTGGGCCGACAGATGGAAGCATCGCCGATAACCGCGTGAGTGAGTGCCATATATAGGACAACAACCATCGCGATTGCATGTGTGCCAAAACATATATATGAAGACGTGTGTTGTGATGTTTTGAATACCAATATAATGTACAACTTTGATGTGGCACCTGCCTCGGGAACCGGAAAGTCCCCACATGGAGCGGGGTCTTTGACATGTACATACTCCTACCGTGCATATACGTAACACAAACCAAAAAAGAACCATCCTTGTTGGTCAAATTAACCTCTCTCTCATTGTACGTTCAACTGGTCCACGACGACCTCATGGGCCCATAGATAGAGGCACACGCGAGTGAGTGTCATAGGACAAAACACCGCGTGCACATGCGCGTGTGTTTTTTTTGTGACGTTTGAATACCCAATGCACAACTTTTACGTGGCACATGCTTCGCAAACCAGAAACGCACTACGCCATGATGCGTAGCCCCCTCACTTCAAGCAGGTGGGAGGGTGTGTGCACACGTGCTCGAACTTTGATATGGAATCTCACCATGATCCACACCACACACATGGCAAGATGAATCCACCTTTTGGTCCAGTGCCTCTCGTTGTCGGTGGAAACTGAAAACATTTGTGGGCTAACGAATGGGCACATTGCTGATAACCGCGCGAGGGAGAGTGCCCGAGAGGACCACCAATGTATGCATGTGGCCCGAACATGTATGTATGGAAGGGTTGTGTAATGCTTTCAATAGCCAATTCACAACTTTGATGTGTCATATATGACTCACAAAATGATCAATAATCCCACACAGAGGTTCATGACTCGTAGTGTACTGCCGGACCCCTCCCCCCACCCCACACACACAAACACACACATCTCGCACCACCACAGCAACTCCGAGGTATGTCAAACCTTTTCTACAGTGAACATGTGACCAAAGGCAGAGTGTCCTGTTAAAATTAAAAAATAGACATATTCGACCGTTTTTATACAATGATTGATTTCCTAGGGATTTAATGTGCAAAAATCAAATTTGAGCTACATGTGCACCAAAATGGATTGCAAAATCATGTGTCCCTGGGTGCATGTTTCCGTGTGCAAGAGATTTCAAAACATAGAGAATACAAATTTTTAAAATTCACTAAATCTGAAACTTAGTTGAAATTCATGTAACTTATCGTGGTGTCATACATGGACACAAGTAGACTGTGATATTGTATTTTTTCGTCAAATTTGAGACCCGTTTTGATATAACCTTCTTACAAACCGGAGATTATTAAAAACCGGCAACCAATATCTTGTACATATTATTTATTCGGATATTGTGCATTAGACCGTGCCATGCTTTGGTTAAGCAGTAAAGCGGTAGAATGAATCATCAATAAACGAAAAAAACATACGTGTTGCCACACACCTCATGTGCCGTGCGAGCAGCCGTGAGTTGACGGGACGCATGCGAGTAGTCCACCGTGCAAGCATATCGAGAGCCGTGGGTGCAGGTGTGCGTATTTATGGGAGGCATGCGAGTAGCTGTGTGAAATGATGGTAGGAATGACAGAAGTCCGCCGCGCAGGCTCACCGGGAGGCGAGACAGCCTTTGACTGCCGCCCGCCTCACTCCCACTCGTCCGTATTAGTTGCGCGCCCGAGCCGCCGGCCATAATAGGTGGCCGCACCCCCGCTCCACAGTGGTCACCAACATCTAGACTTTGGAGTGTATGAGGATGCTGCTGAAGCGCACCATCAGAGGGGGTGGCGAAGCCGGGGCTGGTGAAGAACCCATGCAATGTGTGAAGCTGGGCACAGAGGTTGCCGTCACCGCCGGCAAGGTCTCGCGCGGGCGGTAGCACGACCTTGACTTCGTCACCGTCGTGCCCCCCCCCCCAGCCGGAGCCGGAGGTCAACAACAACTCCGACGGAAAACCGGTTAGTCATCTATATACCCATTTGTGCGGCGATCATATAATTTGTTTTCTTTGG
>LR738712.1:314529963-314541783 GCA_902687465.1 Secale cereale | reverse complement strand
CAATTGTTTTGGAATATACAAATCCTATGGTTATGTTATCCCAATACATGAAATCGGAGTAATTAAGATCTGTTAGATGCATGTCATTTATTGATTGTTTGAATGTTATTTGTATAGAGTTAGTGATTAATTCTTGGTTCTGTACAAATGATTTTTGCTAATAATCCGGCTAGGATTATCTTGTGTGCTAATAATTCGTGGCCAGATCTTGAGAATTGATTTTGAATGTCCTACATATACGTTTGTTCCTTTTTTTTCTCCAGATCTTGAGAATTGATTTTGAATGTCCTACATGTATGTTTCTGCCAGTTTTTCTTTCAGAATGGTATGTACACAAATGAGGCTCTAGCCAGCGCCGCCGCTAGATGTAGATCTTGGATCCGGATGCATGGTCAGAAGTGGCCATGCCCCTTGGACCTCAGGAACTAGTAGAATCTCCGGCGGACCGCATCAGCGATCTCCCGGACGACATCCTTGGGTAGATCATCTCCCTTCTCCCCACCAAGGATGGTGCCGCACACAAGTCCTCACATCTTGGTGGCGCACTCTATGGCGCACCGCACCTCTTAATCTCGATTGTCGCCAGCTACCTGTCGATGATGATTCTGAACTCCCCGTAGCCATCATCTCCTCCTACCAGGTCTCCGTTCAATGCATCTTCATCACATCATCCTACATGCTGGACATACCCTGCATGGTGGCCGCCTGGCTGACATCCCGTCAATTCGATAAACTCCAGCAGCTTGAGCTCTACCATTACTACAGCGTTTGGTTGCCACCAATAGCTGCATCTGTGCCCTCACCAGAGATGCCCATCTCATGGTTTTCCTCCTCTCGCCACACCACCATCTTTACCCGGTGCCATCTAGCAGAAAATCTCGTACAAATGCTTCGACTGCCACTACTGAAAAAACTTGCGCTTGTGTTGGTTCATCTGTCGGAGGCCTCACTTCACCGCATCATCCACTCCAGTTGCCCTGCCCTGGAGCGTTTGGTGCTTGTTTTTGGAAATGGAATCCATATCCCTTGTCTCAAAATAAAGTCACCTCACCTTTTAAGCATTGAAATTCATTTTGAAGGAAAGGAGCTCATCATCGAAGGTGCCCCTTCACTTCAAAGGTTGCTCCTTGATTGTTGTTATAAACCTTCGAAAATAATTGTGGTTTCTATGCCTAAATTGGAGACCTTGGGTGCAATTCGCGATCCGTTTAAATGGTTCGAGATGGTATTTTCCTCCACACCTATTGAGCTTCTGCATATTATTCATGTACATTTTTGTAATTTTCATTTTTTTTGTTTGTGCGCATAAGTTAAGTATCATCTTAGAGTACACTTGCACTGCTAGTATTACGTTCTATGCTCAATGAAGAGCTTGTCCATCCTATCAGTGGTGGTGGATTCTGTCAAGACCTTATATATCAGTATGTGGTGTTTTGATCTCAACATCATTATTGCCTCGCTGTAATGCTTTCCATGTCTAGAGAATATTTACATAAATGTGACGATTTCACGCACATTGAAAGCCTATATATAATGTACTATAATTAATCATTCAGCTATCGCTCTTTCAACATAATCTTTTTTAGACATTAACTATTTTCAATCTTCATCACTATTTAGGCACTAACACATGGACAAAAAGGTATAAAAAATCAATGGTTCAAGAAGCACCAAAATTTTCTAATATCTCATGACATTCGTTTGAAGACAGTAACGCTGGAAGGATATGCATCCAACAGTGCAACTAGCCTTGTCACATTCTTCATGTTGAATGTGAGGGCGTTCTTGTTTGTGAGGATTAAGTTTTTCAACAAGAAATTTCTCATGGAACTTTATGTCGAACAACATAAAAAGAAGTTTCAGGTGGAACTAAGGGCTACTGATCGTGCTCGACTTATATTTACAACAACTTGTTGTCATGATGGGCCAGTAGATCTTTTGTACCAGGATCTTGATTTTATGAATCGGATCCATCCATTCGATTGTGACTGCCAAAAACTTTGGTTGATTTAGATGTTATTGCCCTGTTCAATCCGGGTTATGTGTAAACCTGATGAACAATTAATCCTTGTGCTTTTGTACCTTTTGTAAGTTGGAGTTGGACATTGTTGCCATTTTGAACTACGGTTTGACCACATTTTCTTTCATACTAGGCGTCTTTGTTCCTATAGGTACTACCTCTATCGTGGTTTATTCTGTATTGGCCCCCATCATATTTTGTAGTACCAAACTTTGATCTTAGATTTAACTAAGAATATATTAATGCATGTCATCGAAAATAATATTACTGGACGACTATTACCGGCTATGTTCATTTGCTATAGGCAATAATTATGTATGTGCTTGCTCACCATTTTGGCGGCTGCGGCGCTCTCTGCTCGCATGCCTCCGCATGCTCTACTTATCATTTAGGTGCCCTCGGGTCACGTCCCCCTTCGCGCTCTGCTCACCTTTTAGGCGCCCAGTCTCACCCGGGTAGTGTCGTCCCTCCGCGCGTGCACTACTAGCGGGTTGGGAAGCTTTAGTTATTTGATCATAGATTATGTTAATGAATTATACCTCTCTAGAGGTATAATTAATTAACCTAAACTATAATCTCCGGCGCCCATTCCCTTCGCGCAATTCCATCATGTCATCGGCCGTTGGGGGTATGTCGGTATGTGTGGGTAACTAGCTATCAATTGGATTAGTGGCGAGTCATCGCTGGCGGCCATTGCTATGGTTATTTATAGCTAGCAGCTGGCTCGGGGATTGAGGATTTTACAATTCACCCATCTGGAGCGCGTGATGCCTTCGCTGGAGCGCGGGAAGCCTTCACTAGAGCGCGGGAAGACTTGAGCACACAACCGACAACCACATGCGGTGTCACATGTTACCAAACACGTGTTAACATAAGGTAACGTATGTGTATCTTACTAATCATTGCACATGAGTACTCGCACACGCATCGTGTCCGATACTCCTAGCCAACGAAAGCAACTAGTATGCATTTTCAAAGTTCTTAGTACACACATAATCACACACGAATTAACTCTAGTAACCGTGTGTGTTATATTTTCTCATCGCAAACCGTTCAGCCAAGTGGGTTGTTTGCTGCGTATCACACACATCTTGTTTACACGAATCGTTTGTGTTTTTGGGCTCATCACAAGCAGTTCATCTATGTGAACTGTATGATGCATATCACACACATCTTGTTAAGTTGAATCATTTTTGTTGTGTTCCCTAATCGAAAACAGTTCGTCCGAGTGAACCATATGATGTATATCACACACACCTTGATCTGACCATTTCTGTTGCATTCCCTAATAGCAAACAATTCATCAGAGCAAACTGTATGCCATATATCAAACTCACATTGATATGGATGCCCGTTTCTGTTCTTCTATCTAATCGCAAACATCTCGTATGGATCAACTGTATGCCCCGCATCGCACACAGAACAAAAATATGAACCGTGTTTGATGTCTCCGCCATCGTAAATGTTTTGCATCTTTTGACGGTTTTTTACATCTCCATTTGCGACTAAAGCATTGCACATTGTTTCGTCAAAAGTCTCTGATCGTATTGTCGCATTAGCAGCATCACACAATAGTGCTAGGAGCATCGTTTTTTAGATCTAGCTTATATGGTTGTTTATGTATTTCTTCTACCCATTAGGTTTCAATTAAATCGATAGGGAACTGAACTTTGTGCATGATCTTGAGCATCATTATTATTTTTTATGTTTTTGATATGTTTAAGAGTGCATATTGTTTGTATCATAAATTGTTTGTCATGTGTGACCTAGTTTGTTAGATTTATTTGTTTACCGACTACGAGTATTTAAAAATTGTTAAAGATGTTATTTCTTGTTGATATTTTCATACGTGCGGTACGTAGTTGCATGATAAGTCTATGTACAAGTTTTCATAAATTAGTACCATGTGTTGGTTTATTCTAAGATTGCACGATTATGGATTATTTCATGTTTCGTCATTTCCATTTGTTTGCATCAAAATATCGTAGATATGTTTCACATGTTTCTTTGCATCCAGGTCGCATGCGTGTTTTGTTGATTTCAAGTCATGACATGCATATAGTTCATTAGGATTATTTTATGCAGTACTTTCTTTTATCTAGTCATCGAAAGATTCAAATTTGAATTAACTTAATTCGGTTTAGCATGTCGGGATTTTAAATATGGCTTATATATATTCATATTCAGTTAGGTCGCTTGTATGTATTATTGGTTTAAAATCAATGCCATGCTTATGGTAGGTATTTATATTATTATTTTGTTACAAGTTGTTGCCTAATTTTTTCATGTTAGATATCAAATGAAATGCTTTGTCATTTGATAAAAAATACATTTTAGTTACTTGATGTGTACCTTTTTATTACCGAGTTGTTCCTATTATTTTGTAGGTGTTGTTATCCAAGATTCTAATGTTGGTTGCTTTATGTCATGGCATATAATTGTATTTTGATATAGAAGATATTCTTGTGGCATGTTACCTTGTTTATTACTTTTGGTAATTGTTTGGTGTCTTTTTATTTATCTTAGTTTGTTGCCATGCCATGTTAGCGCTTACTCAAAGTAAAATGCATGTTTTAATTGTGTCCTAGCTACGATGCTTTATGGGATTATTAAATTGTATTGTAAGTGCATGCATATGGTTAGCATTGCTTCGTGAGATAGATGTTAGTATTCCAACGATATCATACTCAAATAAATAGAATACCTTCCTTTTTACTTGATCAATGCCATGTCATGTTACTGTGATTATATAACTAAAGTCTGGTGTACCAATCCTTGCCGTGTATCATGCATAGTTGTGTGTCATATGTCCTTGCAAGTGTAAGTCGTACTAGATAGGAAATGCAAATCATCTTTGTTACTCATGCTATGATATTTCATTGCTTGATATTATTGATTCCATGGCATAGATGTTTATTTCCTCACATGCGTAGTATGCTTTCTCCTTTCCGCTTATATGTCACATATCATGATAGTATAGTGTGATAATACCTTGTCTTATATTTAGGTTGGCGTAACTTCTGTCTTGAATCCCTATGCTTAGCATTATATCTTGTTTATCTTACTATTTCAATTGTGGTACCTAAGCCTAGACATCATGTCATGATAGTAATCTTTCATGCCTTATGATGTTTTGTGTGTTATAGTTGCTTACTTTAGTTCTTCCTTATAGATGTTTGACTTTGTCACATATTAGTATTATGAGTGTTTTAATAGTTTTTGATATTACACAACATATCCTTAGGACAATTCATATGTTATGTTCATAGAATTTTGCTTTGATCATGGACTTACACTAGTAGGAAAAACCTTATACATAAACACTTATCAGTAGCGCTTCTTAAAGCGACGCGCTACAGCTACATAGTAGTAGTGCAGGCCTGAACAACCCGGTACTACCACAAAGATAGCAGTAGCACATCCTCCATAAAACGCGCTGCTACTATGACGACAAGAGCCGTTGCTGCCAAGCTTAGTATAGTAGCATCGTGCTTATACAAACCGCGCTACTGCTAAAAAAATAGTAGTAGTGCGTTTTAAGGCGACAGTGCTGCAACTAAGAAAAGGAAAAGAAAAGGAAAAAAGGAAAGGAAAAAAGAAAAGGAAAATTAAAGTAAAGGAAAAAAATGAAAGCAATAGCAGCAACGCATTTTAACGAAAGCGTTGTAGCTACTTTAGCTATAGCGCTTTTTCCTAACACGCGCTATAGCCAACTTATCCATAGCAGTAGCGCGTTCCTGCAAAACACGCTATGGCTATGTAGCTATAGTGCATGTTTTGTAAAAGCGCTACTACTAAGTTTGAATTGCCGCTTCGCGGGCGTCCCTACTTTCCCCAATTCCCCATTTTTCTCGCCAGACCCCAACCTCTCCCTCGCCGCCCCTGCTCCCTCGCCGCCCCTGCTCCCTCGTCGCCATGCCTCCGTTGCCGCCATCGCCACCACCGGAGCCGCACGCCATCACCGCCACCGGAGTCGCGCGCCTATGGAGCCACCCTCGTCCGCTCCTCGCCACCCTTGCTCCCTCGTCACCCCTTCCCCATCGCCGCTAGAGCCGTTGTCGCCGCCACCGGAGCCCCTGCTTCCTCGTCGCCCCTGCTCCCTCGTCGCCTCTGCCATCCTTGTCCGTTCCTCGCCGCCCTGCTCCCTCATCGTCCCTCCTTTTTGTAAGCCTGACCCCTCCTTCTAGGTTAATTAACTTAGGTGAATTAATTTATTAGGTTAACTAAGTGAACTAAGTGAACTAGCTAGGTTAATTTAGGTAAACTAACTACGTTAGGTAACTAAGTGAACTGGCTACGTTAATTTGGTTTACTAAGTCGGTTATTTAGATGTTTTTTAGATGTTTGGTTAACTAATTTGGTTAACTAACAAGGTTAGGGCAGTTGTGGTATTGTTAATTAGTTGTTTTTTAGTTAGGGAAGTAGGTTAGGTAACTAAGTAGAAGTTAATTAGGTTAGGTAACTAAGTAGATGTTAATTTAGGTTAATTTGGTTAACTAACTTGGTTAGGTAACTAAGTAGATGTAAATTAGGTTAGGTAACTAAGTAGATGTTAATTTAGGTTAGTTTGGTTAACTAACTAGGTTAGGTAACTAAGTAGATGTAAATTAGGTTAGGGCAGTAGTGGTACTAGTAGATGTTAATTAGATGTTATTTAGTTAGGGAAGTAGGGTTTTACTAGGTAAATTAGGTGAAGTTAAATGAATGACCTAAATGAATGAAATTAGTAGCTTAAGTAGTTGTAGATGCTTAAGTAGCTAGCTAGGGTTCATCTAATTACTTAGTACTTGTAGATGATTAAGTACTAAGGCAGTAGGGTTAGGGCAGTAGGGTTTAATTAGATGTTAATTAGGGTAGTAGGGTTTAGTTTGGAGAAAAAATTATGTATAAAATATAAATTTCTAGAATGTGCCACTCATGTTTATGCTAGGAGATTTGTGTAGATTTTCTTCAGTGTTAAACACTAGGAGATGCAAATTTGAGGCTGTCATGTTATATGCAAATTCCTCAATATTGTTTGCTCATTTTTATCTACTATTGTGCCCAAGAGGCCTTTTGTTGTTTAAAGGGAATGAAGCAGAGTGGCCTATGTTTTCCAGAATGTTGATTGATTTCCGTTCAGGCAAATATCAGGTGCTCGATTTGTCTACTTTTTAGCAAAGGTCATGCCAAAATTTTCCGTGAATTTCGGCATGACTTGTGCTACAAACTAGGACATATCGAGTGCCCG
Organism: Secale cereale; assembly: GCA_902687465.1. Lineage (NCBI taxonomy): Eukaryota > Viridiplantae > Streptophyta > Magnoliopsida > Poales > Poaceae > Secale > Secale cereale. The sequence continues at coordinate 314,534,533 of LR738712.1, read as the reverse complement.
GGATTTCCCGCACCGGGAATGAATCATTGTTCTTGCAAAACATAGGCCTTTTTAATGTCATTATTCATTTTATTAGGTATATAATGAATTGAATAGATTTAATCCTAGGAAACATGGATAGCAACGATGAAGGACAGGGTTCTGGTGATTGCAATGTCTACGAGGAGGCAGACACTTATTTAAACCTTCTCGATGAGCAATGGTTGTTGCAGGGCCCACCTGTCACACCAAGACCGACATTGAGACTGGCGTTGAGACCCAGACCGGCACCAAGACTGGCGAAGCCGGTGTTTAACCGAAACCGAAGAGGAGATATCGACGCCCAAACTAGCTCAACACTACTAGATTGTTGGTTACGGAGGTGGACGACGGCAATTTTGAGCCAAAACAACCTGAGGAAGCGCGCACGTGCTATCACAATCAAATAGGCTGCATCCTACGGACAACCGCCACCATCAATGATGAGAAACTATAAAAGATAGAAAATATGAAGTACTCCCTCCTAACGAAGCTGCACCAGGTATTCTTGTTCCCTGGCTGGGATGAAATTCAATATACTGATCATAATAAAGAACCCGCAATGAAGAAGATAAACAAACGTGCCATGACCAAGTTTAGCGACGCGTTGGCCGCCTGGAAAGTAAGGGTGAAAGCAAGGATCGTCAACAAAAAGGAACCCTACTCCGAGATTGCAAAGGATAATTAGACAATTATGGAAGCACAGTTTGAAATATTCAAGGTGGCCTGCGTTGCCGAAGATGCCAAAGAAAAGTGGAAATACATGAAGGGGCTTCAAGAGAGGAACATGGGGTGCAACCACCTCAAAAGCCGTGGTTACACGGGGAAGAGGTCCAAATGGGCCAAGGAGGACGGGAAAGGCAAAAGTCTGGGCATCCCAGACCCCTTGGCGGAGTTCACCGTCCTGTAGGAGTGTGATATCATTAGGGCGTGGTACCATTGGGACCCAGTCAAGAAGGTTTTCGAGACGGTTCCAGTAACGACGGAGTTATTGAGACTGCTCGTAATTTTTAATTTACCCCCTAATTTTAGCTTCTAATCAATTCGACTACACGTTTATTCATCTTTGTAAACGATCCTTGTTCCTTTTGCAGAAAGAACAACACATGATTGCCTTGTTGTAATGCTTTCCATGTCTAGAGAATTAGTACATAAATGTGACGATTTCACGCACATTGAAAGCCTATATATAATGTACTATAATTACTCATCCAGCTACCGCTCTTTCAACATAATATTTTTTAGACATTAACTATTTTCAATCTTCATCTCTATTTAGGCACTAACACATGGACAAAAAGGTATAAAAAATCAATGGTTCAAGAAGCACCAGAATTTTCTCATATCTCATGACATTCGTTTAAAGACAGTAACGCTGGAAGGATATGCATCCAACAGTGCAAAAACTAGCTTTGTCACATTCTTCATGTTGAATGTGAGGGCATTCTTGTTTGTGAGGACTAAGTTTTCAGCAAGAAATTTCTCATGGAACTTTATGTCAAACAACACAAAAAGAATTTTCAGGCGGACCTAAGGGCTTCTGATCGTGCTCGGCTTATATTTACAACAACATGTTGTCATGATGGACCAGTAGATCTTTTGTACCAGGATCTTGATTTTATGAATCGGTGTGACGCCCTCGATTTGACATACACTAATCATGCACGCAAATGTGTACGACCAAGATCAGGGACTCACTGGAAGATATCACAACACAACTCTAGACGAAAATTAAAATAATACAAGCTTTATATTACAAGCCAGGGGCCTCAAGGGCTCGGATACATAAGCTCGAGAACACAAGAGTCAGCGAAAGCAAATAATATCTGAGTACAGACATAAGTTAAACAAGTCTGCCTTGAGAAGGCTAGCACAAATATAGCAACGATCAAAAAGGCAAGGCCTCCTGCTTGGGACCTCCTAACTACTCCTCGAAGCCGAACTCCATGTAGAAACATCATCGGGGTCCTCTGGCTCCTGGACTCCATCATCTGGTTGCGTCATCCGAGAAGAAGGAACAGAAGGGGGAAAAGGGGGAGCAGAGCAACCGTGAGTACTCATCCAAAGTACTCGCAAGCAAGGATCTATACTACATATGCAATGGTATCTGTGTAAAGGGGTAATATATGTGGGTTAAACTGCAGAATGCCAGAATAAGAGGGGGATAGCTAATCCAATCGAAGACTACGCTTCTGGCCACCTCCATCTTGCAGCAGTAGATGAGAGTAGCTGGAAGTAACAAGTATCCTCGCATCTTGCAGCCTCCGTCTTGCAGCAGTAGAATAGAATAGATAGTAAGTTCACCAAGTAACAACATATAGCATAATCCTACCCGGTGATCCTCCCCTCGTCGCCCTGTGAGAAAGCGATCACCAGGTTGTATCTGGAACTTGTCTGGGTGTGTTTTATTAAGTATCCAGTTCTAGTTGTCATGAGGTCAGAGTACAACTCCGGGTCGTCCTTTTACCGAGGAACACGGCTATTCGAATAGATTAACTTCCCTGCAGGGGTGCACCACATAACCCAGCACGCTCGATCCCATTTGGCCGGACACACTTTCCAGGGTCATGCCCGGCCTCGGAAGATCAACACGTCGTAGCCCTACCTAACCACAACAGAGAGGTCAGCACGCCAGTCTAAACCCTAAGCGCACGGGGGTCTGGGCCCATCGCCCAATGCACACCTGCACGTTGTGAGGGCGGCCGGTAAGCAAACCTAGCCGCTCCTAATACCAGAGCGGTGTTCCAGTCCAATCCGGCCCGCGCCGCTAAACCGCTGACGTCAAGAAGGCTTCGGCTGATACCACGACATCGAGTGCCCATAACTATTCCCACGTAGCTGGTTAGTGCGTATAGGCCAATTGCCAGACTCAGATCAAATACCAAGATCTTGTTAAACGTGTTATTATGAAATAATCGCGGACAACGACTAGGGCCAGGCCCACCTGTCTGCTAGGTGGTTGCAACCCTCCCTATCGCTCCGCCACAAAGTAACCATCAAGGGGCTGTCGGGAACCCAGGCCCACCACTACCTGTGTGGAACCACCTACCCATTCAGCCCCCATATCCGAATCATCGTCATGTGTATGTAATAGTATAATATATACCCGTGATCATCACCCGAGTGATAACGGCCCGATAGTATAGCATGACAGACGGACAAGAATGTAGAGCCACTGATGGAATACTAGCATCCTATACTAAGCATTAGGATAGCAGGTAAGGTATCAACTGTTGTAGCAACAATGACAGGCTATGCAACATAATAGGATTATTCGATAGCAATAACATGCTACACTACTCTAATGCAAGCAGTAGAGAGAATAATAGGCGAAATCTTGTGATCAAGGGTGGGCTTGCCTGGTTGCTCTGGCAAGAACGAGGGGTCGTCGATGACGTAGTCGATCACAGTGGCACCGTCAGCAGTCAAGGCCCGATGTCTATCGGAGAGAAGAGGGGGGAGAAACAATAAATACAAAGCAAACATCGCACCATAAAGCATAACATGGCAAAACGAGGTGCTACGTGTGACCTAACGCGGTAGGAGGTGATACCGACGAAGGGGGGAAACATTCGGGAAAGTATTCCCGGCGTTTCGCGTTTTCGGACAAATGGACCACAGGGGAAAAGTCGCATGTTCGCTATGCTAGGAACGTGGGGCGGACGAACGGATTGCGTATTCGGATTCATCTCGTCGCTCTGAGCAACTTTCATATATAAATTATTTTCATCCGAGTTACGGATTATTTTATATGATTTTCTAAAGTTTTAACGATATTCTAGAAATTTCTGGAATTATTATATTTAATTAATTCGAATTGACCAAGTCAATTTGACTCGTCAGAGTGAACAGTGACGTGGGTCCCACATGTCATTGACTAATTAGTTAACTAGCTATTATTCTAAACAATAATAAGGTTAATCTAAGTAAGTTAATTAGATTAATTAATTCTTTAATTAATTAATATTTTAATTATTTATTATTTATTTTAATTATTATTTTATTTATTTATTTATTTGTTCTGGGGCCTGGGCCGCCTGTCATAGGGCCATAGGCCCTTATCGGTTCGGGGCGACGGGGCGAGTGCCAGGGTGCCTGCCCATTACGGCGCTGGCCTTGGCCAACCGCGGCTGCACGCGCGCGCGGGAGGCCATCGACGGCCAGTGGGTGGCCGGGGTGCTGGGAGGTAGGGCGGCGGCGAGCCTGGCGGGTGCGGCCAGGCGCCGGCAGCGTGGACAGGAGGCTAAGGCGGCGGGGCGGTAGGAGCGGCTGCAGCAGTAGAGCAGCAGCAGCCAAGCAGGTGTGCCGCGGGCGCGACTAGAAGCGGCGAGCGCTGGGCGAGGCCAGCAGCAGCCGTGGGCAGCAGCAGGAGGAGCGGGAGGTCATGAACGACGACGACAGCAAGCGAGGCTGGCGCGCGGAGAGGGAGGCCCGGGGCGTGGGCGGCGCGCAGGTGCGCGCGTGCTCACCATGAGCACGGTCACCGGGCGGCGTGTGCACGACGGCGGTTGCGGGGGGGTAGGGGGGGACATGGGGGAGGAGGCCAGAGGGC
>LR738712.1:314485824-314529119 GCA_902687465.1 Secale cereale | reverse complement strand
CCTCACCGGCATTTGCCGGGGCACAGGGGCGTCGAGGCGAGATGAGGCGGCGTGGGGAAGAGGCGGGGAGGTGTCGGCGACGGCGGTCGAGGGGGCGTCCGACGCGGGGCGGGGCGTGGCGACATCGGGGAAGTCGGTGGGGCGGCAGGGATCGGCGACGGAGTCGGGGCCGCGTGTGGGCCGCCAGCGACGAGGGTGGAGAGGCGATAGCGCGCGACGGGGTTTGGTGGTGGGTCGTGGGGGACGGGTGGCGTCGAGGTCGTGCGCCTCGATCCAGAAGGGGATCAGGGTGGGGAGGCGCTTCTGAATCGGGGTGGGGAGGCGAGGGAGACGTGGGGGAAGTGGGGAGGGAGTGGGCTAGGGTTTCGGGCGTCCGGGGAAGTAGTAGCGGGCGCGCCTGGGCCGGCCTGGCGGCCCGGTAGCTTGCCGGGCCGAGGCCCAGCTTGGGGGGGTCCTTCCTTTCTTTGTTTTTTTTGTATTTATTTTATTCTTTTCTGTTTTCTAATTCCTTTTCATATTGTTTTAGCTTTACAAAAATACAATTCTTGCACCTAAATTAGTCTCACAAATTAGTCATCTCCCACATTTCAGTTTAGCACTTAAATAATTTATTTATTACTTATATAATTTTAAAATCATTTAAATAATTGTTTTAGCCCATGTTTCTATTATCTTATGGAGTTTAAGCATTTTAGAAAATGTTGGTTTCATCACCAAATTTACTTATGAATTAGTTGGCACATCGAGAACATTTTAGTTTCAATATTTGAAAACTGTTGTCGTTTGCCTTTATTCTAAATTTGAATTTGAGACGTTTTTGGACTTAACACGAGATTAGCAACAGTATCGAGATGACGTGGCATCATAAGCAGAGTTTTACTGTAGCTTGGTTATCCGGGTGTCACAATTCTCCTCCACTACAAGAAGTCTCGTCCCGAGATTTAAGCGGTGGAGTAAGGGGGAAAAGTGATGGTAGCGAAAACCTAACGAGTCTCCACGGTCTTGGCTGCCCTTCGAAGAGGTTGATCCCTTACGTTGATGTCTTCATTCCTTTGTTTCTGGCCGTCATGATCAAGTCATCATCCTTTCTGCAGGATCTTCATCGTCCTACGAACACGACAAGGGGGAAACTTTAGAGGAACATATCTCCACGAAGTCTGTTCATCTGACGGCGAATTCAGAAAGTGATACATGAAGTACCCTACGAGTAGTATTTGGGTGAATTCATTGAGTGCACTATACGATGGTACCAAAGTTTCAAATGGGTAGGCCATCATTCGATGCCTAGACAGAAGCTGAAATGGGGGCTTGAACAACGTGAATAACATGGTGTTTGATTTCAGGATGAATAATGGTATATAATTTAGCTCGTGAATCACATACGAAGCCAGGTGCAAAGGATACATTAGAATCCGGATTGTAAAGAAGAGTTAGGTTTTGATCCAGTGGACCTGTGGGTTATGGGCCCACCATGTGGGTTGAAAATAGGAAGGGTGGTGACATCTTCCACAACCATGATAGGGAGGCATGTCAGTGGATAGCTTGTCAGCTATGTCGTCAACGATGTCGGTACCAAGGACGGGGAACGAAGAGAACCATTTTCCTGCTCGTTGAAACAAGGCGGACCAATAGGCAAGGTTCTCTCCCACCGACAGTATCGGAATGTTATCAATAATAGAATCAAGGTCGTACTGACAGAGTTGTACAACGAGGTGTTTACATAAGCAGAGAATTCTTACTGATTAGATTATGTGTAGATCAAAGAAAGGTTAAACAAACAAATGGAAAGGAAAATTGTGATTACACTCGATTATTAGGAGTATATCCTTTCCATAGACAAGTAGAACATGGTATACATGGTAGGAGAGCAGGTACCCAACCATTCAAATAAAGAGGCAAGGATTAATAGAGATGTTACCCATACAACGGTGTTTGGATAACCGACCAAGAACACTTGGCATCGCGTTCTTGTTGACGAGCGGGGTATCACTGTCATGCTTCGGGGTAGCAACAATATGGGTTTACAACCAAGGGTCAGACGTTGGATACACAAATGATCCATCAGGAGCAACTTATAAGATAAGCCTTACAATTTCCTCCTGGAAGAATGGTTATCCTTGCAAAAGATATTATAATGATAGGTCCTCCAGCCAGGAGTGCTAGGCATGACATCATATTACCGGGTCAACAAAGCACCAACATTATAACTCTTGGAAAGTTGTCCCAACCATCATATCTGACCGAGATTCAGATCCGATTGGTGTCATGATACCTCAGACTCGGGATGTTCGAGAAGAAAAGGTGCAACACAATTCGACGAAATGACATTGCAAGATTCTCGGGGAATGAACTATGGGGGCGGGTTCATGAAACTATAGTTCACCATTAAGCCAAGGAGAGGATGAGGAGGTGACTGATGGGCTCAGCGACAATTCATCGAGAATTCCTAACTGAGGGATTTCCACAATAATGTGAACAAGAGGATGACACTTATCAATTCAAATGATATAATGTTGTATGCTCGAGGAAGAAAAACATACACCAATAATCATTAGGTGAAAGGTGTGCCCGAAATATGACCTTAGGCGGCAAGATCAATGTTAGAGTGACGATTCAATAACCAACAGTCTAAGAACGAACTGTCGATCGTTAACTTCCAAGCAATAGGGTTGCTAGAAGTGCAGAAATCAAGCAGCATCTTTAGCATATTGGTATCCCGGTTGAAAAAAGACGGGGACCAAGGAAGAATGGCGATGATGAGAAGTATCTTCATACCGAGAATTTCTAAGAGGTGAGGCAATCCCCACAACAATCTCGACATAAAAGACAGTAATACTTCAATGCATAACACAACACTAGATGGAGAGCAAGTTGTCTTTATAATGTGGACAAGTTCGCGATGAAAGGGAGTCAAGGATGTTGTCGAGGATAATAAAAATCATCAAGGGCAAGGAGGGTATTTCTCATCATGAACACAGTTAACATCTTGGAAGAAGTCAAAGTGTTGAAGGTGATCCGACACATTTGTCGGGAGGTTTCAAAAGGATGCAATCAAACAACAATGGCAACAAGCAAGGGAATGATGAAGTGGCAAGTTATAAGATCAATATATAAGATGCAAGCTCGGAACTTGCATTTCAAGACAAGCAACATGATGTTGAAAGCTCGACGTAAGTCGTGCTCACACACTGAAGAATTTGTGCACCAGAGAAGGATGAGGTAACACAGTTAAAGATAGCAAGACCAGGATGTTCAGAACTTCCTAGTAAAAATACTAGGGGTATTTTATTTGTAGTGCGGAATAATTTCACTAGTCAGTGTCCTCGGTTGACAACAACCCGGATCCCGTAGAGTGATTACGACAAGGAAATACATTACTTCAACAAAGTTAGTAAGAAGTGGTGCAATGGCAAGACATCTTCGAGATACCAGGGGGTAATACTCGAAGGTAGAACATGATAGAAGTAGAACCAGGTCATTAACCTATGACAGTGAATACTTCAACCTTGCCAAAAATAGACGAGGCACTGGAATGAATTCCCATCAGATATATCAGATGAGAACAGCATGGTCGGATCCATAACTGTAAGGAATCAATTCAAGAATATCGAAAGAATCATACAACTGGATAATCATTTTGCAAGAAGCTTCTGAGACGGTCTACATCATTTTCATGGGCATGAACACAAAGTTCAAGGTCGACTCCCACTTCTTTAATGCATATCATTTCATTCACCTCTCGCTTTGATAAATTGTGGTGTTGGAATTTTATCTGGTAGAACACCGGAAGAGTACGACTTGTGAAAACTTTCAGGTTCTTATAGATTAGGGGAAGGCATAGGTTCAACCCATCGGGCATGTCATAACATATACCACAAGTTTCAAAAGTAAAGACACAAGCTCGAAAGCAGAGCATGATTGGCCAAGCAGAGGATACAATTTACCAAAGGCATTATGTATTAGGGGAAGATCTCACAAGGTGATTGAATATGAAGGACACTGTCGGATATCAATCCAACAATGGATCGGGCGATCCACAACGGAGCTGATGTGAGTATCGGTACTCACTCAGAGGAAGAAAGAATGCAGAGGCCTCAGATTCAAGAATCGCCCGATTAGTCTGATGCTTAAATAGAAAGAAATTATGGTTTCCAAAATGAAGGATCAGAAGCAGACACTCTGATCAAGTATGGATAAGTTGAAAACACTTAGTTGGACAATCAATTAAAGGTTTGAATTGCCGAGAACCAACTCATGTCCGGAATGACGTCTGAGCCGGAAATATAATTTTAAAAAGGATAACCTGATAACTGCGTACATACGCACATATTGAATCAATAGCTTCAAAATTTCGACAAGGGATGTTAACAAAGACTACTAGTCATATGGAATTAACTATAATGCAAGTAGGCAAGAATTTCAAGAGTAACCGGCTGCATAGGATTTTCGAAAGATCGAAAAGTATTCCGTAGAATTTTTTGAAACACATGAACAATTGAGAAGAACGGATCCTCGATAAATCTGAGGAAATAACCATATGGGTTTTCATTCGAAATAAAACTGCAAGACAGTAAGCTCAAAGGATTCTCGGGACAACGGAGAATATTTCAAGCCATCTTGTAACAACAAGAGCGACGAGTAACGATCATGAGAATGACAAATGCACACAGATATCCGTAGGGATATATCGGTGGCAGTGAATTGCAAAGGGGATGAGCATAAGGGTCTCGGGAAAATATCGAGGGATATCCTCAGAATCTTCTAACGAAGCAGGTGATCTTCCGGAATGAGGACTCTCCGGGAGAAATAGTTACGAGAACCTAGAGTCAGATTTAGTTAAATCTTTTAACCCAAATAGAAGAGAGATCAGAGTCCCAGAGTTATGGACGAGGAGTAAAAGATCCTAATACCACCCAATGGCGACGTGGGCCTGTAGGCCACACAGCCATGTTAGTAAAGTTTTGCAATGACTAGACTCAACTTCAGCCAAGGAGTTGGAAAGGGGGATTCCTACAGGTAGTCGGCTCTGATACCAACTTGTGACGCCCCCGATTTGACCGTACACTAATCATGCACGCAAATGTGTACGACCAAGATCAGGGACTCACTGGAAGATATCACAACACAACTCTAGACACAAATTAAAATAATACAAGCTTTATATTACAAGCCAGGGGCCTCGAGGGCTCGAATACATAAGCTCGAGAACACAAGAGTCAGCGAAAGCAAATAATATCTGAGTACAGACATAAGTTAAACAAGTATGCCTTGAGAAGGCTAGCACAAATATAGCAACGATCGAAAAGGCAAGGCCTCCTGCCTGGGACCTCCTAACTACTCCTCGAAGCCGAACTCCATGTAGAAACATCATCGAGATCCTCTGGCTCCTGGACTCCATCATCTGGTTGCGTCATCCGAGAAGAAGGAACAGAAGGGGAAAAAAGGGGGAGCAGAGCAATCGTGAGTACTCATCCAAAGTACTCGCAAGCAAGGATCTATACTACATATGCAATGGTATTCGTGTAAAGGGGTAATATATGTGGGTTAAACTTCAGACTGCCAGAATAAGAGGGGGATAGCTAATCCAATCGAAGACTATGCTTCTGGCCACCTCCATCTTGCAGCAGTAGATGAGAGTAGCTGGAAGTAACAAGTATCCACGCATCTCGCAGCCTCCGTCTTGAAGTAGTAGAATAGAATAGATGGTAAGTTCACCAGGTAACAACGTATAGCATAATCCTACCCGGTGATCCTCCCCTCGTCGCCCTGTGAGAAAGCGATCACCGGGTTGTATCTAGAACTTGTCTAGGTGTGTTTTATTAAGTATCCAGTTCTAGTTGTCATGAGGTCAGAGTACAACTATGGGTCGTCCTTTTACCGAGGGACACGGCTATTCGAATAGATTAACTTCCCTGCAGGTGTGACGCCCGAAGACCAACGTCCCAGAAGATTCCAGAAGATTCCAGATGTTCCGGGTTCTTCCGTGTGTTGCATTTGTGCTTGTGTTATTTATTTTTGCATTGCATCATGTCATCATGCCATCATGTCATATTTATTTTGCATCTCAACCTAAATAAATCGTGTGGACCTTCAGTCCATTTAAATCGAGGGAAGGATGACTTCTCTTTAAAACATATAAAGCCTCTTAATATTATTAGGGAGCTATATAATAAATATTCCGTTTGTTTGGAATTAACCTAACACACTTGCATATTTTCCCCATGCCTCCTCTTTCGCTATTCCTTGCCTCAAAACCTTGTCCTAATTCAAACCATTTGAATTAAATTCAAATGAGTTCGATTTTATCTCTTGCATTCTTGCCTCTTCTATTTTTCGTGGACTGTGGACATTTTTACGAGTCCAGTAAAATTAACCTCTTGTCCAAATTATGTTCCTAACCCTTCTTTCTTTTTCTCTCTCTCTTTCTTCCTTGTTTTTATTCAGTTTTTTTGGTAAATTAGCTGCCAGCCGGCCATCTGGGCCTCAGCCTCCCCCCCAGCCGGCCCAGCTTCCCTCTAGGCCATCCCAGCCGCGGCCCATTCTTCCCTCCCAGCCGGCCCGACTCCTCCCGTGGCCACGGCCCAGCCACCAGGCCGCAGCCCGTTCCATCCCGCGGCTAACCCAAGCTTCCCCTCGCAGACTGATACGTCTCAAATGTATCTACTTTTCCAAACACTTTTGATATTGTTTTGGCCTCATTCTTGCATGATTTGGACTAAACTAACCCGGACTGACGCTGTTTTCAGCAGAGCTGCCTGTATGGTTTATTTGTGTGCAGGAAAACGGATTTTTAGGTATCTCAGAAAAATCCACGAAAAATCACAGAAAATCCACGCACCCGAAGGAACCAGGAGCCAGAAGTGGGGCCAGAGGGGGGCCAGGGGGTGCCCAGGCGCCCTGTGCCCCCCCCCCCTGGGCCGCGCCGGGGGGCTGCCTGGGTGGGTCCCACACCCCCTGGTGCCCTACTTTGCCTCGTATTTTTACTCCCGACGCAGAAACCCCAGATCAGAAGTTCTTTTGCAGTTTTCCGTCGCGGAGCCGCCGCCACCCTCTGTTCTTCCTCGGGAGGGTTAATCTGGAGGCTGAATTGGCCTCCGGAGAGGGGAGATCGTCGCCATCGTCATCATCATCACCACTCCATCATCTCTCCATGACTTCCCCTTTCATGTGTGAGTAATTCCCCTGCTGTAGGCGAAGGGGATGGTAGCGATTGGATGAGTTAGATCACGTAATAGTTTATCAGATCGTTGGGGGCATGTTGCCTATCATCTACTATGGTGTTTATCATCTTTGCTACAACTTGTTATTCTTAATGCTTGACACTTAGGGCCCGAGTGCCATGATTTCAGATCTGAACCATATGTGTTTGCATGAATATATTTGTGTTCGTGATCCTATCTATGAGTTGTTTGCACCTGTTACGGTCCGGAACCGGCGATCCCAAAAGTGACAGCTTGGGACACCAAAGGGGATGGTCCGTAGTTTGAGGATTACATGTATCCATTGAGTTCATTGCTTTGTTCCGGTGCTCTTTGACAGGAGCACCTTAATATCCATAAGTTCCTTTTGGCCCCGTTTGTAGCGGGATGGTAGGACAAAAGATGTTGTGCAAGTTCTTATTGCAAGCACGCACAACTACCTACGGGATACATGCCTAATGTTTGATATTTGCCTAGATGATCATTACTTTTCCGTGTGCCGTGCCCCAAGTTAGAATCTATCTCATCCATGCAGCGCCCAACCATCCATCTCCCTAGCCTACAGTGTTGTAAACCCTGCTTGTCACTAGTTGCTACTTTTGCCATTTACTACTGCTATTTACTTTTGCTGTTTACTTTTACTATTACTATCATCACTATCATATCGCTGTTACCACTTAACTTTTGTTGCAAGTAAGTATATTTCAGGTGCGGTTGACTTGACAACTCAACTGTCAAAGCTTATAAATACTCTTTGGCTCCCCGTGTGTCGAATCAATAAATTGGGTTATTCTTACCCGCGAAGACTATCTCGATCCCTTACGGTTGAGGGTTATCAAGTACCGTTTTCTGGCGCCGTTGCCGGGGAGCATAGCAATATTTACAAGTCTACTTGAGGTATCCTACTTGCTGCACTTCATCCACTGTGGGTAAGAAAGGAGACCCCAAGGTTCCGATCTTACTATCCACTACAAGAAGAGGTACTGCTCTGAGCACTAGTGCTACACTTGATTCACCTTCTGTTATGAGTAAGTTTGCCTCACCACCACCACATGATGCTCCTACTGAATCTGTTACTATGTCTGATACTCTTGATGATGCTTCTACTACTCTTGATGATATTAGTTCGCTTGGTTATGCTCTTGAGAAACAAATTGCTGCTGCTGCAAAAAATTCTGGAATTGAACTCCCTGTTACTCGCTACCCTATTGGTGAAACTTATGATTATCCTGATTTGAGTAAACTCAAGGAGAGTCTCCTTGATGATGATTACTATATACTAGATGAAGATTTATGCAGGGAACTGACAGAGTTTTCCGGCTCTGACCCTGAAGCTATTAAGAAACTATTTGAAAAACACTCTCTGAAGAACAAAACCGTTCCTAATCCTAAATTTGCTACATCCCCTATATGCATTGATGATCCTGATTATGATTTCTCTGTTGATCTTTCACTTATACCTATGGTTGAAGCTGACCCCTTTTATGGCAGAGAAAATGATGATGCTATTGCACACCTGACTAAACTCGGTGAGTTGGGTAGCCTGTTTACCACAGATGAGAAGATACGATACTTTTATGTGACCAAGATTCTTCCTTTCTCCTTGAAGGAGGGTGCTAAAGCATGGTATGATTCACTCCCATGCGGTTCCATTAAGAGTCCTCAGGACTTAGCTCACTCTTTTGTTGATAAGTACTTTCCTGCTCACATGCAACATGCTGCTTTACAAAGAATTTATAACTTTAAACAGTTGCAGGATGAGTCCCTCCCTAAAGCTTGGGGGAGGTACTGCGGTCTGATTCGGGCTAGACCAGGACATGAAATCCCTAAGAATGAATTAATCGATATATTCTATGCTGGTCTAACTGATGAATCCAGGTCCTATTTGGACAGTTGTGCTGGTTGTGTTTTCAGGAAAAGAACAACGAACGATGCGGAAGATTTAATGGGCAGGATTGCCAAAAACCATGAAGATTGGTCCGTCCCTGAACCACCTCCACCAACAAAGAAGAGGGGCATGTTTGTTCTGAGCCCCGAGGATATGCGAGAAGCAAAGAAGTCTATTAAAGAGAAAGGTATTAAAGCTGAAGACGTGAAGAATCTACCCCCTATTGAGAAGTTGTGTGAGCCTACCACTCACCCTCCTATGGTAGAGGTACACTCTCTTTTAGATTTCAACGCAAGTGACATCCCTCATGGTAAGCCTCCTGATCAATGTTTAGATGAGTTTGATAATTTTATTATGAAACCGAATCATTTTAATGAGAGGATAGAAAGTCAGTTGCATGATAATTCCCTTGCTATCAAAAGACTGCTTGATGTTTTAGATAGAACAGTTAATGATGTTCAATGTCTTGTGAAGCATTTTCATATGGTTCAAACTCAGCTTGATCAAATTTCTAATGTGCAAAGAGATTTGCTTGCTAACAATGCCAAACAAGATAATTTGCAGGCTTTCGGGATTAAGACCCGAGGAGGAACTAGCACTCAAGATCCTCTTTATCCAGAGGGGCAACCGAAGAGAATCGAGCAGGATTCTCAAATGCAGGAAGAAGAAATTGTTGGCTCTCCAAAGAAAAAGAAGAAACATAAGGAGACTCACAATTCTAATGATCCTATTGTAGATGAAGAACCAGCTATTGATCCCAACAGTGTATCTATCTCCGATGCTGAGACTGAAGACGGTGCTGAACCTGAAGGTAATAATAATGAGAAGAATGATCCGCCTGAAGTTCGAGAAGAAGAAGCACCTGACAAACGTAAGAGGTACACTAAAGAAGACTTCATCGCAAGAAAACATGGGAAGGAAAGAGAACCATGGGTACAGAAACCCATGCCCTTTCCAGGTAAGTCCATCAAATCTAAAGAAGAAGAGCATTATAATAAGTTTTGTGAGTGGATTAAACCTCTTTTTCTTCAAATCCCTTTGACTGATGCTACTAAGTTACTTCCTTATTCAAAATATATGAAAGATATTGTCACTAACAAAAGAAAAGTTCCTAATGATGCAATATCTACTATGCTTGCTAACTACTCTTTCAGTGGCAAGATTCCTGAGAAGCTCGGTGATCCAGGTATACCCACCATTCCTTGCTCCATAATGAATAACTATGTCAAAACTGCTTTATGTGATCTTGGAGCAGGAGTGAGTGTTATGCCTCTCTCTCTTTACGAGAGGCTTTGTTTAGAAAAACTAATTCCTACAGATATCTCCCTTCAGATGGCTGACAAGTCAACCGCTGTTCCGATAGGTATTTGTGAGGATGTTCCCGTAGAAGTTGCTAATTGTTTAATTCTTACTGATTTTGTTGTGCTTGACATGCCTGAGGATGGGAGCATGTCCATTATTCTTGGTAGACCGTTTCTTAACACCGCAGGTGCTATTATTGATTGCAATAAAGGGAAGGTTACTTTCCATGTGAATTATAAAGAACACACGGTATATTTTCCAAAGAAGACCGACAGGAGGCATGGCCTCAACTCTATAGAGAATATCGAGACCGTGAAAATTGGAGAATGGGACTGTCCACTACATGTGCCTCACAAATATAAAACTATCATGGTGGGGACAATGTCCATCAAAGTAAAGGTTTAGTAACTACTTCGTAGGAGTTGAGACTTTTTGCTCTATATATCGCCTGTTTGTTGGTAAGACTTGATCAACCTTACTAGTGAACATGTTTTATATAGATAAAAAGTTGAGCTTGTTATGTTTTCACTTGTTTTTAGTTTTGTCCTACTTGATGTACCAAGCATTTATGTTTTTGAAGCTTCACAATACTACTAACTGCTTCAAATTTTCAGAGAGTTTCGCAGCTTTTTGAACTTCAAAAAAATTTCAACAGTGAAGTTTTCAGAAAAATTCCAGAAAAATTATAGTAAAAATTTCCACGTCGGGAGAGACCCAGAGGGGCCTGGGGCCAGCCGGGGGGGCCACCTGTGACGCCCGAGGCCGACGTCCCAAAAGATTCCAGAAGATTCCAGAAGATTCCAGATGTTCCGGGTTGCCCGTGTGTTTCTTTTGTGTTTGTGTTATTTAATTTTTGCATTGCATCATGTCATCATGCCATCATGTCATATTTTATTTTGCATCTCAACCTAAATAAATTGTGTGGGCCTTCGGTCCATTTAAATCGAGGGAAGATGTCTTCTCTTTATAACATATAAAAGCCTCCTAATATTTATGGAGCTATATTAATAATTATTCCGTTGTTTGGAATTAACCAACACACTTGCAAATATTCTCCATGCCTCTTTAATTCAAGTTTCACCTTCAAAATCTTGCCAATAATTCTTTTCCGTTATTTCGAGGTTCATCCGAAAATTCGAACATTTTTGGACACTTCGATAATCACGTCTTAGTTCAAACCTATTTGAATTAAATTCAAATATGTTTGAATTATTTCTCTCGTTTTTTGCCTTTTCTATTTTTCTCGGACCGTGCTAATTTTGATGCCCGAGAAAAATATCCTCTTGTGTTTTTGCCCTAACCCCCCTCCGCTTTCTTTCTTCTCTTTTATTTTCTGCTAAAGAAAATAAATAAGAGGGCAGCCTCCTGGGCCTTGAGGTCCTTGTGGCCAAATTCCCTTCCAGCCTTTTTGGCCCAAGGCCTCCAACCCTCCAGGCCGCCTTGGCCCAGCAGCCACCCAACCCTAGCGGTCGCCCCCTCGCTCCCTCTCTTCCCTTCGATGCGCCGCCAGCGCCCGAACCCGCTCGAGCCTCTCCCGCATCGCCCCGCTCTCCCGTGTTCCCCGATCCCGTCTCCTCACCCTCTCCCCAGCGCTCGAATCCTCCTCCCATCGCTCGTGCCCGAACCCCATCGTCCCTCAAGCCCCTTCGCCCCTCGCACTTCCTCTCCGAACGCGAACGACTTCTTCCTCTACGAACTCGAACCGCTCCGAAACGTTGTCCCGAAGGTATAACCGCCGAGCCGATGATCCGTGTGATGCTTGCTTGTGGTTGTATGAAATGTTTCCCGTGTGTGCACCGTGTCCGTTTCGTCCGTTGTCATGTTCCTCGGTTGCCTCGTCACCGACTCGTGGGAACCCGGTGACGGGATCGCCCCACCTTCATCTCGTTTGACTCGCTCACGCCATCTTTCCTTTTGCATCGGACTCTCAACGAGTTACCGGAACCGATATGTTGCCGTGGCATCATTTTCGGAATTGTTGCTGTGGCACCCTTTTCCCTTCCACCACGGGAACAACACTTCATATCATCTTCTTGTTAACCTTTTGATAAAATTGCATAACTTAATCATGTCATCCGCATCATGATAACAACATGAGAATGTTTAATTGTTGTTTGCTTATAATTATTAAACATGCTCATGGGGATTTTCCGGATATGTTGTTGTTATTTTTCCGGCCTCATTTAAAATGTCTAAATAGTGTAGTTTTATTATGCTTCACCTCTTGCCATGTTAAAAACAATTAATCTTGTCTTGTAATTAAATGAGAGTCAACTAAATAATTAAATGTGGTGTTTCGTCAATATGCAACTCGTTGCATATTGAGCTCCACTTAACTTGTAGTATTTGTTTGTGCTCTTGCCATGCCATGCATATTTAAACCGGACATGCATCATACTTGGATGTGCATCGTATGCCATGTTTATGCTTGTATGTTTACCGTGTTGTTTGCTTCTTTTCGGTTGCTTCTCTTGTTAGCTTCGGTTTCGTTCCGGAGTTGTGAGGATTCGCTCGACTGTTGCTCCGTCTACTTCATGGATCCGTTCTTCTCCCTTGTGGAATCCCAGGCAAGATGATCATACCCTTGGATACCTTTACTACCATTGCCATGCTTAGTTGTCTCGATGCTATCGTTACATGTCGCGCTACCCATCTTTTATGTCAGCCTCTCCTTGTTGCCATGAAACCTCTAACCTTGAAACCTTCCTAGCAAAACCACTGTTTGGCTATGTTACCCGCTTGCTCAGCCTCGCTTGCTCAGTCCCTCTTATAGCGTTGTTAGTTGCAGGTGAAGATGAAGTTCGTTCCAGGAGGGAACTGGTTGTTGGTTATATCACAATATCTATAATTATTATTAACACACCTATATACTGGGCATGGGTGGAAGGCTTGGCCTTTTGCTCGGTGTTTTGTTCCACTCATGCCACCTTAGGCGCCGATAAAACGGCATTATGTTCCTTGATTTTGCGTTCCTTACACGATGGGTGGATGGGGACCCCTTGACAGTTCGACTTTGAATAAAACTCCTCCAGCAAGGCCCAACATTGGTTTTAATTTGCTCATAATAACAACTTAATTAATTAATTAAATTGCATAGGGAGTTAGCGCTACCCGAGGATTCTTAATTCTACATAACAGGGGGGGGGGGCCAGTGCTGATGGTGTTGGTCCCAAACGGGGGTCCTGCAGGGCCGCCTTGGGGAAACCCGAGGTATCTGGTATAACCTGTAGCATCACCCATCCGGTAGTGTCCTGAGACGAGATACGCGCGGCTACTATCAGGGTGTCGACACACCGGGAGGTCTTGCTGGACTTGTTTTACCATTGTCGAAATGACTTGTGCTACCGGGAAGCCGAGCCTGATCGGATTTTCCCTAAGATAAGGGGTGATGATATTATATTTATCACTTCAGCTAATCGTGAGAGCTTGTGATGGGCTAAGTTGGGACACCCCTACAGGGTTATGATCTTTCGAAAGCCGTGCCCGCGGTTATGTGGCAGATTGGAATTTGTTAATGTCCGGTTGTAGAAAACTTGACAGAGGATCCGAAGTAAAACACACAACTGTGTGAGTAACCGTGACTGTCTCTTTTCACTTTGAGAAGAGAACACGGTGGGGTTATGTTTGACCGTATGTAGTTAGGATCTTTAGCGATCACCTCTTTTGCGACCGTTTGCGTAGATGCTCATCTTATTCTTGTAGTCGTAAGCTAGCCACCATATTATGCTTAGTCGCTGCTGCAACCTCACCACTTTACCTCTTCCTACCCATAAAGCTTTGCTAGTCTTGTTACCCATGGTTATGGGATTGCTCAGTCCTCGTGGCTCACAGATACTACAACACCCGATGCAGGTTCAATCGAGTATGAAGCAGGAGCTGGTTCAAGTTCTTCACCTGGGAGCTCGATGAAGAGTTTGGCCGTTTGCTTGTGATGTTTCGACGATCAGTAGTGGTTTCTACTAGGATTCGATCTTGGCCTGTGGCTTTATGTTGTTTGGTATCTTTCTTTTGGATCTTCACCCGTAGTCGGGTTGTGATGTTTTGAATGATGATTGCTTATGAAATGTATTGTGTGAAGTGGCGAGTGTAAGCCAACTATCTCCTTTTGCAATTTAATCCCTCGTTTACATGAGTCGTGCAAAGATACCAAACTTGAGATCATTCTAGGATGGGCTTATACCTTTAAGTCGTGCCTCGACACGTAGGAGGTATAGTCCCATCCTGGGCATTACAAGTTGGTATTCAGAGCCTTCTCCGACCTAGAAGCCCCCACTGATTGATCGAATCGTTGACGGTTGAGTCTAGGCACACACTTAAAAATGTTTTGAGTCCTATATTTATATCGGAGAGTAGGATTTCTTTGCTCCTCATCTCTTTTCATTCTGGTGAGGACTCCTGACGTCTACTCTTGCCTCTTCTACTTTCAAAAATTGCACCAAATTTTTTTTAGGATCCCGCGAGTATTCTGGGATTGTTTCGATGTTCTTGTGACAAGGATATTGTTCTCGATGCCTCCTGTTACCGAGGAGTTGAGCTTCGGGGTATCGTTGTAACAAGCATATCGCGGCAGTACTAAATACTTAAGACGGCCGACATCAAAAATCTCTCCTATACGGCCAGTGGCAAGATAACCCCGACATCACCCAGTACTGGGGAGGTAGTTCGAGAGTATTGCCATAGCTTGTTATAGTGGATGCTTTTCGAAGGTCCGAGGTAAACAGTTTTCGAGAAAGACTGGTTATGTGTTGAAGGATGGATACACCTGGATGTAGGTTTAGAGTTGATTGCGCGGTGCTTCCCGTGTATCCCCAACACCTGATTGCATAACTGGAAACTTTCGGAAATCTATAGGTGGGTTCATCTAGTAGTTCTAGGCATTCTTCCAACGGATGCACGATATGAAGTTCGGGGTTCTACATTGAGTGAAGTGGTTTTATGGACTTGTTCTGATCGGGAGTTGCATCTTAAAGGGTCCTTGGCTATGCTGATCCGGGGATGACAAAACCCTTTTGTAACACGTTCCATGAGCTTTCATCACGAATATGTCGGACGAAGCTTCTATCTTGTATTTGTTCTATCTGATCCTTGTTCCTTTTTATTTATCTTTTGTTCCCCCTAGTGGCTTCTCGTCAAGCTGATGTACCTGCGGAATTCATCCGTTCAATTCTCTGTTCGGATGATATTGTGAAGATGATGCTGCAACACATCTATCCTTTGTTTTGTTTTGATTCTGGTATTTGAGTTGCTTCGATGTCAAATGTTGATTCCATACCTTTCCTTATCGGTGTTCTCATATTTCTATGGGAGTGCTAGTCCTTCTTGACCTTCGAGATCTTCATGTTAAATTCTTTTCAACCGGTGTCCATTTTGTTCATCCCAAGTTGTCTTTGTTTTCCCCACCCTCCCACCCTTCTTCTTCTCAGAGCAAGAAAATCTCAGATGAAGTATCCATTTTATTCATGTGATGTTTCTTCATTCTTTTCCTTCAATGTTCTTATCCGGTGAATTATCGTGAAGATGCTCAAGAGCTTCAAGTTCATCATTCTTTTGTTCTCTAATTCTATCGGTGGATGTAATTCAAGATTTCGGTGTTGATCTTATCCTTTTCCTCATTTCACAATGCTTTCTTATTCCGGTGCACCAATTAATCATTCTCCTCTTGTTATTCATATCCGGAGTGCTGAAGATTCATAATTTCATTCTTAATCCTGTCAAGCTATTTTGAGCTTTGTCTCCTTATTCTAGCCATTTAATTCAACTGGTGCAATATCTCTTAAACAATCTTTTTCAGCGGTGATTTCTTTGAGTGGGCCCTAACCCATAGGTCTTTCCCAGGATCTTACCTGACTCTTCTATTATTTCTGGAGTTATACTCAAATTCTTTCCAAAGTGTGACGTAAGAATGATTTCCATCAGTCACATGCCTTCTCCAAGCTTGTTTTCAATTATTTCCATCTTTTGCTCCACCTTCCTCTTGTCATTCGTCCGGAGTACCTATACAATTCATGGTGGTGTATCTCATCGTCTTCTCAGATTTGGGGGACCGGAGAAGTGTTTCTCTTAAATCTTGGCCCGTTCTCTCAAGATTCGTGGTTCTAGCTTCATGCCATCCTCATTATCGTTTGATTGTGAGGAATTCTTTTATACCCATCTGAAGCATTCTTGAATTCTTTTCTTTGTGATCCTCCGAAGGCCATCATTTCATAATACTTCTTTGTTCTCAGTTTTCAACTTCGCCCTCCCAATATTCTTCATTGATGTCTCTTCGTTCGTCTCCATATTATTATGGTGGTTCTCTCAAGTTTACCCTTCCGTTGTTATCGTTTTAATTCTTTTGCTCTTTTCATAATCCTACCGGTGCTTCGTTGAAGATTTACCCAAGCTTGTGCGAGATCTCTCTTTAATTCTTTCCAACGAGAATAAGTAGTATGCCAAATCCTTTGGTTGTCATCAATTTAATTGGTGAAGGAGATGCATTACATAATTCTTATTCTTATTCCTTCTAGGTGATTTAATTCTTTTGTCTGGAGCTTGTTCATCATATCTTATTCTCGGTCCTAAGTTGTTCATCTTGTTTTCCGGAGCTTCAAGTTATTTCAATAATATCATTTCAAAGCTCCATCTAATTCACCGCAGGCCTTGAATCTTATTCTTTCATCTTTCACTTCTCATGCTTTCATTACCGGAGATCTCATGGTGGTTCATCATGTTTTAATTCATCCTTGAAGTCTTCATCAAGAGTCTTGTTGGACCTCAAGCATTCTTCTTCATGCCTTCCAATTGCAATACTTTCTACCTTATCTTTTCAGATGGTGTTATGTCATTCTTGATAATTTTCCTTCATGTTTTATGATTCATGAGTTGTCACGAATGAGATATTTAAACCCATCATTTTCCTTGTTCAGGAGATCTTTTCAACCCTTCAACTTATTCATTGGAGTAATCTTGGGTTGTATTTCACCTAAAAGCTTTTCCCTAAGGATTTTGTTATTATGGTGCTTATAAATGACCCAGTTTCTTCATTTATCCTCCCGGTGAGATAAGTTTTCATCTCCTTGTTGATATCAATCAAATCAATTGTTTAAGTTAGTGGCCGGTGGTCACCTCATAATTTTGAGATGTTTTCCATAAGCCCACATCAAGCTTATTCGTTTTTCGTTGTTGATTTTTTAAAATCAACTCTGTTCAACCCTTCCTTGTAAGGATGCTCTTTCAAATTCAATTGTGGGAGAAGTTGTCATTTTTCTTCTTCCTTCATTTCCTTCGTTGAATTATATGCTATCCTTTCGTTCCGGAGGTTTTGTGATGTTCATCTCCTTGACCATCATCTCGTTTTTATCAAGATCTTGTTCTTTTCCTTGCTTATCATTTAACTGGAATGTTGTCACCTACATTCTAGTTCCCTCATCTTATCAAGTTTTGCCTATCTTTTTAACCGGAGTGCTGTCTGAATCTTTCTTACCTTGTGCCATTCTTTTAATTGTTTCTAAGGCTATATGTTGTTGTTTTCTTCGAGTATCATCCCAACTTGGCAAGTTCTTGTTAATTCCTTCCATTTTCAGACGGAGTGCTGTCCAAATTATTTCGTTCTTATTCCTTCTCCATCTTGGTTAACCGGAGTGGTTTTGAAATTCTTCCGTCATCCGTGAGCTCTTGTTTCATGTCTTCAACCTTCAAGGTTCTCTTAATGCTCCTTGTTCCTCTTTTCTAACGGAGTTTTCATATTCGTTCATCTCCGTTGCATTCTTTTCTTTCAAGATTGTTCAACCTCTCAGGGTTCTTTGGTTTCACTCGTCTGTCAAAGAAGCAACTTTGTTTTACCCCTTCCTTTTCCGTTTTTACCCGGTGATATCTCTAGGATCTCGGGTCGAGATCCTCTGTTAGTGTGGGAGAGTTGTGACGCCCGAGGCCGACGTCCCAGAAGATTCCAGAAGATTCCAGAAGATTCCAGATGTTCCGGGTTGCCCGTGTGTTTCTTTTGTGTTTGTGTTATTTAATTTTTGCATTGCATCATGTCATCATGCCATCATGTCATATTTTATTTTGCATCTCAACCTAAATAAATTGTGTGGGCCTTCGGTCCATTTAAATCGAGGGAAGATGTCTTCTCTTTATAACATATAAAAGCCTCCTAATATTTATGGAGCTATATTAATAATTATTCCGTTGTTTGGAATTAACCAACACACTTGCAAATATTCTCCATGCCTCTTTAATTCAAGTTTCACCTTCAAAATCTTGCCAATAATTCTTTTCCGTTATTTCGAGGTTCCTCCGAAAATTCGAACATTTTTGACACTTCGATAATCACGTCTTAGTTCAAACCTATTTGAATTAAATTCAAATATGTTTGAATTATTTCTCTCGTTTTTTGCCTTTTCTATTTTTCTCGGACCGTGCTAATTTTGATGCCCGAGAAAAATATCCTCTTGTGTTTTTGCCCTAACCCCCCTCCGCTTTCTTTCTTCTCTTTTATTTTCTGCTAAAGAAAATAAATAAGAGGGCAGCCTCCTGGGCCTTGAGGTCCTTGTGGCCAAATTCCCTTCCAGCCTTTTTGGCCCAAGGCCTCCAACCCTCCAGGCCGCCTTGGCCCAGCAGCCACCCAACCCTAGGGGTCGCCCCCTCGCTCCCTCTCTTCCCTTCGATGCGCCGCCAGCGCCCGAACCCGCTCGAGCCTCTCCCGCATCGCCCCGCTCTCCCGTGTTCCCCGATCCCGTCTCCTCACCCTCTCCCCAGCGCTCGAATCCTCCTCCCATCGCTCGTGCCCGAACCCCATCGTCCCTCGAGCCCCTTCGCCCCTCGCACTTCCTCTCCGAACGCGAACGACTTCTTCCTCTACGAACTCGAACCGCTCCGAAACGTTGTCCCGAAGGTATAACCGCCGAGCCGATGATCCGTGTGATGCTTGCTTGTGGTTGTATGAAATGTTTCCCGTGTGTGCACCGTGTCCGTTTCGTCCGTTGTCATGTTCCTCGGTTGCCTCGTCATCGACTCGTGGGAACCCGGTGACGGGATTGCCCCACCTTCATCTCGTTTGACTCGCTCACGCCATCTTTCCTTTTGCACCGGACTCTCAACGAGTTACCGGAATCGATATGTTGCCGTGGCATCATTTTCGGAATTGTTGCCGTGGCACCCTTTTCCCTTCCACCACGGGAACAACACTTCATATCATCTTCTTGTTAACCTTTTGATAAAATTGCATAACTTAATCATGTCATCCGCATCATGATAACAACATGAGAATGTTTAATTGTTGTTTGCTTATAATTATTAAACATGCTCATGGGGATTTTCCGGATATGTTGTTGTTATTTTTCCGGCCTCATTTAAAATGTCTAAATAGTGTAGTTTTATTATGCTTCACCTCTTGCCATGTTAAAAACAATTAATCTTGTCTTGTAATTAAATGAGAGTCAACTAAATAATTAAATGTGGTGTTTCGTCAATATGCAACTCGTTGCATATTGAGCTCCACTTAACTTGTAGTATTTGTGTGTGCTCTTGCCATGCCATGCATATTTAAACCGGACATGCATCATACTTGGATGTGCATCGTATGCCATGTTTATGCTTGTATGTTTACCGTGTTGTTTGCTTCTTTTCGGTTGCTTCTCTTGTTAGCTTCGGTTTCGTTCCGGAGTTGTGAGGATTCGCTCGACTGTTGCTCCGTCTACTTCATGGATCCGTTCTTCTCCCTTGTGGAATCCCAGGCAAGATGATCATACCCTTGGATACCTTTACTACCATTGCCATGCTTAGTTGTCTCGATGCTATCGTTACATGTCGCGCTACCCATCTTTTATGTCAGCCTCTCCTTGTTGCCATGAAACCTCTAACCTTGAAACCTTCCTAGCAAAACCACTGTTTGGCTATGTTACCCGCTTGCTCAGCCTCGCTTGCTCAGTCCCTCTTATAGCGTTGTTAGTTGCAGGTGAAGATGAAGGTTGTTCCAGGAGGGAACTGGTTGTTGGTTATATCACAATATCTATAATTATTATTAACACACCTATATACTGGGCATGGGTGGAAGGCTTGGCCTTTTGCTCGGTGTTTTGTTCCACTCATGCCACCTTAGGCGCCGATAAACCGGCATTATGTTCCTTGATTTTGCGTTCCTTACACGATGGGTGGATGGGGACCCCTTGACAGTTCGACTTTGAATAAAACTCCTCCAGCAAGGCCCAACATTGGTTTTAATTTGCTCATAATAACAACTTAATTAATTAATTAAATTGCATAGGGAGTTAGCGCTACCCGAGGATTCTTAATTCTACATAACAGGGGGGCCAGTGCTGATGGTGTTGGTCCCAAACGGGGGTCCCGCAGGGCCGCCTTGGGGAAACCCGAGGTATCTGCTATAACCTGTAGCATCACCCATCCGGTAGTGTCCTGAGACGAGATACGCGCGGCTACTATCAGGGTGTCGACACACCGGGAGGTCTTGCTGGACTTGTTTTACCATTGTCGAAATGACTTGTGATACCGGGAAGCCGAGCCTGATCGGATTTTCCCTAAGATAAGGGGTGATGATATTATATTTATCACTTCAGCTAATCGTGAGAGCTTGTGATGGGCTAAGTTGGGACACCCCTGCAGGGTTATGATCTTTCGAAAGCCGTGCCCGCGGTTATGTGGCAGATTGGAATTTGTTAATGTCCGGTTGTAGAAAACTTGACAAAGGATCCGAAGTAAAACACACAACTGTGTGAGTAACCGTGACTGTCTCTTTTCACTTTGAGAAGAGAACACGGCGGGGTTATGTTTGACCGTATGTAGTTAGGATCTTTAGCGATCACCTCTTTTGCGACCGTTTGCGTAGATGCTCATCTTATTCTTGTAGTCGTAAGCTAGCCACCATATTATGCTTAGTCGCTGCTGCAACCTCACCACTTTACCTCTTCCTACCCATAAAGCTTTGCTAGTCTTGTTACCCATGGTTATGGGATTGCTGAGTCCTCGTGGCTCACAGATACTACAACACCAGATGCAGGTTCAATCGAGTATGAAGCAGGAGCTGGTTCAAGTTCTTCACCTGGGAGCTCGATGAAGAGTTTGGCCGTTTGCTTGTGACGTTCCGACGATCAGTAGTGGTTTCTACTAGGATTCGATCTTGGCCTGTGGCTTTATGTTGTTTGGTATCTTTCTTTTGGATCTTCATCCGTAGTCGGGTTGTGATGTTTTGAATGATGATTGCTTATGAAATGTATTGTGTGAAGTGGCGAGTGTAAGCCAACTATCTCCTTTTGCAATTTAATCCCTCGTTTACATGAGTCGTGCAAAGATACCAAACTTGAGATCATTCTAGGATGGGCTTATACCTTTAAGTCGTGCCTCGACACGTAGGAGGTATAGTCCCATCCTGGGCATTACACCACCAGTGGCCCAGGCGGCCAGCTGGCGCGGCCCAGCCCCTGGCCGCGCCCATAGGGCGCCTGGGGCCCACGGGACCCCCCTCCAGGTATGTCTTCTACCTCCCTCTCTCTCTTTCTCCAAAAACTCGAGTCCTGCTCTTGTTCTTGTGTTCTTGCTGTTCTTGGAGGCGATTCTTCGATCTCTCTCTACAGCCCATCATTTGAGCTAAAATTTTGAGCAAATACCCCCTGGTATGTGACTCCTCCACCCCTCCAATTACATTTTTGATTGGTGGCTTCATTTGTGAGTATTTAGTAGTTCTTGGTGCTGTATAGATGAGCTTGCATGCATATGTAGAAAGTTATTTTTCAAGTTTTGATGCAAGTTTATGCCTTGGGCAAGTGAGTTGAGTAGTTTGCCTTAGCTAACTTTGCTTTAATCCTCGTTTTTGTAAATTGTAGAAAATTTCAGAAATGAGTTTGTTAGGAAGAGCAAAAGGGTGGCTTGAGAAGAGGAGGCCCGCACACTCCGATCGAGTTACTAGAGCCGCAGCTTCACCATCGACTGCTAGGGTGAGCTATAATGAAGATCATGTACCCCTGGAGTTGTTGGAAGACACAAGTCCAGCACGTGCGATGCCGTTTCCATGTGATGAATTCATGGAAGCTGCGGGAATCAAGGATGAGTTTTATAATCTTTGTGCTAATGCAGGTTTGACACGGCTGGTCACGAGCCGTGTTACTCAGTATCAAAAACTCACCTCCAGTTTCATTAACAGTTTTAGATATAATCCTGATTCAGGTGCTATTGAGTTTAAAATTTATAATGATCTTATCACCATGACTTTGGGAATTTTTTGTGAAATAATAGGTGTGCCGAACATTGGGAGGACGGCTAGGATGGCCACTCAGCCCTCCTAGCTGAAAACCGTCATCAACTCCCTCTGCAGCATGGGTACGAGGGATATTCATCGGTCGAAGATCTCCAGCATCTTGTTTCCTCACCTCAGGTATTTTGCATATTATATTGCTAGAGGGGTGTTAGCTCGTGACAACACGAGCAACATTTCTGCTCCGGATATTGCTATCCTAGCAGCAGCCCTCTCAGGGAGGTCTGATTATAATCTGGGTACCTTAATTGCTCGACGCCTTGCTATGAACGGTAACAAGGGGGACTTATATGGTGGCGTTTACGCCACACTTATCTTAGAGCATCTTGGAGGCACCCCACACCCTGATGATACTCCTTTTACTTATTTAAGCTTTGATCTTGCTGCTATGAAAAGGCATAAGTTTATTACCATGGGTTCTGAGCTTGATAATCTTATTTATATCTTGCGTTTCGGAACTGCCGCGGAACGCGAGATCCGTCTACCTGCACCTCTTTTGTTTGATTTTTCTCGCAGGAACGGATGGTCCTTTGATGTTGTTCAGTTCGATGAGTTCATGGTCCAGCATCAGTTTCATAACCCCATGGAGGGGGTTGTGCCCGACGAGGAGAGGCACGGTGAGATACCACATTTTCAGGAAGAGACCGCCACCGAGTTTGGTGAAGGGTCTTCCTCTGTTTGGCGTTCGGAACCTTCCTCGTGGGAGACTCCGAGGAGTTCGGTGTACCCGCCAGCATCCTTCTACGACCCTTGGACTCACCACCATACCCCTGGAGCAGGAGGCTCCTGGGGGCAGTAGCTGCTACCAACTTAGGCCAAAAGCCTAAGCTTGGGGGAGTACGTGCCCTTCTCACTTTTCCATTGTATTATCCGTTTTATTCGCTTTGATCTTTTCGAAGTTTTTGCCCGTTCTTCTTTGTTTCTCTCTTTGCAAAAACAACAAAAAGATTTTTTCTTTCTTTTTCTTTTATTCAACCTTTAAAAAAAACCAAAAAGATTTCCTTTCTCTCTTTAGTTTGCTTTGTTTTCAGAGATTAGCTCGAGTCCGTGATGTCATTTGATTATATTTCCTACGTTCGATCGTGCAAGTGACAAGCAGTGATGACGAAGATCGACTGAAAGGAAGCAACAAGGAAGACCGGTATGAACTCTTATTGTTTCTACTTTTGTACATATGCCTCTACTTATGATCTAGAGACCAGCTTGTAGCGACATAGTGCTATGTTTACAATGCTCTTCCAGTGGTTCATGCTTTCCTTGTGGCTAGTCCCGAATAACTAGAGTATATAATGTGTTATTGAAATGATCTACATGCATTGCACTGTTCATAGTCTGGTGTACTAAGGTGGTATTTCCCTTTAGAGAATTTTTGGATTGACTTGGCACATGCTTACACATGCTTAAGACTAAAAAGTCTACTCTGCCTTGATGATCTTTGAGTTTCAGAATAGTTATATCACTTTCATGCCCGATTCAATGTTGCTTTGTCGCTCTGCATGATTATGACCGTTATTGCTCTCTAGTTGGTCGCTTCCCAGTCTTTTGCTAAACCTCCACCTGTACTAAGCGGACTGACTGCTTGTGCATCCAAAATCCTTAAAACCAGTTATGCCATATGAGTCCACTATACCTTCCTATACATGGTATTTACCTGCCATTCCTAACGAAGACTTTCATGTACCATCTCGAAACTAATCAAAAGCATTTCTCTTTTGTGCCTATGCTTTAGCTCATGAGGAAGTAGTAGTTAATTCATAATCTTTTTAAGTTGGACAAGTTTGACCCCTGGATTGTATGTCTAATGTGCAAACCCCTAATACGAAAAGGAACTGGCATTGAGTGCGCCCGGCTCAAAAAGATAATATAACAAACAAACCCTCCTTCACGCTTTGTTCATGAGAAATCAGAAAACTTTGGCAGTCACAAACAAAGGAGATTAAGAGGATGTGATCGTCCTCATGCGGGAGCCGTTCCTCGAGACTTGTCCACTCAAAAAGTGATTGAGTTATCTGCTAGCATTCGTTGACGAAATATGCACTTCTCAAAACATGTTTACTTCTGTTTTTAAAACCAAGAGCTCTGGTACATTTTTAGTTTTTGTTTCCGACCACGGGTTTTCAACCTTGCCAATAAAAGCCACGGTTCGAGAGTCTCACCTTCTTTCTTCAAAGCACCGACTAGGAGAGCATAATTGTCATTCTGAGTGTAATGTGCATTGTCCCAAAGTATTACATTGTCTTCTGCATACTTGTGATATAATTTATTCTGAAATTCTTAGTTCTAGTCTCCTTTAAAACTCTGGAGGAGTCTCTGCATTTATGTTTTGCTTCACTCATGGAGGCTAGCGAGATACCACCCTAATATGCTCAAGCTATGTGCAATGTAATCTTGTCTTGATTTTCAGTAATATATTATTTACTTTTAAGTATTTGTGACTGGTCACTTGAAAGAAGGATTGCTCCTTGCATTATCCTCATAAGTACTGTTTCAATACTTGCTAAACTCTTTTCGTAGTACATGCTTATATACATCTAATGAAGCAAAAGAGTTTGTCAAAGTTTTCTTTGTCGCGTCCAGTTCGTTGAACTGAATTGCTTGAGGACAAGCAATATGCTAAGCTTGGGGGAGTTGATACGTCTCAAATGTATCTACTTTTCCAAACACTTTTGATATTGTTTTGGCCTCATTCTTGCATGATTTGGACTAAACTAACCCGGACTGACGCTGTTTTCAGCAGAGCTGCCTGTATGGTTTATTTGTGTGCAGGAAAACGGATTTTTAGGTATCTCAGAAAAATCCACGAAAAATCACAGAAAATCCACGCACACGAAGGAACCAGGAGCCAGAAGTGGGGCCAGAGGGGGGCCAGGGGGTGCCCAAGCGCCCTGTGGGCGTGCCCCCCCTGGGCCGCGCCGGGGGGGCGCCTGGGTGGGTCCCACACCCCCTGGTGCCCTACTTTGCCTCGTATTTTTACTCCCGACGCAGAAACCCCAGATCAGAAGTTCTTTCGCAGTTTTCCGTCGCGGAGCCGCCGCCACCCTCTGTTCTTCCTCGGGAGGACTAATCTGGAGGCTGAATTGGCCTCCGGAGAGGGGAGATCGTCGCCATCGTCATCATCATCACCACTCCATCATCCCTCCATGACTTCCCCTTTCATGTGTGAGTAATTCCCCTGCTGTAGGCGAAGGGGATGGTAGAGATTGGATGAGTTAGATCATGTAATAGTTTATCAGATCGTTGGGGGCATGTTGCCTATCATCTACTATGGTGTTTATCATCTTTGCTACAACTTGTTATTCTTAATGCTTGACACTTAGGGCCCGAGTGCCATGATTTCAGATCTGAACCATATGTGTTTGCATGAATATATTTGTGTTCGTGATCCTATCTATGAGTTGTTTGCACCTGTTACGGTCCGGAACCGGCGATCCCAAAAGTGACAGCTTGGGACACCAAAGGGGATGGTCCATAGTTTGAGGATTACATGTATCCATTGAGTTCATTGCTTTGTTCCGGTGCTCTTTGACAGGAGCACCTTAATATCCATAAGTTCCTTTTGGCCCCGTTCGTAGCGGGATGGTAGGACAAAAGATGTTGTGCAAGTTCTTATTGCAAGCACGCACAACTACCTACGGGATACATGCCTAATGTTTGATATTTGCCTAGATGATTATTACTTTTCCGTGTGCCGTGCCCCAAGTTAGAATCTATCTCATCCATGCAGCGCCCAACCATCCATCTCCCTGGCCTACAGTGTTTTAAACCCTGCTTGTCACTAGTTGCTACTTTTGCCATTTACTACTGCTATTTACTTTTGCTGTTTACTTTTACTATTACTATCACTATCATATCACTGTTACCACTTAACTTTTGTTGCAAGTAAGTATATTTCAGGTGCGGTTGAATTGACAACTCAACTGTCAAAGCTTATAAATACTCTTTGGCTCCCTGTGTGTCGAATCAATAAATTGGGTTATTCTTACCCGCGAAGACTATCTCGATCCCTTACGGTTGAGGGTTATCACAGCCCGACCGCATCCCCTCTCGTCCCTCTTTCCCCTCGCACCGCCGCCACTCTCCCAGCGCCCGGCCCCGCCTTCTCCAGCCCCGAGCCCCAGCGCTCGCTACCTCCTCCCTTCGATGCCCGAACCCCTCGCTCGTCCCTCTCGTCCCCGTTCCATCGATCTCCAGCGCCGGTGCCCGACGTGTTGCCCGCGACCTCCGCGTAGCGCCTCTCTCCTCGAGCGCCCGCATCGCCAGGCCGCAGCGGCCGGATCCCGCGTCCCCGCCGGGAGGCCTCGTCCAGGCTCCCTCCTCATCGTCCCCGCTGCTCCGCCATGACCAGGGCCCCGTCGCGCCCGGCCTCCATCTCCCCTCGCCTCCATCTCCAAGGCCCGACGCGGCTCCCTTCTCCAGCCCGAGCGCCGAGCCAGCGCGCCCCTCGTGCCTCCCCAGCGCCACAGCGCCTCCATCTCCCTCGTCAGCCAAGCCGGTCGGGAGCGTGCCTCCTTCCTTCCCCTGCCGGCAGCCCGGCCTCGTCGAGCAGCCCCCTCGAGCAGTTCGGCTCCCCCCGAGCGCCTCCTCCGCATCGCCCCAGGCGCCTGCGCTGCGCCCTTCTCCGTCCGGCGCGCCTCGCCAGGCCCCTTCCTCACCTCCAGCACGAGCCGCCACTCCACTTCCCCGCTGCTTCTCTGCTTCATGGCGCGCCAAGACCTTGCTGCCGTTTTTCCTGTTGTTGTGAAGGCCGCAGCCGCTAGAACCGTGGACGCCAAGATCTTCGAACGAGGGACCCCGAGACGCCAAGTACCTCTTGGATTCGCCAAGTCCGACGACAAGTGTTCCGGTACCGTCGCAAGTATTGAGACCGGCAAGTCCGAAGACACCAAGTACCACGACATCGACGACATGTACATCTACAGAACGTGTACGACTACATGACGATGCGCCAAGTTCCTCTACGAAAACGTGTACAACTACCCTCACCGAAGACCCATGTACGACTACCGATGCCAAGTACCCCTTCGAGTCACCGACGACCCGTCAAGTTCGACTACACGGCGACAAAATGACATGTACAACTATGAGGAGACCGCAAGTACCCCCTACGGCAAGTACCACGACGACCGAGTACAACTACCGTCGCCAAGTCCTGAGACCGACAAGTTCCACGACGACCCCGTGTACTTCTACTTCCCACTACGGAACGAGTACCCCTACCGATGACCGTGAACGACTTCTTCCACTACGTCTCGAACCGCCTCCGAGAACGAGTGTTTCGAAGGTATAACCCCGAGACGATGACCCGATGAATGTGTGTTGTATGAGATGTATCGAATGTTTGCACCGTGCCCGTTTCATCTTTTGTCGTGCTCCTCGGTTGCCTCGTCGCCGACCCATGGGAACCCGATGACGGGATCACCCCACCTTTCATCTTGTTCTGCTCGCTCACGCTCTCCGTCATCTTTTGCTCCGGTCTCTCAACGGGTTACCGGAACCGAGATGTTGCGTTGCATCATTTTCGGATCGTTGTCGTGGCACCCTTTCTTTCCACCACGGTGACAATACTTCATATCTTCTTCCTGTCAACTTTTAATAAACTTGCATAAAACTTGATCATGTCATCCGCATCATGTTAACAACATTAAAATGTGTGAATTGTTGTTTGCTAATAATTGCTAAACATGCTTATGGGGATTTCTCGGAATTGATGTTGTTATTTCCGGCCTCATTTAAAATGCCTAAATAGTGTAGTTTTATTATGCTTCACCTCTTGCTAGGTTAAAAACATTTAATCTTGTCTTGTAAATAACGAGAGTCAACTAAATAATTAAAATGTGGTGTTTCGTCAATATGCAACTCGTTGCATATTGAGCTCCACTTAACTTGTAGTGTTGTTTGTGCACCTTGCCATGCCATGCATATTTAAACCGGACATGCATCATACTTGGATGTGCATCGTATGCCATGTTAATGCTTGTGTGTTTACCGTGTTGTTTGTTTCTTTCCGGGTTGCTTCTCTTGATAGCTTCGGTTTCGTTCCGGAGTTGTGAGGATTCTCTCGTCTATGTTGCTCCGTCTACTTCGTGGACCTGTTCTTCTCCCTTGCGGAATCCCACGCAAGATGACCGAACCCGGTTACCATTACTATTTTTGCCTATTGCTAGTAGTCTCGATCTATAGTTTTGTCTCGATGCCCATGTCTTTCATGTCAGCCTCCTACTTGTAACCATGTTCATGTCTAACCACCCTACCTATGCAAACCATTGATTGGCTATAAGTACGCTTCGCTCAGCCCCTCTTATAGCATTGTTAGTTGCAGGTGAAGATTGAAGATGCTTGCTTCATGTTGAAGTTTTGTTGGGTTATATCACACTATATAAATGCTTAAATGAAATCATCTATATATTGACAATGGGTGGAAGGCTAAGCCTTTTGCTTGGTGTTTTGTTCCACTCATGCCGCTAGGAACCGTATAAACCGGTGTTATGTTCCTTGATTATGCGTTCCTTACACGGTTGGGGTTATGGGCCCCCCTTGATAAACCGCTAAGTGCTAAGTCTTTTCCAGCAAGTCCCAACATTGGTACTATTCACCTAATAACTAATAAAACTTGCATAGGGACTAGCTATCCCTTTTATTTTAATCAACAACCCCGGGCCAGTGCTCCACATGAGTGTTGGTCCGAAATGGGGTGCCTGGGGGCCGCCTTGGGGAAACACGAGGTATCTGGCATACACCTGTAGCTTCGCCCATCCGGTCGTGTCCTGAGACTAGATACGCGCGGCTACTATCAGGGTGTCGACACGCCGGGAGGATTTGCTGGATTAGCCTTACCTTAGTTCAGAGTATCTTGAGCACGGGATTCCGAGAATACTCGGGTCTTCCCACTTTGGAGTTGCGACTCCGCGGATCATGGGCTTGTGATGGGCCAAGTTGGAACACCCCTGCAGGGTTTGAACTTTCGAAAGCCGTGCCCGCGGTTATGTGGCAGATGGGAGCTTGTTAATATCCGGTTGTAGAAAACTTGACACCATGTTCCAATACACTACCAGCGTGAGTACCGTGACTGTCATTTTCCGAAAGGGGTTTTCGGGAGATGAACACGGTGGGGTTATGTTTGACTTGATTAGTTTAGGATCACTTAGTGATCATCTCTCGACCGAGGCACCTTCTCTTCTCGCTCTCTTATACGTAAGCTAGGCTAGTGCTGTTGCAACCACTTTCTTATTCTTTCTTCAGCCTTGTTCCACACCCAAGGCTTAAATAGTCATGTTACCCGGGAACGGGATTGCTGAGTCCTCTATGGCTCACAGTTACTTCAACACCCCAGATGCAGGTATGATGGTGAGCTACCTAGGTGATGGCACTGAGCTAGACTGGGAGTACGACGAGGAGCGTAGCCGTTACTATGTCCGTTATCCCGATGATCAGTAGTGGTTCTTCTACTAGGATTCGATCTAGACCTGTGGTTTAAGTTATGTTTGGTATCTTGACATTTGGATTTTACCCTTAGATGGGATGTGATGTTCATGTGTATGATGATTGAAACATGTAATGAATTTGTGTGACGTGGTGAGTGTAAGCCAACTATCTTTTCAGTTTTCCATCCCCATTTTTACATGAGATGTGCAAAGGTACCAAACTTGTGATCATTCCAGCATGGGCTTATATCTCTAAGTCGTGCCTCGACACGTAGGAGATATAGTCCCATCCTGGGCATTACAAGTTGGTATTCAGAGCCTTCTCCGACCTAGAAGCCCCCATGATTGATCGAATCGTTGACGGTTGAGTCTAGGCACACACTTGAAAATGTTTTGAGTCCTATATATATATATCGGAGAGTAGGATTTCTTTTGCTCCTCATCCCTTTTCACTCTGGTGAGGACTCCTGACGACTACTCTTGCCTCTTCTACTTTCAAAAAATTGCACCAAATTTTTTTTAGGATCACGCGAGTATTGTTTGGATTGTTCCGATGTCTTTGTGACGAGAACATTGTTCTCGATGCCTCCTGTCATTAGGGGTTGTGGCAGTGTCCTGGGGAGTTGAGCTCCGAGGTGTTGTCGTCACAAATATATCGCATCAGTTCTAGAATACTTAAGACGGCCGACATCGAAAACTCTCCTATGCGGTTAGTGGCAAGATAACCCCGACATCACCCAGTACTGGGGAGGTAGTTCGGGAGTATTGCCATAGCTTGTATAGTGGATGCGTTTCGAAGGTCCGAGGTAGACAGTTTCCGAGAAAGACTGGTTATGTGTTGAAGGATGGATACAGCTGGATGTAGGTTTAGAGTTGATTGCGCGGTGATTCCCCTGTATCCCCAACACCTGATTGCATAACTGGAAACTTTTGGAAATTAATAGGAGGGTTCATCTAGTATTTCTAGGCATTCTTCCAACGAGTGCATGATATGAAGTTCGGGGTTCTACATTGAGTGAAGTGGTTTATGGGCTTGTTCCGATCGGGAGTTGCATCTTAAAGGGTCCTTGGCTATGCTGATCCGGGGATTGCAAAACCCTTTTGTAACACGTTCCATGAGCTTTCAGCACGAAGATGTCGAACGAAGCTTCTATCTTGTATTTGTTCTATCTGTTCCTTGTTCCTTTTTATTTACCTTTTGTTCTCCAAGTGGCTTCTCGACAAGTTGATGTACCTGCGGAATTCATTCGTTCAATTCTCCGTTCGGATAGATATGTTGCAACATAATCTTCTTCATAAACATATCTATCCTTTGTTTCGTTTTGATTCTGGTATTCGAGTTGCTTCGATGTCAAATGTTGATTCCATACTTTTCTTAATCGGTGTTCTCATATTTATATGGGAGTGCTAATTCTTCTTGACCATCTAGATCTTCATGTTAATCCTTTTCAACCGGTGTGCCTTCTCTTCAAGTTATTCCATACGGACGCCATTGAGAAATCTGACGATTTGTCTGTTTCATTCATTCCAAGTTGTCTTGTTTCCCCACCCTCCCACCCTTCTCTTTATGGAGCCAGCAATTCTTAAATGGAATATCCATTTTATTCATGTGATATTTCTTCATTCTTTTCCTTCAATGTTCTTATCCGGTGATTTCTCAGGAAGATGCTCAAGAGCTTCAAGTTCATCATTCTTTTGTTCTCAAATTCTGCCGGTGGATGTAATTCAAGATTTCGGTGTTGATCTTATACTTTTCCTCATTTCACAATGCTTTCTTATTCCGGTGCACCAATTAATCATTCTCCTCTTGCTATTCATATCCGGAGTGCTGAAGATTCATAATTCCATTCTTAATCCGTTCAAATAATTTTGAGGATTGTCATCTATTCAAGCCATTTAATTCAACCGATGCAATATCTCTCAAGCAATCTTTTTCCAACGGTGATTTCTTTTGAGTGGGCCCTAACCCACAGGTCTTTTCCAGGATCTTACCTGACTCTTCTTTTTCCGGAGTATTCTGAAATTCTTTTCAAGTGTGACGTAAGAATGATTTCCATCAGTCATATGCCTTCTCCAAGTTTACTTTCAAATTCTTTCCATCGTTGGTTCAACCTTTTTAATTCTTCATTCCGGAGTGCTCAACAATTCTTATGGCATTTCTCGTCTTCATTCTCAGCGTTTGCAGACCGGAGAAGTGTTTCTCTTAAATCTTGGCCGTTCTCTTGAAGATTCGTGGTTCTAGCTTCATGCCATCCTCATTATTGTTCCGATTGTGAGGAATTCTTTGATACCATCCAAAGCATTTCATCAATTCTTCTTATTGTGATCCTCCGAAGGCCATCATTTCAGAAGATTCTTCGTTCTCAGTTTTCAACTTCGTCCTCCAAATATTCTTCATTGATGTCTCTTTGTTTGTCTCCTAATTCTTACGGTGGTTCATTCAAGTTTACCCTTCCGTTGTTATCGTTTTAATTCATTTGTTCTTTTCATAATCCTACCGGTGAGGCGTTCAAGATTATTCTCAAGTTTGGCTCTATCTCTCTCCAATCCTTTTCAAGAAGAATAAGTAGTAGGCCAAATCCGTTGCTTGTCATCAATTTAATTTGATGAAGGATAAGCATACAGTAAATCTTATTCTTATTTCCTCGAAGTGATTAATCTCTTTCCCGGAGCTTATTCATTATATCATATCCTTGGTTCTAAGTTTTTCATCTTGTTTTCCGGAGCTCCAAGTATTTCTATTACATCATTTCAAAGTTCCATCTAATTCATCGTGGGCCTTGAATCTTATTCTTTTCATCTTTCACTTCTCATGCTTTCATTACCGGAGTTCTTCATGGTGGTTCATCATCATTTAATTCATCCTTGAAGTCTTCATCAAGATTCTTGTTGGAGCTCAAGCATTCTTCATCATGCTTTCCAAGTGCAATTCTTGCTCCCTTATCTTTTCAGGTGGTGTTATGCCATTTTGACAATTCCTTCATGAATTATGATTCACGAGTTATCAAGAATGAGATATTTAAAACCATCATTTCTTTCTCTTTAGGAGATCCTTTCAACCCCTCATTTTTATCTCTTGGACTTATTTTGGGTTATAATTCACCTAAAAGCTTTCCCTGAGAATTGCTGCTATTATGGTGCTTAATAATGACCCAAGTTCTTCATTTATCATTTCGGTGAAATAAGTTTTTCATCTCCTTGTTGATCTCAATCAAATCAATTGTTTAAATTAGTGGCAGAATTGTCACCTCATAATTTTGAGATGTTTTCCATAAGCCCACATCAAGCTTATTCTTTCGTTGTTGAATTTCCAACAATTCTGTTCAACCCTTCTTCGTAAGGATGCTCTTTCAAATTCATTCGTGGGAGAAGTCGTCTTTTTCTTCTCCGTTCTTTTCTTTCCAACGACCTAGCATATATTCTTTCATTCCGGAGGCATTGTGATGACGATCTCTTTGACCATCATCTCGTTTTTATAAAGATCATATTCTCCCTTGCTTGTCTATTTAACCGGAGTGTTGTGTCCTCCATTCTAATTCTCTAATCTTATCAAGTTTTGCCTGTCTTTTAACCGGAGTGCTGTCTGATTCTTTTCTTACCCCTTGTGCCATTCTTTCAATTGTTTCGGGGTCAATATGCTGTTGATTTCATCAAGTATCACTCCATCTCCTCAAACTCATGTTACTCCTTCCATTTTCAGTCGGAGTGTTGTCCGAATTCTGTCATTCTTATTCCTTGGTTATACCATTGCGGTTTCTTATTCTTTTGGTTCGTAAGCTCTTGTTTCATGTCTTTTAACCTACAAGGTTCTCGATGTTCCTTGTTCCTCTTTTCTAACGGAGTGCTCTTAACTTCGTTCATCTCCGTTGCATTCTTCTTTCATTTTGTTCAACCTCTCAAGGTTCCTGGTTTCACTCGTTTGTCCAAGAAGCAACTTTGTTTTACCTCTTCCTCTTCCGTTTTTATCCGGTGCCACGCTAGGATCTCGGGTCGAGATCCTCTTTTAGTGTGGGAGAGTTGTGACGCCCGAAGACCGACGTCCCAGAAGATTCCAGAAGATTCCAGATGTTCCGGGTTCTTCCGTGTGTTGCATTTGTGCTTGTGTTATTTATTTTTGCATTGCATCATGTCATCATGCCATCATGTCATATTTATTTTGCATCTCAACATAAATAAATCGTGTGGACCTTCGGTCCATTTAAATCGAGGGAAGGATGACTTCTCTTTAAAACATATAAAGCCTCTCAATATTATTAGGGAGCTATATAATAAATATTCCGTTTGTTTGGAATTAACCTAACACACTTGCATATTTTCCCCATGCATCCTCTTTCGCTATTCCTTGCCTCAAAACCTTGTCCTAATTCAAACCATTTGTATTAAATTCAAATGAGTTCGATTTTATCTCTTGCATTCTTGCCTCTTCTATTTTTCGTGGACCATGGACATTTTTACGAGTCCAGTAAAATTAACCTCTTGTCCAAATTATGTTCCTAACCCTTCTTTCTTTTTCTCTCTCTCTCTTTCTTCCTTGTTTTTATTCAGTTTTTTTGGTAAATTAGCTGCCAGCCGGCCATCTGGGCCTCAGCCTCCCCCCCCCAGCCAGCCCAGCTTCCCTCTAGGCCATCCCAGCCACGGCCCATTCTTCCCTCCCAGCCGGCCCAACTCCTCCCGTGGCCACGGCCCAGCCACCAGGCCGCAGCCCGTTCCATCCCGCGGCTAACCCTAGCTTCCCCTCGCAGCCCGACCGCATCCCCTCTCGTCCCTCTTTCCCCTCGCACCGCCACCACTCTCCCAGCGCCCGGCCCCGCCTTCTCCAGCCCCGAGCCCCAGCACTCGCTACCTCCTCCCTTCGATGCCCGAACCCCTCGCTCGTCCCTCTCGTCCCCGTTCCATCGATCTCCAGCGCCGGTGCCCGACGTGCTGCTCGCGACCTCCGCGCAGCGCCTCTCTCCTCGAGCGCCCGCATCGCCAGGCCGCAGCGGCCGGATCCCGCGTCCCCGCTGGGAGGCCTCGTCCAGGCTCCCTCCTCATCGTCCCCGCTGCCCCGCCATGACCAGGGCCCCATCGCGCCCGGCCTCCATCTCCCCTCGCCTCCATCTCCAAGGCCCGACGCGGCTCCCTTCTCCAGCCCGAGCGCCGAGCCAATGCGCCCCTCGTGCCTCCCCAGCGCCACAGCGCCTCCATCTCCCTCGTCAGCCAAGCCGGCCGGGAGCGTGCCTCCTTCCTTCCCCTGCCGGCAGCCCGGCCTCGTCGAGCAGCCCCCTCGAGCAGTTCGGCTCCCCCCGAGCGCCTCCCTCCGCATCGCCCCAGGCGCCTGCGCTGCGCCCTTCTCCGTCCGGCGCGCCTCGCCAGGCCCCTGCCTCACCTCCAGCACGATCCGCCACTCCACTTCCCCGCTGCTTCTCTGTTTCATGGCGCGCCAAGACCTTGCTGCCGTTTTTCCTGTTGTTGTGAAGGCCGCAGCCGCTAGAACTGTGGACGCCAAGATCTTCGAACGAGGGACCCCAAGACGCCAAGTACCTCTTGGATTCGCCAAGTCCGACGACAAGTGTTCCGGTACCGTCGCAAGTATTGAGACCGGCGAGTCCGAAGACACCAAGTACCACGACATCAACGACATGTACATCTACGGAACGTGTACGACTACATGACGATGCGCCAAGTTCCTCTACGAAAACGTGTACAACTACCCTCACCGAAGACCCATGTACGACTATCGACGCCAAGTACCCCTTCGAGTCGCCGACGACCCGTCAAGTTCGACTACACGGCGACAAAATGACATGTACAACTACGAGGAGACCGCAAGTACCCCCTACGGCAAGTACCACGACGACCGAGTACAACTACCGTCGCCAAGTCCCGAGACCGACAAGTTCCACGACGACCCCGTGTACTTCTACTTCCCACTATGGAACGAGTACCCCTACGATGACCGTGAACGACTTCTTACACTACGTCTCGAACCGCCTCCGAGAACGAGTGTTTCGAAGGTATACCCCCGAGACGATGACCCGATGAATGTGTGTTGTATGAGATGTATCGAATGTTTGCACCGTGCCCGTTTGATCTTTTGTCGTGCTCCTTGGTTGCCTCGTCGCCGACCCGTGGGAACCCGATGACGGGATCACCCAACCTTTCATCTTGTTCCGCTCGCTCACGCTCTCCGTCATCTTTTGCTCCGGTCTCTCAACGGGTTACCGGAACCGAGATGTTGTGTTGCATCATTTTCGGATCGTTGCCGTGGCACCCTTTCTTTCCACCACGGTGACAATACTTCATATCTTCTTCCTGTCAACTTTTAATAAACTTGCATAAAACTTGATCATGTCATCCGCATCATGTTAACAACACTAAAATGTGTGAATTGTTGTTTGCTAATAATTGCTAAACATGCTTATGGGGATTTTCTCGGAATTGATGTTGTTATTTCCGGCCTCATTTAAAATGCCTAAATAGTGTAGTTTTATTATGCTTCACCTCTTGCTAGGTTAAAAACATTTAATCTTGTCTTGTAAATAACGAGAGTCAACTAAATAATTAAAATGTGGTGTTTCGTCAATATGCAACTCGTTGCATATTGAGCTCCACTTAACTTGTAGTGTTGTTTGTGCACCTTGCCATGCCATGCATATTTAAACCGGACATGCATCATACTTGGATGTGCATCGTATGCCATGTTAATGCTTGTGTGTTTACCGTGTTGTTTGTTTCTTTCCGGGTTGCTTCTCTTGATAGCTTCGGTTTCGTTCCGGAGTTGTGAGGATTCTCTCGTCTATGTTGCTCCGTCTACTTCGTGGACCCGTTCTTCTCCCTTGCGGAATCCCACGCAAGATGACCGAACCCGGTTACCATTACTATTTTTGCCTATTGCTAGTAGTCTCGATCTATAGTTTTGTCTCGATGCCCATGTCTTTCATGTCAGCCTCCTACTTGTAACCATGTTCATGTCTAACCACCCTACCTATGCAAACCATTGATTGGCTATAAGTACGCTTCGCTCAGCCCCTCTTATAGCATTGTTAGTTGCAGGTGAAGATTGAAGATGCTTGCTTCATGTTGAAGTTTTGTTGGGTTATATCACACTATATAAATGCTTAAATGAAATCATCTATATATTGGCAATGGGTGGAAGGCTAAGCCTTTTGCTTGGTGTTTTGTTCCACTCATGCCGCTAGGAACCGTATAAACCGGTGTTATGTTCCTTGATTATGCGTTCCTCACACGGTTGGGGTTATGGGGCCCCCTTGATAAACCGCTAAGTGCTAAGTCTTTTCCAACAAGTCCCAACATTGGTACTATTCGCCTAATAACTAATAAAACTTGCATAGGGACTAGCTATCCCTTTTATTTTAATCAACAACCCCGGGCCAGTGCTCCACATGAGTGTTGGTCCGAAACGGGGAGCCTGCGGGGCCGCCTTGGGGAAACCCGAGGTATCTGGCATACACCTGTAGCTTCGCCCATCCGGTCGTGTCCTGAGACTAGATACGCGCGGCTACTATCAGGGTGTCGACACGCCGGGAGGATTTGCTGGATTAGCCTTACCTTAGTTCGGAGTATCTTGAGCACGGGATTCCGAGAATACTCGGGTCTTCCCACTTTGGAGTTGCGACTCCGCGGATCGTGGGCTTGTGATGGGCCAAGTTGGAACACCCCTGCAGGGTTTGAACTTTCGAAAGCCGTGCCCGCGGTTATGTGGCAGATGGGAGCTTGTTAATATCCGGTTGTAGAAAACTTGACACCATGTTCCAATACACTACCAGCGTGAGTACCGTGACTGTCATTTTCCGAAAGGGGTTTTCGGGAGATGAACACGGTGGGGTTATGTTTGACTTGATTAGTTTAGGATCACTTAGTGATCATCTCTCGACCGAGGCACCTTCTCTTCTCGCTCTCTTATACGTAAGCTAGGCTAGTGTTGTTGCAACCACTTTCTTATTCTTTCTTCAGCCTTGTTCCACACCCAAGGCTTAAATAGTCATGTTACCCGGGAACGGGATTGCTGAGTCCTCTATGGCTCACAGTTACTTCAACACCCCAGATGCAGGTACGATGGTGA
Source organism: Secale cereale (assembly GCA_902687465.1). Lineage (NCBI taxonomy): Eukaryota > Viridiplantae > Streptophyta > Magnoliopsida > Poales > Poaceae > Secale > Secale cereale. The sequence goes on along the minus strand of LR738712.1, from coordinate 314,491,000 downwards.
GCTACCCAGGTGATGGCACTGAGCTAGACAGGGAGTACGACGACGAGCGTAGCCGTTACTATGTCTGTTATCCCGATGATCAGTAGTGGTTCTTCTACTAGGATTCGATCTAGACCTGTGGTTTAAGTTATGTTTGGTATCTTGACATTTGGATTTTACCCTTAGATGGGCTGTGATGTTCATTTGTATGATGATTGAAACATGTAATGAATTTGTGTGACGTGGCGAGTGTAAGCCAACTATCTTTTCAGTTTTCCATCCCCATTTTTACATGAGATGTGCAAAGGTACCAAACTTGCGAACATTCCAGCATGGGCTTATATCTCTAAGTCGTGCCTCGACACGTAGGAGATATAGTCCCATCCTGGGCATTACAGCAGGGGTGCACCACATAACCCAGCACGCTCGATCCAATTTGGCCGGACACACTTTCCAGGGTCATGCCCGGCCTCAGAAGATCAACACGTCGCAGCCCTACCTAAGCACAACAGAGAGGTCAGCACGCTGGTCTAAACACTAAGCGCACGGGGGTTTGGTCCCATCGCCCAATGCACACCTGCATGTTGCGAGGGTGGCCGGTATGCAGACCTAGCCGCTCCTAATACCAGAGCGGCGTTCCAGTCCAATCCGGCACGCGCCGCTAAACCGCTGATGTCAAGAAGGCGCTGATACCACGGCGTCGAGTGCCCATAACTATTCCCACGTAGCTAGTTAGTGTGTATAGGCCAATGGCCAGACTCAGATCAAATACCAAGATCTCGTTAAACGTGTTATTATGAAATAACCACGGACAACGACCAGGGCCAGGCCCACCTATCTCCTAGGTGGTCGCAACCCGTCCTGTCACTCCGCCACAAAGTAACCATCAAGGGGTTGTCGGGAACCCAGGCCCACCACTACCTGAGTGGACCACCTGCCCCTTCAGCCCCCATATCAGAATCATCATCATGTGTATGTAATAGTATAATATATACCCGTGATCACCACCTGAGTGATCATGGCCCGATAGTATAGCATGGCAGACATACAAGAATGTAGGGCCACTAATGGAATACTAGCATCCTATACTAAGCATTAGGATAGCAGGTAAGGTATCAACCGTTGTAGCAACAATGACAGGCTATGCAACAGAATAGGATTATTCGATAGCAGTAACATGCTACACTACTTTAATGCAAGCAATAGAGAGAAGAATAGGCGATATATTGTGATCATGGGGGGCTTGCCTGGTTGCTCTCGCAAGAAGGAGGGGTCGTCGGCGACGCAGTCGATCATAGTAGCACCGTCAGCAGTCAAGTCCCGATGTCTATCGGAGAGAAGAGGGGGGAAACAATAAATATAAAAGCAAACATCGCACCATAATGTGACCTAACGCGGTAGGAGGTGATACCGACGAAGGGGGGAAACATCCGGGAAAGTATTCCCGGTGTTTCACGTTTTCGGACAGATGGTCCGAAGGGGAAAAGTTGCATGTTCGCTATGCTAGGAATGTGTGGCGGATGAACATACCACGTATTCGGATTTGTCTCGTCGTTCTGAGCAACTTCCATATATAAATTATTTTCATCCGACTTACGGATTATTTTATATGATTTTCTGAAGTTTAAACGATATTCTAGAAATTTCTGGAATTATTATATTTAATTAATTCGAATTGACCAAGTCAATTTGACTGGTCAAAGTGAACAGTGCCGTGGGTCCCACATGTCATTGAGTAATTAGTTAACTAGCAATTATTTATTCTAAACAATAATTAGGTTAATCTAATTAAGTTAATTAGATTAATTGATTTTTAATTAATTAATTAATTAATATTTTAATGATTTATTATTTATTTTAATTATTATTTTATTTATTGATTTATTTGTTCTGGAGCCTGGGGCCCCCTGTCATAGGGCCATAGGCCCTTAGCGGTTCGGGGCGATGGGGCGAGTGCTAGGGTGCACGGCGCCTGCCCGTCACGGCGTTGGCCCTGGCCAGCCGCGGCTGCACGCGCGCGCGGGAGGCCTTCGACGGCCAGTGAGTGGCCGGGGTGCTGGGAGGTAGGGCGGCGGCGAGCCTGGCAGGTGCGGCCAAGCGCCGGTAGCGCGGACAGGAGGCTAAGGCGGAGGGGCGGTAGGAGCGGCTGCAGTAGTAGAGTAGCAGCAGCCGGGCAGGCATGGCCGCGGGCGCGACTAGAAGCGGCGGACGCTGGGCGATGCCAGTAGCAGCCGTGGGCTGCAGCAGGCAGAGCGGGAGGTCACGAACGACGGCGACAGCAAGCGAGGCCGGCGCGCGGAGAGGGAGGCCCGGGGCGTGGGCGGCGTGCAGGTGCGCGCGTGCTCACCGTGAGCACGTTCACCGGGCGGCGCGTGCATGACGGCGGTTGCGGGGGTGGCGGTAGGGGAGACATGGGGGAAGAGGCCAGAGGGCCTCACCGGCGTTTGCACGGGCACAGGGGCATCGAGGCGCGATGAGGCGGCGTGGGGAAGAGGCGGGGAGGCGTCGGCAACGGCGGTCGGCGTTCGACGCGGGGCGGGGCGTGGCGACGTCGGGGAAGTCGGTTGGCGGCGGGGATCGGCGACGGACTCGGTGCCACGTCCGGGCCGTCGGCGGCGAGGGCGGAGAGGCAATGGCGCGCGACGGGGTTTGGCGATGGGTCGTGGGGGACGGGTGGCGTCGAGGTCGTACGCCTCGATCCAGAAGGGGATCGGGGTGGGGAGGCGCTTCTAGATCGGGGTGGGGAGGCGAGGGAGACGTGGGGGAAGTGAGGAGGGAGTGGGCTATGGTTTCGGGCATCCGGGGAAGTAGTAGCGGGCGCGCCTGGGCCGGCCTGGCGGCCCGGTAGCTTGCCGGACCGAGGCCCAGCTGGGGGGTCCTTCCTTTCTTTTTTTTGTATTTCTTTTATTCTTTTCTGTTTTCTAATTCCTTTTCATATTGTTTTAGCTTTACAAAAATACAATTCTTGCACCTAAATTAGTGTCACAAATTAGTCATCTCCCACATTTCAGTTTAGCACTTAAATAATTTATTTATTACTTATATAATTTTATAATCATTTAAATAATTGTTTATCCCATGTTTCTATTATCTTATGGAATTTAAGCATTTTAGAAAATGTTGGTTTCATCACCAAATTTACTTATGAATTAGTTGGCACATCGAGAACATTTTAGTTTCAATATTTGAAAACTGTTGTCGTTTGCCTTTATTCTAAATTTGAATTTGAGACGTTTTTTGACTTAACACGAGATGAGCAATAGCATCGAGATGACATTGCATCATAAGTAGAGTTTTACTGTAGCTTGAATATCCGGGCGTCACAATCGGATCCATCCATTTGATTATGACTGCCAAAAACTTTGGTTGATTTAGATGGTATTGCCATGTTCAATCCGGGTTATGTGTAAACCTGATGAACAATTAATCCTTGTGCTTTTGTACCTTTTCTAACCTGGAGTTAGACATTGTTGCCATTTTGAACTATGGTTTGACCACATTTTCTTTCATATTGGGCATCTTTGTTCCTATAGGTACTACCTCTACCGTGGTTTATTTCGTATTTTGTAGTACCAAACTTTGACCTTAGATTTAACTATAATCTCCGGCGCCCGTTCCCTTCGCGCAATTCCATCATGTCATCGGCCGTTGGGGGTATGTCGGTATGTGTGGGTAACTAGCTATCAATTGGATTAGTGGTGAGTCACCCCCGGCGGCCATTGCTATGCTTATTTATAGATAGCAGCTGGCTCGAGGATTGGGGATTTTACAAGTCACCCATGTGGAGCGTGGGATGCCTTCGCTGGAGCACAGGAAGCCTTCACTGGAGCGCGAGAAGACTTGAGCACACAACCGACAACCATATGCGGTGTCACTTGTTACCAGACACGTGTTAACATAAGGTAACGTATGTGTAACTTACTAATCATTGCACACAAGTACTCGCACACGCATCGTGTCCGATACTCCTAGCTATCTAAAGCAACTAGTATGCATTTTCAAAGTTCTTAGTACAGACACACGAATTAACTCTAGTAACCGTGTGTGTTATATTTTCTCATCGCAAACCGTTCAGCCAAGTGGGTTGTTTGCCGCGTATCACACATATCTTGTTTACACGAATCATTTGTGCTTTTTTGGCTCATCACAAACAGTTCATCTATGTGAACTGTCTGCCGCATATCACACACAACTTGTTAAGTTGAATCATTTTTGTTGTGTTCCCTAATCGAAAACAGTTCGTCCGACTGAACCATATGATGTATATCACACACACCTTGATCTGACCATTTCTGTTGCATTCCCTAATAGCAAACAGTTCATCGGAGCAAAGTGTATGCCATATATCAAACTCACATTGATATGGATGCCATTTCTGTTGTTCTATCTAATCGCAAACAGCTCGTATGGATCAACTGTATGCCCTGCATCGTACACGGAACAAAAATATGAACCGTGTTTGATGTCTCCGCCATCGTAAATGTTTTGCATCTTTTTGACGGTTTTTTACATCTCCATTTGCGACTAATGCATTGCACACTGTTTCGTCAAAGGGTCTCTGATCGTATTGTCGCATTAGCAGCATCACACAATAATGCTAGGAGCATCGTTTTTTAGATCTAGCTTATATGGTTGTTTATGTATTTCTTCTACCCATTAGGTTTCAGTTAAATCGATAGGGAACCGAACTTTGTGCATGATCTTGAGCATCATTATTAATTTTTATGTTTTTGATATGTTTAAGAGTGCATATTGTTTGTCTCATAATTTTTTTTCTCATGTGTGACCTAGTTTGTTAGATTTATTTGTTTACCGACTATGAGTATTTAAAAATTGTTCAACATGTTATTTCTTGTTGATATTTTCATATGTGCGGTACGTAGTTGCATGATAAGTCTATGTACAAGTTTTCGTGAATTAGTACCATGTGTTGGTTTATTCTAAGATTGCATGATTATGGATTATTTCATGTTTCATCATTTCCATTTGTTTGCATCAAAATATCGTAGATATGTTTCACATGTTTATTTGCATCCAGGTCGCATGCGTGTTTTGTTGATTTCAAGTCATGACATGCTTATGGTTCATTAGGATTATTTTATGCAGTACTTTCTTTTATCTAGTCATCGAAAGATTCAAATTTTAATTAACTTAATTCGGTTTAGCATGTCGGAATTTTAAATACGGCTTATATATA
>LR738712.1:314410939-314485685 GCA_902687465.1 Secale cereale | reverse complement strand
TATATATATACACACACACACACACACATATATATTCATATTCAGTTAGGTCGCATGTATGCATTATTGGTTTAAAATCAATGCCATGCTTATGGTAGGTATTTATATTATTATTTTGTTACAAGTTGTTGCCTAATTTTTTCATGTTAGATATCAAATGAAATGCTTTGTCATTTAAGAACAAATACATTTTAGTCACTTGATGTGTACCTTTTTATTACCGAGCTGTTCCTATTATTTTGTAGGTGTTGTTATCCAAGATTATTTTGTTGGTTGCTTTATGTCATGGCATAGAATTGTATTCTGATATAGAATTTATTCTTGTGGCATGTTACCTTGTTCATTACTTTTGGTAATTGTTTGGTGTCTTTTTATTTATCTTAGTTTGTTGCCATGCCATGTCAGCACTTACTCAAAGTAAAATGCATGTTTTAATTGTGTCCTGGCTCCGATGCTTTATGGGATTATTAAATTGTATTGTAAGTGCATGCATATGGTTAGCATAGCTTCGTGAGATACATGTTAGCACTCCAACGATATCATACTCAAATAAATAGAATACCTTCCTTTCTACTTGATCAATGCCATGTCATGTTACTGTGATTATATAACTAAAGTCTGATGTACCAATCCTTGTTGTGTATCATGCGTAGTTGTGTGTCATATGTCCTTGCGAGTGTAAGTCGTACTAGATAGGAAATGCAAGTCATCTTTGTTACTCATGCTATGATATTTCATTGCTTGATATTATTGATTCCATGGCATAGATGTTTATTTTCTCACATGCGTAGTATGCTTTCTCCTTTCCGCTTATATGTCACATATCATGATAGTATAGTGTGATAATACCTTGTCTTATATTTAGGTTAGCGTAACTCGTGTCTTGAATCCCTATGATTAGCATTATATCTTGTTTATCTTACTATTTCAATTATGGTACCTAAGCCTAGACATCATGTCATGATAGTAATCTTTCATGCCTTATGATGTTCTGTGTGTTATAGTTGCTTACTTTAGTTCTTCCTTACAGATGTTTGACTTTGTCACATATTAGTATTATGAGTGTTTTAATACTTTTTGCTATTACTCAACATATCCTTAGGACAAGTCATATGTTATGTTCATAGAGTTTTGCTTTGATCATGGACTTACACTACTAGTAAAAATCTTATACATAGACACTTATCAGTACCGCTTGTTAAAGCGACGCGCTACTGCTACATAGCAGTAGCGCAGGTCTGAACAAGACGATACTACCACAAAGATAGCAGTACCACGTCCTCCGTAAAACACGCTGCTACTATGACGACAAGAGCCGTTGCTGCTAAGCTTAGTATAGAAGCATCACGCTTATACAAACCGCGCTACTGCTAACAAAATAGTAGTAGCGCGTTTTAAGGCGACAGTGCTGCAACTAACAAAAGGAAAAGAAAAGAAAAAAAGGAATGGTAAAACGAAAAGGAAAATTAAAGTAAAATAAAAAAATGAAAGCAATAGCTGCAACGCATTTTTACGAAAGCGTTGTAGCTACTTTAGCTATAGCGCTTTTTCCTAACACGCGCTATAGCCAACTTATCCATAGCAGTAGCGTGTTCGTGCAAAACGCGCTATAGCTAAGTAGCTATAGCGCATGTTTTGTAAAAGCGCTACTACTAAGTTTGACTTGCCGCTTCGCGGGCGTCCCTCCTTCCCCCAATTCCCCATTCTTCTCGTCAAACCCCAACCTCTCCCTCGCCGCCCCTGCTCCCTCATCGCACTGCCTCCGTTGCCACCATCAACACCACCGGAGCTGCACACCATCGCCGCCACCGGAGTCGTGCGCCCGTGGAGCCACCCTCGTCCGCTCCTCGTCGCCCCTGCTCCCTCATCGCCCCTTCCCCATCGCCGCCAGAGTCGTTGTCGCCGTCATCGGAGCCCCTGCTTCCTCGCCGCCCCTGCTCCCTCGTTGCCTCTGCCATCCTTGTTCGTTCCTCGCCGCCTTGCTCCCTCGTTGTCCCTCCTCTTTGTAAGCCCGACCCCTCCTTCTAGGTTAATTAACTTAGGTGAATTTAGTTCATTAGGTTAACTAAGTGAACTAGCTAGGTTAATTTAGGTAAACTAACTAGGTTAGGTAACTAAGTGAACTGGCTAGGTTAATTTGGTTTACTAAGTAGGTTAATTAGATGTTTGGTTAACTAATTTGGTTAACTAACTAGGTTAGGTAACTAAGTATATGTTAATTAGGTTAGGGAAGTTGTTGTACTGTTAATTATATGTTTTTTAGTTAGGGAAGTAGGTTAGGTAACTAAGTAGATGTTAATTAGGTTAGGTAACTAAGTAGATGTTAATTTAGGTTAATTTGGTTAACTAGGTTAGGTAACTAAGTAGATGTAAATTAGGTCAGGTAACTAAGTAGATGTTAATTTAGGTTAATTTGGTTAACTAACTAGGTTAGGTAACTACGCAGATGTAAATTAGGTTAGGGCAGTATTGGTACTAGTAGATGTTAATTAGATGTTATTTAGTTAGGGAAGTAGGGTTTTACTAGGTAAATTAGGTGAAGTTAAATGAATGACCTAAATGAATGAAATTAGTAGCTTAAGTAGGTGTAGATGCTTAAGTAGCTAGCTAGGGCTCATCTAATTAGTTAGTACCTGTAGATGATTACGTACTAAGGCAGTAGGGTTAGGGAAGTAGGGTTTAATTAGATGTTAATTAGGGCAGTAGGGTGTAGTTTGGAGAGAAAATCTGTATCAAAATATAAATTTCTAGAATGTTCTGCTCATGTTTATGCTAGGAGATTTGTGTAGATTTTCTTGAAGTGTCAAACACTAGGAGATGCAAATTTGAAGTGGCCATGTTATATGCAAATTCCTCAATATTGTTTGCTCATTTTTATCTACTATTGTGCCCAAGAGGCCTTTTGTTGTTTAAAGGGAATGAAGCAGAGTGGCCTATGTTTTCCAGAATGTTGATTGATTTCCGTTCGAGCAAATTTCAGGTGCTCGATTTGTCTACTTTTTAGCAAAGGCCATGCCAAAATTTTCCGTGAATTTCGGCATGACTTGTGCTACAAACTAGGACATATCGAGTGCCCGGGATTTCTCGCACCGGGAATGAATCAATGTTCCTGCAAAACATAGGCCTTTTTAATGTCATTATTCATTTTATTAGGTATATAATTAATTGAGTAGATTTAATCCTAGGAAACATGGATAGCAACAATGAAGGACGGGGTTCTGGTGATTGCAATGTCTACAAGGCGGCAGATGCTTATTTAAACCTTCTCGACGAGCAACGGTTGTTGCAGGGCCCACCTATCACATCCAAGACCGACATTAAGACTGGCGTTGAGACCCAGACCGGCACCAAGACTGGCGAAGCCGGTATAGAACCAAAACAGAAGAGGAGACGTCGACGCCCAAACTAGCTCATCACTACTAGACTAGTGGTTACGGAGGTGGACGACAACAATTTTGAGCCAACACAACCTGAGGAAGCACGCACGTGCTACGACAATCAAATAGGCTTCATCCTACGGACAACCGCCACCATCAACGATGAGAAACTAAAGAAGATAGAAAATATGAAGCACTCCCTCCTAATGAAGCTGCACCAGGTATTCTTGTTCCCTAGCCAGGATGAAATTCAATATAATTATCCAGATAAAGAACCGACAATGAAGAAGATAAACAAACGCGCCATGACCAAGTTTAGCAATGTGTTGGCCGCCTGGAAAGTAAGGGTGAAAGCAAGGATCATCAACATAAAGGAACCCTAGTCCAAGATTGCAAAGGATAATCAGACAATTATGGAAGCGCAGTTCGAAATATTCAAGGTGGCTTGCGTTGCTGAAGATGCCAAAGAAAAGTTGAAGTACATGAAGGGGCTTCAAGAGAGGAACATGGGGTGCAACCACCTCGGAAGCCGTGGTTACACGGGGAAGAGGTCCAAATGGGCTAAGGAGGACGTGGAAGGCGAAATTCTGGGCATCCCAGACCCCTTGGCGGAGTTCACCATCCCGTAGGAGCGTGATATCATTAGGGCACGGTACCATTGGGACCCAGTCAAGAAGGTTTTTGAGAGGGATCCGGTAACGACAGATTTAATGAGACTGCTGGTAATTTATAATTTACCCCCTAATTTTAGCTTCTGATCAATTCGACTGAATGTTTATTCATTTTTGTAAACGATCCTTGTTCCTTTTGCAGAAAGAGCAACACAGGATTGCGGCCGAAAGCGACTTGCCGTCTGAGGCGTTGGCGAGACCCGAGCGGGACAACCCATTCAACCGGGCCTTGAACATAATGAAAGGACTCCCGGTGGACACTCGACCATCGTATGGACGTGTGCACGGCGTCGGAGACAGCGCTACGTGGAAGAAGTACTACCGTGAGACCATCATGGAGAGAAAGGAAAGAGGGAGGTTAAATGAATAAAACATCGACACGAAGGTTGTGATTGCGGTTAATAAGCAATCAGTTGTGACAGTCAAAGCAGCTGTAGCTGCCGCAAAATAGGAGCTTGTAACTTCGGTTATTGTCTTGGTTCCGGTTGTCGTCAGTTGGACCAAGAAAAATCCAAATAAGGATGCAGCAGACTTTCCCCTTTCCAACTTCTTGGGGAGCAGCTCGACAAGCGTTGCACCTGCTCCTGCATTGGCTCCAGCACCTGCTCCTGCACTGACTCGCGGCGGTGCTTCGTCTTTGGCTGAGTTCGATGCCCTCACGGTACATGTCACATCGGCCCTCTTCAATATATGTATAATCTCTTGTTTCCATTGCCTTTTAGATGTCTCACATCGCAGACATGTCTTTGCAGGCCGATGTAACCCCGTGCACCATACTGTACAACATCAGCTGCCAGAAGGTGGACGTGGGGAAGGCGATGATAATGAAGCCAAAGGAACAATTTTTCCACAATCGGCAGATCCCCCCGGACGTCTTTAAGGTTTCCATGGCTAGTGTCAAACCGAGCCACGAGAATTTGGCTCCTCCGGTAGCAATAGGGGGAGATGACGACGAGACCCCATGATGGCTTGGCGATTGCAAGCGTTGGGTCCTATTGTGGCCGAAGAGTCTGCTTTGTATGGAGGCGGCCGGGAGACCTCACCAAGGTATGAACACCAATACCCCACCTACCCAATTAACGTCGCCTGTCGTGACGGGTGAGGAAGAGGCTCCACTAGTGGCTGATGACGTCGCCGCCGTCGAAGAAGCAATGCATGATGCCATCGATGAGGATGACGTTGACCCTCTACAGTTTCTCAATACCGACGCCTCTGATGATGTAGGATTGATGGATCAGCAGTATGAGTACTTAGGGTTTGAGCGTGATGAGTTGGTGCTTGAAATGCTGGAGGATGAACGTATTACAGGCTCACTACCAATAGCAAAGAAGCATAGGAAGAGACCTAGGAAAGGGAACAAAGCTACTTCTATGATCCAGCCACCTCAGCAGCCTCGGGTTCAACACCGTATACCTATCACCGGTGCGGCAAAATATCATATTCCCAGTGATCCGATCCTACCTAAGACAACTTTAGAGGACATATATGGCGATCTCATGAGACTTCATGACGATGTGCTGCAGAGAGAGAAAATCCTGGTAGCCTCAAAAAATCCAAGATACCCGCTCGAAGTGGTTAACGTGTCGCGACAAAGGTTATACATTGACACATTCCCGGCGGAGAAGTTCTTCCTTCGATTCGATTACATCTTCACCATGTTTCACTTGAAGAAGCTGGATTTTACGTTTGTCCGCCTTTATGCCTTGTACATGAACCACATCATCAGGATTGAGCACATACCTTATATATCTATTGCTTACCCGTACTTAATGCAAGAGAGCTTCTTGGCAGTCTGCCAAGGGCACCATGATTACGCGAGTAACTACCTCGTCGATTTCATGGTCGGCAATGAGGACAAGGAGGCGATTATCTTGCCTTATCATCCCATGTAAGTCATCCTCTAATATCCTTCATTCAATTGCAATCATTCATGCGCACGCGGAGGATAATTTGAGGTGTAGATATATTCCGTTGGGACAGGCGCGCCGCCCTCATCATCCTTTACCCCTGATTCTCCCACGCTCTTTACTTGGACTCGTTGAAGAACTTGAAGAAAAAGGATTACACCGACATCAAGTCTGTTCTCGACAAAGCTATCTTCTACAACATACGGGGTGGAGAGATCACAGTCAAGAAGACAAGGAACCGCACACCCTCCTTCGGCCATAAGACCGACTTTTGCTACATCTAGCAACCAAGTGATCCTCTTAGTGATGGATTCTATGTCCTCCACTTCATGTTGGAGTACAGATGGGATCGCCAGCGCCTTCGCATGTCACCTACATCCAGTGATGCCCATATTCCGCGATGGGCAAAGACACTAGGAGATATCCCAGATCAACGACTTTGAGCTGAGTACTATCACATCCACCATTAACTTGTCCAATTCATCATGAATGAGGTCCTCGAAAAAATAGGGATGTTCTACGAAGAAGGGCAAATGTTTCGGGAAGACGTCCGAACACGCGTAGCAGCTCAGCGTCTCGACCTGAAGCCTTTCACTACGCTTAGGGACTATCTCCCAGATTTGGATGGATGGCATGACCTGATCGAGTGATTGACAATATATGACAATGTGTCCGTTTAGTCCATACTTTCTCTATGACAAAACTTTGAGTTATGCACGACGAAACTTTATTTGTGATGTAATTAAATCGTCCTCCTCAACTAGCAAAGATCACTCTAGTTAGGGCATTTTATGTACAATGAACTTTGTTATTTATGCTTATGATATGTTGCTTCTATATTTCCAAAGTGTGTCTCTTTCTGTTGCCGAGCTATATATTTTGCATATCATTGACTCATGTGACGATGCAGATGCATAGATCATCGATGCTAAATAGGTGCTACGCCAGGAGTATGTACGATGAGTGGCTGGAGTGTTAGGCCCAGGAGTATACGACGGGCAGTAGTTAGTTTAGGTTCTCTCTTGTATATCATTGTTTAGATGGATGAAGATGAAATTGCAAGTATTCAAGACTTGTATCACTATTTTTGAGATGATGACGAGAGATCACTTTCTGTTGGATGATGATTATGAAGATGACATGATTTTATGAGACTATTTGTATGTATATTATAAAGCCTATTGAAATACAAAACAAATATGTAGAAAAAAAATCAGAAACAAATAGAACTAGCAGTTGCGAGGGAAACGAAGTTAGCAGCAGCCCGCTCCTACCAGTAGTGTGGTTAACAACACAGCACTGCAGCTATTAGCAGTATCGCTCTCGAGTAAAGAACGCTGCTGCTAACCAGGTATAGCTGTAGCGCGTGTCAAAGCACGTTACTAGTATAGGTTAGTTGTAGCGCCTTATCAGCAGCGCGGGCACCCGCGCTACTGATACACCTAAAACCCGCGCTACTCTAGGCTTTTCCCTAGTAGTTTTAGTGTGCTTATTGATCTTTGTTATTTTAAGCATGTGATGGTAACCTTGTTGCTAGTGGTTATTTAGTTATTTGTTATTCTTTAATATAATGAGTATGCCCTAGTTTAGTATCTTCTCATGACAACGCGTGTGCTTGATTCTTGTGTTATTAGTTAAGACATATTCACGATTCTATACTCACATGCCTTGCGTGATGCATCTGATTATTTACTTGTCCAATTAGTTTTTGATAGCATTGGTTTTTCTTTTGTTATAGAAATGCTTGCTAATGATTTTTATGATTGGTGTTCATATTTTCCTTGTTGTTAACCATTGCAAACATTTGGAAGCATATAAATATATAGTTGTGGTACATTGTTACTCTTAGAATGCCATGTTCTTGCTTGTGGTTGTCGTGGGGGATGCACGATCACCTATGGGGCAGGGCCGCCCCTTTGTGGTTTGGTGAGGGGGATGATCACATTGCACAATGAGCGAAACGATAGGGCAACACGGTGAGGAACAACTATCTTTTACCCAGGTTCGGGCCACTTTGCAGCGTAAAACACTACTCCTGCTTTGGTGGATTGATCTTGAGGAAGACGAAGACACGGAGTGCTCTTGCCTCGGTCCTCCTTTTATAGGTTATAAGGGGTCACGGAGTGCTCTTGACAAGGGTGCCTCAGGAAGAGCATCTACGCGCGTACAAGCATTGAGGGGTCAATGGTTGGAACCATTAGCTGGGCTGCCTCGGTCCTCCTTTTATAGGTTATAAGGGGTCACCATAGTGGCAAGATAGTCATTTACGTGTGATTGGATAGCTAACAGTGCTATCATACCTAACTTTGGCAATTAGGACAAAGTGCATTAATTGCACTGCTAGGTGTCGTGTGGAGGTTGAATCCCGGGAAGGTTGTCGCGTCTCTTATCGAGCTACCTCTTATTAGCGTGACACGCCGCCTGGACACGTGTCAACAAAGTTAATCTTCTCTCCGGCAGGCTTCCACAGACCTGAAAGGATCCACCTAGCCATCTGAGAGCTCGACACCACACTAATTAGTGACTAATGTATGATGAGGTGAAGTGGTGGCATTCCGTTGAAGTTTGTCAGTGTGGAGCTTGTCGGGGTTTGCCTTGAGTCTTGGCTTTGACCTTGGTGGACCTCGAAGGCTTTGCTGGGGAGGGGCTTGGCCTCGCTTCCTGTTCCAGTCTCGACCCCGCGGGGCTCGCCTGCCCGGAAGGGGAGACCTTCCTGAAGGATTCTCCGGTCGCCTTTGTCTTCATTATTCTTTCCTTGATCTCACAAAGAGAGGTTTTTCTGACTTTCCTTGCATGAAACAATGCTACTTGAAGTGTGATTTGTTGTGCACCTGTGCGCAAGTCCAGGCAGCAAACGCGATCGTTCGCTGCTCCGAGAGGAGCCACCGGGCTTGGCTCATACGTGCCACTCGGCATCGTTGGGGTAGGCCCAACAACTGCACATGCGTTCGTATTGGCCTTGTCGGGGTTAGGCATCGTGTTTTTTAGATCTTCTTTGCTCCTTCATTAACATGTACAAGGTCAGTCCCTAGGCTCCTTGTAGTGTTTACGAAATTCTCAGACATCATGCGCCGTTCGGATTGTAGGTCAGGGAGCACTCATTTTTTTAGGAGATGCCATTAAGGCACCCACGCATGAGGTGGGGAAACTGTTGTTTTATCTTAAGTTCACCTACTACCTCTACCGTTTCCGTGACGCGCACCGCATGTACGGCGCAGGATAGGCGGCTGGGGGTGAGGTGTGGCGACGTGTCCTTCAGCAGGAGGAGCAGTGCAGCGGGTTGGCGTAGCAGGGTGGTTCCTGGAGCGACGCGCCTGCCCGTGATCCCTCGCCGCAGGATTGATGGAGCTGGGCACTTACTCTGGGGCAGCAGAGAGCCATCCCCCACGCCCTCGCTATAAAGAGGAGAGGGACGTGGGTGGTGATGCTCATCCTTCCTCCACTCTTTTTCTTCCGTTATGCTCATTGCCGCCATGCCGAGGGGATGAACTAGGCTTCTAGCCCCCACAATGGCGACGAGATCTTCTGTTCGGGATCATGCTGGTGCTTCGACTACTACAATGGAGGATGGCTCCAGTGCGCGAGGCAGGGGTGCATGGCAGGGCCAAGGATGGCGCGAAGCTCGCGGTAGCGGTAGGCGGAGTGGCGCACTCGACGCCTCTCCCCCAGCAGTTCCTCCCCCTACGGAGGGTCATACGGAGGGCACATCACTGGAGTTCGTCGTCAAGCTACGCAGCCCTCCCCGTAGTCCTCTGCGGCTCCCTCGCCCTTCCGCCAGGGTTATGGAGGTTTACAAGCCACCCGGATATGGATGCACGTGCATGGCTGCTACAACGGCGCCATGTGGGCAAGCATCGAATTTCCCATGCCCCTGCGTCATGCTTTTCAAGCGCTGGTGGAAAACCTTCACTCGTGCCCTTTATTTCGTGGATGGGCACGTCCTCTGCTTCAAGTTGGTGGAGGCTGACATGCTTTCCATCATTATCTATGGGCATTCGAGCGCTCATCTTGGCTATTGAGAAGAGAGCTCGAGCGACGACGGAAGCCCCTCCTCGAGTGACAATGACGAGGAGAACAGTGTCAGTGAACACGACAACAGCAAGCCCCCGGCCGTCAAGGTGGAAGATGACAACTCAGACTTCAACTGAGCACCAACTGCACCATCACCTCCAGCAAGGCGATGACAGCACAATCTTCTGCAGCCGGACCCCAACAGAGTGATTTGGCGGGGGTGTTGGTCCTGGACGACACAACTTCCCCCACTTGGGCCCCGGCAGACTTGTGGACTCTAGCTTTGTCGTCCAAGCCGGTGTCTTCGTTGAGCCGCGTCCTTCTGGCCTAGGTGGTGGTGACCAGGGCATCGCCTAGGTAATATCCTCGCCCTCAGCCTCTTCTTCCTTGTTGGGGATGCTCCCTCCCAATCTTGTCAGACTGAATCCCACGGGCCCTGACGCGGCCAGGCTGGCCTTCTTCGTAGGCGCTCCTTTTGCCCTTTTTCCTTCTCAATGTAGCTGCTAGGAGGAGAGGCACACAAAAGGTATTGCGGGGCACTTATCTTTTAAAATCAAAAAATGTAGGCACTTGCCATGTCTTGACTCAAGTCTATCTAATACTTAATCTAAGCTAATACTTGTATGATTTGCACTTGTTTGCCCGGACAGTTTTTGGAAATAAGTTTTGTCAAAATATTTGTGCATGTACTTTGGTCTCACTCAAGGACAAACCCATAACGTTCCTCTTCTTTCGAATGTTTTCTAGCAAATATCTTGCCGGCCTCCAACGCAGCTGCCACCAAACCACGTTTAGTCAGCTCAAAAGAATGGATTTGGGAGCACGAAGAAGGGTCGGTCTCCTGTCATCCTTTCAAACGCAGCTGCAACTAACCTTGCCGAGAAGGCACGGGTCAAGGGTAGGAGCACAAGTGATGGTCGTGACAAGGTTTCCTTGCACGCAAGTTCTTCATACTCAAGTACAACATAGATTGATGGGATGTATTAAAGCGAACTTATCTCTTTTCACTATTCTTCTTATTGTCTTCTGATAAGGGGAGGTTTGCCGGGACCCAAACGCTTGGGCGCGCCCGCTCCTACCCTTCCCGGGGAATCCCTTGTGAGATGATCCTTCTGTTTTGGTTAGAAAATACGGAAAATGAAACACAAGTCCCCTCATAACATGTTAGTTGTCATATATAGAATAGATTGCAATCACAATGATATCATACTTGAGCAAACATAGAAATTGATGCATGGAAGTTTTGTGAAAACACTTTTTATTTGGCTACGCACAGGGTCTATGCCTGCCTTTGTACAAAGGCTTACAAGTCCCAGGGACTAGGCTTGTACAAAAGAGGTTGTCGGGGCATGGCCCGGCAACCGCGCCTTACGGGTAGAACTTGCGATGATGCTCAATATTCCATGAGTTTTGCATTGGGATGCCATCTTCAGTCTCCAGACAGACTGCGCTAGGTCAGGTGGCACGTACTACCCAATAATGGCCTTCCCACTTCGGCATCAACTTGTTTGCACCCTTGGCAGACTGAACACGGCTAAGGACAAGGTAGCCTTCCTCAAGGCTCCAGGCGTGAACCTTACGGCTGTGATAGTGGAACAAGGCTTGGTAGTAGTGTGCAACACGTACAGCTACCAAGAGATGATCTTCCTCGAGGAGCATGGCATCGTCGTTCCACAATTACTCTTGCGCTACTTCATCATAGGCAAGTACTCGAGGTGATCCGTATATAAGTTCCATGGGCAGAACTGCTTCTGCACCATATTCCAGGGAGAAGGGAGTCTCGCCGGTTGCTTGATTTGTTATCATTCTGATCGACCAAAGAACCACCGGCAGCTCATCTATCCAGCGCCTGCTGCATTTTTGCAACTTGTGAGAAGGTATTGTTTTGGGGCCACGCAACACTTCAGCGTTCATCCTCTTGGCATGTCCATTGCTCCTGGGATGGGCATGTGACGCCCCAAGACCGACGTTCCAGATGCCTTCCATGTACAGAGAGTTTTGCCGTGTGTTTTATTTTCTTGTTGCATTGCATCATGTCATCATGCTTCATCTCATTTTTTTGCAACTCAAATAAATAAATCGTATGGATCTTTGGTCCATTTAAATCGAGGGAATTAACGTGGTGATTTCTCTTTATAATATATCCTTCCAATATGTATAGGGAGCTAAAATAATTATTCCATTAATTTGGAATCAACCCAAACAAACTTGCATTTTAAATCTCTATCATTTTCAAATATTATAAATCCTTGATCTTTCTCCAATTTGCTACGGTTCAAGTTCGGGCACTTTGAAATATGTCAAAGTAACTCCATGCCAGTTTTCGGCTCAACTTGTATTTATTTGGCCCTCCAAATAATATTTTGCTTCTATTTCTTGTATATAAATAGAAAAGGGAATTCATTTTTTTCTTCGTTTCTTTTAATCCAGTCTGCTAGGCCTCCTGGTCCCCCCCACTAAACTGAGATGGCCTAAGGCCCAGCCGACGCCCTAGTAACCCTAACCCTTCTCTCGTTCTCTCCCTCTTGTTCCCCACTCCGCCACCAGCCACTCGTCCCAATCGAGATCATCCTGGATCCCCTCTGCCTCCTCCTCGTTGCTTGCAGCCACCGTTTGCCACCACGCGCCAGTCCCGCCGGCCTCGCTCTTCCCTGCCCAGGCCTCGCGAGCAACTCTCCTTCTCCTTCCCGTGCGCCGGCCTCGCTGCCGCCCTGCACGATCACGTCAGACCGCGCCGCCCCATTGACCCACCTTGTCCTCGCGTCTCTGACCCCAGCTACCAGATCCGACCGGATCGAGCCGGCCCGCGTCCACCACCACCACCTTGCTCTGTCGCCCGTCTCCCCTGCGACCTCGTGTCGTCCTGCCGCCCGAGCTCCTCCGCCCGAGACCACGACCACCTCGCCGGAGCTAGATGCATCCCTTTCCATGGAGTCCCATGCGCAGCCGCCTTTGTCTGCTCACAGGGCCCGCGAGCAGCTGCTCTGAAGCGCTCCGGCAGCTGAGTTTGTAGCAGCAGCCGTCCAGGCGCATCACGCTCCCGAGTGCCTCCTCTTGCCGGCCCAACGTGTAGCAGCAGCGACCACCTCATCCCTCGTGCGTCCTCCTTGGCTTCCTTGTGGACCCTACCGCCAAGACCCCAAGACGCAACCCCGGCCTCCTGTATCCATGTCGCATCCCCCAAGACATGTATGCCATGTTCGTCCTAGTGGACAACCTCGACGTCCCGGTTGTCCGCGACGACCAAGGGAGATTTTGGATTGACAAGTACCCATTCGAATCCTTCAAGACCATCACGTGAACGACTACCGCCACCCCAAGGCCGGAACGGCTACAATGACATGAGCATCTATGGAATGTGTACGACTACACGATGTGCCGCCAAGTACCATGACGACCGTGTACCACTACGTCGCCGAAGACCCGTGTTCAACTACCATCGTCGTCTACCACTACTTCCACTACGATCGTCCTGAGAACGTCTACTTCCTCTACTTCACACCGACTCGTTCGACCCTGAAAACGCACGCTTCGAAGGCATAATCATTGAGACTACCTTCCGAGAACGAATGCATCTGTTGTGTGAGATGTCCGCGTTTGCACCATGTCCGAGTTGTCTGCTGCACGTTCCTCCTCGTATGCCTTGTCACCAACACGTGGGAAATCGGAAACCGGGATCACCCCACCATCTTTGCATGACACGCTCACGTGACCCTTCATTTGCACCGGTCTCTCAATGAGTAACCGGAACCGAAATGTTGCCATGGCATCGTTTTCGTTTTTGCCGCCGTGGCATCCAATTATTTCCACCATGGTGACCAAATGCTCCTTATCATGCTCATGTCAACATTTTCATAAAATTGCAAAAAAAACTTGTATAAGTCATCCACATCATGATAGAAACATTTAAAATGTTTGAAAACTTTGCGTGCATTAAAATTTTCTAAATGGCGTGTGGAGATTTTCCTGAAATTTTATGTGTTATTTCTGGCCTCACTTAAACTTGCCTAGATAGGTAGCTTTGTTTTGCCTCACATCTTGCGCTGTTAACCAACTTTTAAACTTGTTGTGTACATAACCAGCATCAAACTAAATATGTGAATGTGGTGTTTCGTCAATATGCAACCCGTTGCATATTGAGCTCCACTTAATTTGTAGTATTGTTTGTGCACTTTGCCATGCTTATTTAAATCGGACATGCATCATACTTGTTTGCGCATCATGCCATGTTTATGCTTGTGTGTTTACCATGTTGTTTGGTTCTTTCCGGTGTTGCTTCTTATCGTCATTTCCAGTAATGTTGCGGATTGTGAAGATTCGTTCGACTATGCCCGTTCGTCTTCTTAATGTACTCGTTCTTATTCCTAGTGGGATCTCAGGCAAGATGACCGTTCCTTGATATCACCTCTATCTTTGCTTTGCTAGTTGTCTCGCTCTATCGCTGTGTCGCGCTACCCACTACTTGTTTGTCAGCCTCCCACATTGCCATCAAAACCTCTAACCACCTTCCTAGCAAACCGTTGTTTGGCTAAGATATGGTTTTGCTCAGCCCCTCATATAGCGTTGTTAGTTGCAGGTTTGTTCCATGTGGGAACATGGTTATCTTTGAGATATCACAATATCTCTTATTTAATTAATGAACATATATACTTGGTAATGGGTGGAAGGCTTGGCCTTCCGCTTGATGTTTTGTTCCACTCATGCCGCCTTAAGTTCCGATAAACCGGTGTTATGTTCCTTGATTTTGCGTTCCTAACGGGGTCAGGGTTTATGGGCCCTCCTTGCTTCTTCGCTTAAAGAAAAGCTTTCCCGGGGAGATCCAACTTTGGTTTTACCATTTTCCTAATAACTAAAAGCTTGCATAGGGAGTAACCCGATGATTCTTAATCAACCCCCGGGCCAGTGCTCGACATGAGTATTGATCCACCTACCTTGAAGTCGGCGGTGCCGCCTTAGGGAAAGTCGAGGTCTTTTGGCTATCGTCAACTTGCATAGACGGATGAGTCCTTAGATAGAGAGCGCGCAGCTCTGGACATGGATCTGACTCGCCGGGAGATCTCCTTGGGATAATTTTCCTTTCTTCGCAGAACTTGTGCACCGGGATTCCGAGAACACTCGGGTCTTCTCGATATGGAGAATTACCTATGCGGATCATGAGAGCTTGTGATGGGATAAGTTGGGACACCCCTGCAGGGTTTAATCTTTCGAAAGCCATGCTCGCGAATATATGGCGGATTGGATTTTGTTAATATCCGGTTGTAGATAACTTGACACAAGAACCGCAAATAAAATACACTACCTTTGTGAGTAGCCGTGATGGTCTCTTATCGAAGGAGTTAGGAAAGTGAACACGGCGGGGTTATGTATGAACATAAGTAGACAGGATCACTTCTTGATCACTACTAGTTGTGACCATATGCATAGATTCTCACCTTACTATGGAAAGTCATAAGTTAGCCACTCATATGATGCTTAGTGCTTCCTGCAACCCACTTTATACCCTATCCACACCTAAAAGCTTTGGTAGTTTTGATAACCGGGAACAAGATTGCTGAGTCCTCATGACTCATGGTTTACTGCAAAACTAGGTCTAGGTATAGCTGAGTTTGATGCAGGAGATGGGCAAGAGCTCCAGTGGGAGTTCGATGAAGAGCGTGGGCGTATATACGTGACATACCTAGACAATCAGTAGTGGTTCCTACTAGGGCCGATCGGCCATAGCATGTGTGGTTTCTTTTATTCGTTTGATTTCGTCTATAGCCGGATTTTGCATCATTCTGGATGATTGTATGAGTATTTGATAATTGTGTGATGTGGCGAGTGTAAGAGAACTACTTATCTCTATCCACTTGTTCAGTACATCAGATTGTGTTGAGATACCACTCTTACGACCATTCCAGAATGCAGTTATGACTCTAAGTCGTGCCCCGACACGGAGGAGCTATAGCCGCATCCTGGGCGTTACAGGGGCAAGGCAAAAGTGTCCTTGCTCCCAAGGCTCTGGATGTATGGCATGAAGGTGTGTCTCATTAATTGGGTGCTGTTGTCGGTGATCACCCTATTGGGTACTCCGAAGTGTTAAACCAGTCCCTTGAAGAGCTTGACAGTGATAGTGTGGTCACCATTCTCACTCGCTCGACCTCTGGCCACTTCGTAAACTTGTTGATTGGGACGAACAAGAATTCAAAGCCCCCGAAAACATGGGGGAAGGGGCCAAAGATATCGAATCCCCAGACTGAGAAGGGCCAGGATAAAGGGATCGGCTACAAAGCTTGGGCTGGTTGATGAATGTTCTTGGAGTGGAACTGACATGCTTCACATTTGGTGACTAGCTCAGTTGCATCTTGGATGGCAGTGGGTCAAAAGAAACCTTGCTGGATAGCTTTCCCGGCAAGTGCTCTCGATTCTAGGTGCGGCCATACACCCCTCCTTGTATCTCTACCAACAGTGTCAGTTCATCTTCCAGGCTAATGAATTTCAGCTTCACTCCGTTCAGCCTCACCACCGATTCCCCTCTGGACCCTCAAACCAGAAAAAAATAGGTATGCACCGAAGTGTCCAGCGGCAAACCTCCGGTTGATCAATAAAAAAAAAAATCTATGAAAATAAACCTACGAAAAATAACCAGACGCTCGCACCTACGAGTGATTCCTCCTACACCGCAGAAAAGCACTCCTATCGATCCCCTACCTATCGACCACCTCGGCATGTCCCCCTGTCACAACTCTCCCTCTCGTCTCACCCTAGCGCCGCCTCTCATCTCCGGCTGCTCGCCGGTCATCGCCACGCCAAACGTAGCCGCACCCCCGTCGCCCCCAGCTGCTTCCTTGCCTTCCCCGCCGTCCTTGGCCGTAGGACGCCGCCACACTTCCTATCTGCATCGTCCTGCTGGCGGATAGAGGTCACGGCACTGACGACCCATCATCTCCGACGGCGGATCTGGCCGTGGGCGAGGATGCCAAGCCACCTGCTCCAGTCACGGCCATCCCGACTCCTCGTCCACCCCCTGCCCCGTCCGGTTCATTTTGGTTCGTCCTTCATCCCGTCCACGCTGATTTTGTTTACCTTATTACGATGTCCCACCTCCTCCTATGTTTCTGGATTCGTTTTGCAGCCTCTGTCCTACCCCACTGCATCAACTAACTCGGCGCCGCGTGATCCTGAGGCGGCGGGATTGAGAGGATGGAACTCGGCCACGGGAGGATGGTGTTCATCGTGTGAGGGAAGATGAGTATGTAACTCATGCAGGGTAAACTATTGTGCGGATGCGTGACTCGACTACAGCGTTGAGATGGAGGTCACGTGTGCCACGGCGTCGTGCTTCACCATCGTCCCCCTAGCCTGCTCGCAAGGTGCCGCGACCTCGATGGTAAAGAAAAACTCAGATATATCCTTGTACGTATTTATTAGGTTGGTCAATTTGGGGATTTAGGCTGAACATTCATATTTATTTGTTGTGCTCAGCGATAGTTTCGTTTCACTTCTCAACAAATTCTTCAATCTGATCAGGATGTGCATGAAGTCTGCCCATCAATATCAGATGGTGGGATTGACGGGATTGACAGTGTTGCTCTTGGAGGGGATTCATGAGGCGAATTCGTGCAGCTAGAGTAATGCTTTTCATTTAGCTGAATGTGATACGAGCGACACTCAGAATCATTGTGAAGATGATCCTGACAAAGTGGGGCAGGTGGGTGTTTTAGTTAGGAATGTTTGCGGATGGATGTGAAATGAACTGTTCAGTACTCTCCTATTTAGTTTCACCAATTAGGAATTTATTGATATGGTAAGAATTGTTAGATTGGTTTGTGATGAAATGTTGCTTGGAAATAAATGAATAATAGGTTAGAGTGGGGGCCAAAATGGTTACAGTGCTCTTGTAGGACGATGGATTTTTTCCATGTAGTTTTGTGCCTTCATGGAAGTAAGATTTTGTATGTTTGTTTGGACATTTTTGTTTGTTTCGGAAACAAGAGCAGTTCACTTTATCCATGTGTTTTTTCTTCTTCTCGTCACTCTACTCTTTGGGATGATCAGTATGCATTACTCTTTTTCAAAGTTTCTATTTGGAACTATTTTTTATTAAACCACTGTAAGAAAGTTTCACAAGAAACCTAAACTCTGTAACAGGTGGTCATTAAAAATTGTTGGCCATGTGTAATGAATGTTTCCCACAAGTTAGAGAACATAACTGGTCATTATTTGTTATCAGTTCGTTTTTCTCATGGGCATATATAATTAGATTTTACCAGTTTTTTGATTATACAAGTTTTTCCCCTCTTTTTCCACATGTGTGTTTCTGCAATGTGTGTACATTCAAGTGCCAAAAGGTTTATTCTCCCACTGTGTGCCACTAATATTTCATTTTTGTGGGTGAGATTTTGAACTTCTGGATGCACAAATGGTTTGGATATGGTGTTGCGCAATGCTACTGGGTTATGCTATGACCACGGACATGCTTATGTGATGGATTTGGCGGTGCTGATGTGCCTTGCCTATATCAACTGCGGTGGCACATACCCTCTTGACGGAGCCCAGGGAGCTGATGTGTAGCATGTCTGTTGGCCTCAAGGATGACCAGTTCATCTACTTATGCAACCTATTCTGCTCCACCATGGGTACCCAGGGTCACCGATCATACATTGCATCGACTAACATGGATATAGACGATGGTATGCATGTTTTCACTATTTCCCCAATTAGTATTTTCTTCCATAGTTTTCTAACCGGGGTTGTCATGCATTGTTGTGTGGGTACATTATGGAGCATTTAGAAGATTCCAAAATAAGTTGCCTGTTGGTTGGGCATCCCGAAGCACGGGCTGGCGGGACTACAGTTGGGCAGAGAGAGCTTTAGCAGGGTCGAGGTTGACACCTCACCCGATGATCACATGTTCTTCAAGGAAGGATGGAAGAAGTTCCTCACGAGAACATGACTTGAGGTGTACGAATTACGCCATCGCCCGCAATGAAGATAATGTTCGACGAGTTCTGGATTTTCATGGGTTTGGTTAGTCATTTCTTTGGTTTTTGTAATCGAACACACCCATGTGTGTGTGTGTGCTTACGTGTGGCTAGAGGCCGCAGGAACCAGTATATAAATTTTGGTCTACCTTACTAATGATTATCAACGTTGAATTTGTTAGTGTTCTTTTCTTATTTATTTTTTGTTCTCTGTTTCAGTCTGTTTTGTCTGATTATTAGTCCCCCCCTAGCTTCAGTGTTCTTCTACAACAAATCAGAGGAGGTTTTGTTTTCTTTTATTTATTGTTAATTCTTCAAACAATATCTGCAAAATCTCTCACTTGAATGTTTGTGTGCAGTAGTTAATCAACCTTTCGCCGGTTGTATTCAGTTCTTTCACACACCTTTTCATGGGAGCAGAAGGTACCTAATTCACTATTTTTTGAACATGTTACAGTTTTTTCAAGTGCTCACAGAAAAGTTTGTTGTTACTTCAAAAGGTTGTGTTGACCTGTTGCTTAGTCCAAAAAATGAAATGTAATAATCATGTGGTTCTAGATGGTTAAAAATAAGAAGCCGCCTTGATTTTTTTCGCATCATTATATTGAGCCTTTTTTAGGATAACCTTTTTACTGTTGGAAATCATGGGCTAAGTTTTGTGTGTACCAGAAACAGAGAACCTTGTTAACTATTGTGGTGTAGAGTTGAATATTGTGTGGAGGTTAGTGTTGAAGAAGATAAGTTCATTTGTGAGTGCCTTAATTTTGAACACTCTGATTTGCTGGGTAGCCACACACTGAAGGTATTACTAATGCTACATTGTACTTACATTACTTGCTCTGTTAAGCATGAGAGTTAATGATAGTTGTGTGTAGTTATAATTTTTCTAGGTTAAGGCACACCTCTTTACGTTGAGCTACCTGTAACTTGCAGGCAAACACACTGCACTAGATGTTTGCTTGCTCTTTCTACTCCTAATTGTTGCACCATTAAAGGTCACTGCATCTGATATTGATCAATTAACATCATGCATGTACTTTCACACGCTTGTGATGGCGAGAAGGCATCAGATGTCTTAGTATGTTTATTGCCCCATGGTGTTGGGATTATCTAATTCTGCTGCACTTACACATTTTTTGGTTCTGCTGATCTTAGGTAACTCATGCTTAAAGTTTCAAAAGCTAGACTATAGGCGCATACATGTGGATTCAATCTCTTTTTCTTAAAATCAACTCCAACGCAGTGACTCAAATCATGTCCGTATGGGTCAGTCGAGCGGACGGATTTGCATGTTTTTTCATTTGGGTCATCCAGTGCACCCAACGGTGGCTGACACATTTTGTGACACGTCTGCCCTGACATTTTGTCAAACACGTAGTAGGCAGGGGAGCTCGCGGCAGCTGGGCGTGGCGAGGTGAGGCTGGGATAAGCGCTTGAGTAGTGAGGCGCCAGGCGCGAGGAGGCGAGGCGACCAGGCGCGCGAGGCTGCTGGTCACGGCGAGGCGAGGCCGGGCCGAACGTGCGGGCACCTAGCAGGCGTGGCCGCCGCCTGTGTCGACCAGGAGCACACACCCGCGGAGAAATGTCGTGGCCTGGCGCTGCCCGTCGCGGAGCTCGCGAGGGACTCCTTTGTCCTGGGCGGGCGCTGCCTGTCACGACGCTCGTGAGGTCCAGCTTGGGATGCATGGAGTCCAGAGCGCGGCGGCAGAACTTCACGGTGGCCATCGAGGTGGGCGAGCACGACGGCGGCAGCTGCAGCTGCTGCTGCTCATAAGTCTGCTATGGTGACTGCATCTGCTGTTGTTCCTGCTTGCGCGACAGCGGTGACTGCAGATGCTGCTCATGCGTCTGTAGTTCCTGCATGCGCGGGGGCGCGGAGGTGATGGCGTTGCGGTGGCGGTGACTGCATTGGGCAAAAAAGTTCATCTGCGCGGACACAAACAGACAAAATGGGTCGGTGTGTTGCAGTTGCTCTAACTCTCTGAAATTTCATTCATTTGCTTTTAGGATGTAGGATGGAGCATAGTTTGTGCTATTGAAGATGCTTTGTACTCCCTCCGTTCTTAAATATAAGCCTTTAGTTTGTGATGTTAGAGTATATGTGGAGCAAAATTTGTCTATATCCATCCCTATGTAGTCCGTATTGAAATATCTAAAAAGGCTTCTTTTTAGAAATGGAGGGAATAACAAAAAATATCACATACTCCCTCCGTTCCTAAATATTTGTCTTTCTAGAGATTTCAACAAGTGACTACATACGAAGCAAAATGGGTGAATCTACACTCTAAAATATGTCTATATACATCCGTATGTTGCAGTCCATTTGAATGTCTAAAAAGACAAATATTTAGGAACGGAGGGAGTATAACATAAATTGATTGATCATAAATTATTATTTTTTCTCCTAGGTGGGATTGGTAGAAAAGTTGTTCTGTTGGACTATGCAGTTCATTGGCCATGGAGTTTTTGAGGCAAGTGTTTATCAAGCTATTAATGTTAGGTTAAGCACTAGCTGAAGTAAATTTCTGCCCAAAGATTATACTTGACACTTACTCTGACTGTAGAACCGGACACGTGCTCTACTTCATAGCATTCTGGTTTTCATGCAATGTGCAAAAGCTGATTGACGCTAAACGCAGGAATGGGTGGATAAGAAAGCAAATATAATGTCTTGAGAAGTGACCAAAAACTCATGATGCTATGTTTGTTGTGTTGTGTAACAGTGTAAGATGAGAATGATTCACCCTGTCTGCTATCTCTGTGTTACTTCAGATAAACTAAACTGCAGGCTAATATTGCCCTGGGATGTGAGCATGAAATCCCGATGCTATGTTTGTTGTGTAACAACATTATTAAGATGAGATCCGTCTTGTGTGTTATCACATTTGTGTTGGTGAAGATAGAGTGAACTGTAGAGTAATATTATATTTTATGATAAAAATGTTTACTTGTAGATTTATCTTCTACATGCAATACACACTCTTGTACGTCGTTGACAAACATACACATCGTGTATATATTCTGGATGCTATCCATACATCAGAAGGTCAAAACTCCCAGGTACGTACTGAAATTACAAAGATTTGCGAGGAAATTCAATGATGTACTCGAAATAAAGCAGCCCGACTGAAATTCCGATATATCTAGATGACAATGTTTATTTCCGCTTGGTATTCCAACGAGCATAGACGGGTAATAAATTTATATATTGCATTATCATAACATTCAAAATAATATAATTTCGTAAATTGCATGGATGTGTGTGACTATTTATTTTATTTTATGCTTTAGTGGAAAGGTAAAGAATTAGTTCATCCAGTTTGCACAATGAGTATTCTCCATCACACATTTTAAGACAATGGAGGTGAATTATTCGTGCTAATTACATATATTGCTTGTGCAGGTTGGGTATGAGTCGAGGAAGTTTTTTTTATTTATACTTGTTCAAATTTCATGCGAATGAAGCTGAAGACAATATTATTAATATTGTGCGAGAATTTCTTAAGCGCATCAGGTGGATCTTAATTTGTAACTGGTTTTAGTTAGATAATCTCTCTATATGTATACATCATCAGATTGTCTTTTTTGTTATCAATTTATGTTGCAAATGAAGTGGACCAATGGAGTTTAATTATTAGCCGATTATGCTTGTGCTATCTATTCTCTTCATGTGAAATTTAACATGCATTATGTTTATATAAATCCAGCAATATATTCAAAAGCCCGTGGCAACACACGGGCACTCTACTAGTCATCGTAGCATCTAAGATGAGGGAAGACCTCGTATTCTCTTGTATTTAAGAATATCACATGCTACCACACCTTAGATGTTGTGGTGATACAAGCTCTTCGAAACCGTTGGACCTCATATCCAACAACTACTTGGTCGTTTGGATGTTTTTTGCAGAAAAGACCCCAAAGAGTTCGGGCACAATCCACAAGCACATAGACTACTCAGATGCCATTGGATCTCAGATCGAACAACCTCGAACCTCGTATAACAGTAGCATCCAAGCTCCAAGAGCACCTGATGTTTTCTCGCACGGGGGAATATGAGGTGCTCCCACACCATAGATTCTATGGTGATACGAGTTCTCGGGAGATCTAACGGGTCATAGTAGGAAGTTTGAATGTTTTTGCAATATAGGCCTCAACAAATTGCTGGGCCATGTTGCCATGCAAATGTTGTGGCTGCACGATGCCTAATGTCGTGGCAGCGCGACCATGCCGACCGTCGAGCTAAACCCGTTTGACCACCCGATCGACTTCAACGAGCTGCGGCTTCCGGACTTGGTCTCCTTCACCTATATCTCCGATGAGCTGAGCCGTCTCCGCGCGGTGTTGTGGGAGAAGCAGGACAAGGAGAGGTTGCAAGCGACCGTCGCCTTTGCTGGGCGAATCCTCTCAGGGCTTCGTCACCGGAATACATTCGTTCTGTTGGACGCTATCTTTGACGAGCTGGCTCCCGTCGACAGGGAGCGGGCTCTGCGGGCGGTGGCACCCTGCATCACCACCGTCATGTGCCTCAAGAAGCAGAGGGACTTCGGTGGTGTCTTGGCGTCCTATGCATGCTCATGTCTCGGCGCAACATGACCATTGGATCAAACTCAGATGGTGCAGATCAGTCACTGTAGCACAAAGCGTGCGGGTGTGTTTTGTTGCATTCTCATCTCAACATAGTTGTTCCCTCTTCATGCATGCTCATCTTAGTAGCCCTCTTCATGCATGCTCATCTTAGTAGCCCTCTTCATGCATGCTCTGCATGCTCCTAGTGTATTTGTGTTAACCTAGTGTGGGCTCATGCACCCTTCATGCTCTGTAGCATGGTACTCTCTGTGCACTGTAGTCCTAGTTGTGTTAACATTGAACTCACCATTCATTCTCTTATCGGACGGTGAAAAAAGGGGCATGTTACATAACTGTTCATATAGTTGACCTGCGCACAACACCTTTATTAATGTCATATCTTACTACGCCAGCAATAAGATTATAGTACGGACGTATGAACAACTTCACATGCCTAGTAGTAGGAGTATTGTGTAAGTTCAAGTGGCTGCCGTGTTTTGCACTCCTCTGTCATAAGAGTCGAAACGCTTGATGTAATATTTTTTTCAGAAGCAGTGGACACCCTCTACTGTGCGGATCCTCCTCGACGGTCGCCAGTCACCTTACTACTCACTTGTGCCGATGTGTGGGATAGCCAGCATCGGGGTCCACTTTCCATGCACTAAATTACTCCATACTGGAGTGCACAACTACACGGTAGACTACACCGGTCGAAGCGCCGTAGTAATGCCCAATGAGCTGTCAAATCACTAACCCTCGACCTTTCCAGCAGTAAGTTGGACGGACGAAGCACCATCATTTCACTCTTCTCCCTCATCTTCCTCTCTTGAAGAAAATCCCAACTCGCTTCTCCCTCATCTTGTTCCTCATTTCTTCAAGAAAAATCCAATGTGCTTCTGCCATTGTTCTTCTCTCCCGAAGAAGGAAAGGTGAGCGCATAAATGGTGTTACTTCTGGCCAAGGCCCGGTCTTGCAACCCCGTGACCGATCCTAACTCCCTCTCTATTCTTCTTTTGGGTTTGTGATTATGGTTTCTTTCTTTTTATTTCTATTTGACTATTTCTTGATGGACCCTGGAGCACCGACTGAAGGGATGTCTATGGCTATGACCAAAGCCGTCGGGGCTCACGGTACGAAGAAGCATCGCCCTGTCCAAGCCCCCCTCCCCGGGATCCCTCGTTAAGCTGGTCCATGTAATATCTCTTCTTGACGATCATTTTGGCGATCTTGTCGTGTTTTTTCATCTAACACGCAGTACTTGTACTAGTAGTACAACTTCCTGGGTGGTCTTGCATTTGATTTTTAGGTGCCAAAATCACGGTTCGAAATTACTCTTTTGACCAAAACATGCGAGAGGTTGACATACATATGATTTTTGCACATAACACTGATTTCTTATAGATTACTTTCACCTACTTTATGAACATGAATGCTAGCTGTAGGAAACGCAAGATTTTAGCTCTCATCCCTTTGAAGAGAGTATACTAGCCTCAGTAACTTGTGTTATGGATATTGCAAGTAATCCCTATGCTCTCATGCCATTGAACAAATGTTCTAATGTCTTTGTTCACTCAATTCTGTGCATATATGTAGTCTTATATGGAGTAAATACCGAAAATCATCTTATATTTCTGAACGGAGGTGGTAATAAAAATATTTGGTTTCTGTTTGAATTAGAACCAGGACCGCGGTGGAGATGAAGTTCTCAAAGTCATGCCGTGTGAACTGGAAGACCTGAGGATGAGTTCTACTACTAAATTATCCAGCTGTTGTGTCATTGTCGCCACATGTCGTGAACAAGCGTTTTCCTGTAGCATTGTTGTCGGGCGTGTTCTCGATGGTGTACTTCACCACAACAATCTCCTAGCTGTGCCTTCGATTACAAAGGGTGTGGTTCTTGTAAAGATTCCCAACAAATCTGATGCGGACTGTCTTCATCGTCATGTTTATGTGTGGAAAGACCACTCTGTTAGGTTCTCCAAGGTTGCCAAGATGGTGATGATGCCGGTAGACATCTCTGACGAAGTCCAGGGCCTAGTCACTTATGTGGGGTACATCCCGTAGGTCGGTGGAAACAAATAGTCTGTAGAGTTTAATTAGTGCTACTTTGCTTCTCTGTACTAAGCACTACTTGTTCAGTACTTGATTTGTGTGTGTGAACCCTGTATTGTATAGTACTGCCGCTTTTGTTGTGTGGTGACTCCTGAGAACAGTCTATGTTAATGGTTGTCCACTCAGTACAGTCTGTATATTTTGAAGTATCCAGATCATAATTGTTGTGAGGATGGTTTATTAATTATGGTTACACTCCAATATCTGTATGCATTGCAGGGTTTCCAGTCCCATGGATGTTCGCTCCAAACGAGTTGTCACAACCTTTGGACAGTCCTGCTTGTGGGTGTCGCGGGATATCCACGGCCACCTATGGGACCAGGTGGCCCCTTGCTGGTTTGGATGGCGGGACGTCACGTGGCACAAAGAGCAGACCAGCATACGACAGCGTGTCAAAGAGCACACAAGCAATTTACCTAGGTTCAGGCCGCCGCAAGGCGTAAGACCCTACTCCTGCTTTGGTGGATTGATGGTGGAATGAGAGAGGTGGTGTGTGGTACAATTGCCCGGTCGGGTTTGCCTCAGGTCCATAGGGACCGCGCACATATGGTGGTGTCGGATCCTCAACTTTCCAACCTCTTCTACGATTTCCATGGGCCTCCTTTAATAGGTTAAGGGGATACCAAAGTGGCAAACTACTCATTATGCACCGATATGATGGTGAACAGTGCTATCATACCTAACTCCGCAGGCTGAAAGGGCGCATTAAATGTGCCGCTTAATGTCACATCATTGGCTTCCCGGTAAGCCTTGCGGGGCTATTCCGCTAGCTCCATGCCCGCCTTCTCGACACGTTGCAAGACGTGTGACATATGTGGGTTCTTCCTGTAGGAACTGGCTGCCATGTGGCTAATGGTTGCCACTTAACCATTTTGCGGCTTCACACCATGTTGATTGCCGACGTGGGTCATGCTTGAGTGTTCGGTGGGGCGGTTTGGCCTCGACGAGCCCCTGGTAGGCCCTGTCGGGATGTTTCTGCTATCTGTTTCGGAGGTGGCCTTTCCCCTTGCCAGGCTCGCCTGCCCGTCAATGGATGCCCTTTTCTTGGTGATGCCTTGCTTCTCTGGCTTGCCTTTTGTCTTTATCCTCTGAGTTGGTACTCTGAATCTCTTGGTTTCTTATACTCTAACTTGGGTTGGTTCTTCAATCTTGTTCTTGAGCCTATGCACAGTCTGGGAAACAGACCCAGGGTTTGTTGCACCGACAGAAGCCCCCGGGCCTGCCCCGATCGCGTTGCTGACCATCGTCGAGGTAGGGCCTAATAAGTGCACATGCAGGATTGCTGAAGAGGTCGTTCTCTTGAGATCCTCTTTCTGCTTCTTCATGAGTCTTGAATCCTAACCAGTTTCCAGTTTCTCCACGTGCTGCGTAAAGCCAACAGTGGTGGGCCACTCCAGTAATGGCCCTTGAATGAATTTAATGCACTGGGTGGAAACTGCCAATTTACTCTTCCCACCACGCCCTTATCCTTAGCCACGTACGCGGCATGCATTGCGCGGGGTAGGTGACGGAGGCACGCGGCACGGGAGAGCATCATGGCGAGGGCCCGGTCGTCTTGAATTGGTGGAGGAGGACGGTGGCCGCTCGTTGATGGAGCAACTCTCCTCCTCGCCCTGCCTATAAAGGGGAGGGGCAGAGGAGGGCAAGGCCATCCATCTTTGCATTCCTCCTCTCCTGTCTCCTGCCTTTGCTGGTCATGTCGAAGAAGAGAGTCTGGGGCCAACCCCCAGGCTCCAGTTGGGGGCTATCGTTGCCCCATGCTGGTGTTCATGCTAGGGAAGTGAGCCTAGTCCTTGCCGTGGTGAACCTTTTTGTTTCTTCAAAGCTTGGTCGGGAGGCGAGGCTGGAGATTGTTGGTAGTCCCAGCATCGTCCTTCCCGGAAGCCTTGGGGCTGATGCTGACAAGGGGTACGCCTTCCTGCCTACCAAGGTGGGGAGCGGTGTGCCTCCAACCCCCTAGCTGTTCTGTCTGCTTGCTGTCTTCCCGGAGGGGGTGCCTGGTCTGAGCCTCGGCCTTCCTCGGGAACGGTGTTGATGAAGACGAATCTGGGGGAGAAGGAGAAGACGGTAGGCAGTTCGTCCAGTCTGAGCACGCCCGCGTCGACGCGTTCATGTCGTACTGGCGACCCGCCGCCCATTTGCCTGGCTCTTCCCCCTTTTTCCAAGTGCGGTCATCACCGTTTCTCCCGGCCACCGGGAAGAAGCTCGTCCCCCTGGTGCATCTGCTTCCTTTTGGGGTCTCTCGGCTGGGCCCCGGCGTCCTCTTCTGCTGGTGCCTGTGCTGGAGTCCTTCATCAAGTCCTGGAGGTGGTGACTAGGGGCTCGTCGGGGTGCTTCGCGCGTCCCCTTCCTTCTTAGCCTCATTATTCCTGGGATAGGAGGGACAGGGAGAGGAGTTTATGGAGTACTTATGTTTTTTCAATCTTAAGCTTGTAGGTAATCGCCAAATTTTAATTCAACTGATGTAATCCTTTCATCCAGGTTTGAGTTCTGTAATGCTTGTACTTGTATCTGCATGTCAATGAAAGAGATAATCCTTGTCGGGAACCCGTGCATGTATAGGTCCATGCAGAGCTGGGATGCCTCTTTACTGTAATTAAATGAGTTTTTCCCCGGCAGGATATCTTGCCGGCACCCTTTTCGTCCATCGGAGAACCATGTCTGCCGAGGAATAGACTAAGGTGCTAGCCCCCGCCCACTCCCTCTTTCCTAGGACCACTGCGACCTCCCTAGGCTGAAGCAATGTTCGAGCCCAGGACGGGAGCACCCTAGTTCCAAGAGAGCGGCAAGGTTTCTCTAGCATTAATGGATAAAAAGGGCAGAACTTACCTGTTTTGGTTTGCTGGGGATCGCAGTCCCGAGGCATCTTGTCGGTACGAAACGACACCTATGGGATCACTAGAATCCCTTCTACGGTTGGCGGGCGCGAGGTTGTGCAAAGAGCGGGTCTAAGAGTCAATACAAGGATCGTTTACCTAGGTTCGGGCTGCGAGAGTGCGTAATATCCTAGTCTTGCTTTGGTGTATATTTGAGTGTTCTTGAGTTCTTAAACTAGATACGGTGCATGTCTAGTTCCCAGGATCCGAATCCTTCTCCAGTTTGCCGCGAGCCTCCTTTTATATACCAAAGGGGCTTCAACAGTGGCACACAGGAGGTGGAAAGGTGTATAGTGCACTGGCTTATCTCGTGCCATTACGGGACAAAACGCATTAATTGCGCTACTTAGGTGTCCACTTGCTTTATCAGTGACGGAAATGAGGCCCGTCCCGTCCGTGGCTGCTCCATCTGGTTGCGACGCGCGTCCAGGCCAGCGGGGCAGACAGCTGAGGTGGCGTGGTGGTAGGGTGTTCACGAAGATATGCATGCCACCACGTAGGTGCTTGACTAGTTGGACCAGGAACCACGTACCGCCACGTGGGTACCTGCCTGGGCTAGTGGGTCGGCCGCTGAGCTTGGGCGACGATTGGGCGGCAAGGGCTTGCTACGGTCCTGCGTCTGTTCCCGGCAAGGGTCTTGCCGGGGCCTCCGTGAGCGTCCTCGGAAAGAGGCTTGCCGGGGCCTTGGGGTGTTTTCGGCGAGGAGCCTTGTCGGGGCCTCGTGGGCACCTCGGCAAGGAGCCTCGCGATTGCCTTTTCTTCTAGTTCTCATCTTGGGAGTCCCAGACCCTTGTCTTTACAAAGGTCTGCATGCCATCACATGGGCGCTTCCCGAGCCTTGGTTCCAATGTTTTCGATGATGTTGGAGCTCCTAGGCTCAAGGGTGGCTGCGACGGATGCGTTTGGGTGAGTCACCCCGGCAAGGGTTCTTGCCGGGGGCGTGCAGGCCACCCCGGCAAGAGTCCTTGTCGGGGGAGAGCCTGTCTTCTTGCTTGGTCTTCTCGTGCCACCGTCTTGGCATTGCTTCGATAACTTTGTGTCTCTGGCTTCCCTCCTCTCCTTTGTTATGTGTGGTTGCAGGCGTGGCTCTGACTGCCCGTGCACAAATAAGGGGTATAAAAGAGTGCCCCTACTTTTGTACACCGACAGGAGCCCCCGGACCTGGGCCATACATAAGCACGACGCGTTGTTGGGCTAGGCCCAGAACGGTGCGCGGGCAGTGGGGTTGGATCCTTTTTACCGCAGTAACTCCTCCGGTGGTTGCGCTTCCCCATGATCTGCGCTGACGTGGGGGTCGTGTGTGGGATGACCGCAACATGCCTGCATCATATCGTGGTTCCCAACAGTAAGGAGACGGTTCGCGTTCTCCTCATAAAAAATAGAGGAAGTTGCGTGGGCACGACTCATTCACTAGGCGGACTCGGGTCGCCCCATGATCACGGGGTGACAAAAACGGTCGTACCACGTGCCACCTAAAACCCTGATCTGTTCGCCACGTGCCCCTCATGCATCGGGGAGGGCAGGCGGCGGGCGCAGGGGGTGCGGGCTTTAACGCCGGGGCGGGGGGCGGGCGCCGCTGATTGGAGCAGCGGGTCGGTCTTGTTTTCTTCTGCCTTTGGCATTTGGACTAGTTGATTCGGTGCCTCTCACCCCTCCAATCATCATCTTCCAGTTCGACCCCTTTCCACCCCAAGATATGCCGAGAGGGCGTGGCCGTGGCCGTGCCTCCGCGGAGGCGACCAGGTCGTCCTCCCGTCAGAGGGCGGCGGCGGTCAAAGAAGAGCCGGATGACCAGGACGAGGGTCATGCGGGAGGTAGAGGCGCCGGCCGGGGTCGTGGTCGGCGAGGCGGTCAAGGCAGAGGCGGACGAGGTCGGGGGACACCTGCGCTGTCATCATCTCCATCTACATCTCCTCCATCGTCTCCTCCTGCCTCCCCACGAGGCCATGTCAGGGACACGACGCTGGAGTTCATCTTGCAACTGCGCGAGCTGCCGCGCAGTCGCCTCCGTCTTCCCGAAGCGTCCGCGGGGGTGTTGGAGGTCGACCAGCCATCGAGGTTGAGGCTTCACATGGAGGGGTGTTACCATGGTGCCATGTGGGTGAACACCAAGTTCCCCGCTCTTCATGTGATGCTCCTCCGCCGGGGGTGGAAGACCTTCACGCGTGCCCACTGCTTGATGAAGGGGCACGTCCTCTGCTTCAGGTTAGCGGAGAGCGACCTGCTCTTCGTCAAGGTCTTCGGGCGCTCGGGACACATGCTAGTGTGTTGTGCGGAGAGCTCGACCGATGATGAGAACTCCTCTCCGAGCAAGAGCGATGGGGAGGACAGCGACAGCGACAACGAGGGCAGCGGGCGGGAGGATGACGGGTCCGACTAGGCGACGGATACGCCGTCCCTGGGCGATGATGGCAGCACCATCATCTGCACCGCCAGCCCCTCAAACTTCTCGAGGTCGCCTCCTTGGGCAGCTGGCGTTGGAAGGCCAGAGAAGACGAAGAAGGTGGGTGGCGGTCGTCATGTCGGAGTACGCGGGCATCAACTCACCCATTGCCGGCCCGCTGCCCCATCTTTCGGCTCTTCTCCCGGCGCCATCATCGCCAGCCTCCTTCGGGACGGCCACCAGGATGTTCTCTTGGTGCTTTCTGCTACTCGTGCTTCGCCTAGGCGCTCCTTTTACCCTTTGCCATCTTGTTCCATTTCCTGAGGAGAGGGACAAGAAAGGCATTACGTCCGTCTTATCTCTTTTTAGTTTTTAAGCCTACGAGCCTTTGTAAGATTTAAATCTTGTAACCCCCTCGCTCATGTATGCATTCCGTACGAATTGGACTTGTTTACAACGTATTAATGAAGAGAAGGGTGTTTTCCGGGTTTCTTTGTGCGCGGGCAGGAGCCACACCAAGGAACGGATCCTTGTTATCTTAAGGTAAACATCGTGCCCTGACGACAAGCCTTGCCTCCCCCCCTCCTGCTCCATAGCTCGACTGTATTCACGCCGTTGGCGGAAGTAGGAGTAGGGTAGGGTTAGGCCCTTCGTCTGCTCCCTCCCCATCACACTACTACCGAGCTCCGGTCCAAAACAAAGCTTGTTGGACACATGGAAAAAGGGAGCATGATGGCATAAGAGCGAACGAAGCCTCGTACGTCCAAGTTTCAAACGGAAGTAAGGAATGGGGGATGAAAGACTTATGTGGTCTTGTAGCTCCCAGCAACCTCGTCTTGCCGTGAGATAACCCACAAGTGTAGGGGATCAGTTGTACCCTCTTTCGATAAGTAAGAGTGTCGAACTCAACGAGGAGCTAAAGGTGGAAAAAATATTCCCTCAAGTTCTATCGACCACCGATACAACTCTACGCACGATTGACGTTTACCTTACCTAGAACAAGTATGAAACTAGAAGTACTTTGTGGTTTTTGTGGGATAGGTTTGCAAGAATATAAAGAGCACGTAAATGTACACTAGGGGCTGTTAAGATAAAGAAGCAATAAAGTTAATATAGCGAGTGTGGAAAAGTGGTGGTAGGAGTTGCGAAATTGCCCATAAGCAAACTACGTTACTAGACCGATAGCAAGTTTTATGTGGGAGAGGCCACTGCTAGCATGTCATCCCTTACTTGGAATTCTATGCACTTATGATTGGAACTATTAGCAAGCATCCGCAAGTACTAACGTTCATTAAGGTAAAACCCAACCATAGCATTAAGATATATTGGTCCCCCTTCAATCACGTATGCATCAATTTCTACGCTAGGTTGAAGCTTCTGTCACTCTTGCCCTCCAATACGTAGTCCTATCAACATACAACTAACCCAATGGTGTGATCCACGCGCGTGCTCATATGATGGGCACCAAAGGACAACAACATAATCTCAAGCAATTTAAATCAATCATAGCAATTCACCAATCACCCATAGGACAACGATAATCTACTCAGACATCATAGGATAGCAACACATCATGGGATACTAATATGAAGCATAAAGCACCATGTTCAAGTAGAGGGTACGGCGGGTTGCGAGAGAGTGGACCGCTGTAGATACATGGGGGAAGGTGATGGAGATATTGGTGAAGATGATGGAGGTGTTGGTGTAGATCGTTGTCACACGATGATGGCCCCGGTGGCACTCCGGTGCCACCGGAAGCGAGGGGGAGCCCCCTCCTTCTTCTTCTTCCTTGACCTTCTCCCTAGGTGGGAGAAGGGTTTCCCCTCTGGTCCATGGTCTCCATGGCGTGGGAGGGGCGAGAGCCCCTCCGAGATTGGATATGTCTCTCTATCTCTCTCTGTTTCTGCGTTTCCAGATTCTGGCCCTTCACCGTTTCTTATATTCCCGGAGATCCGTAACTCCGATTGGGCTGATATTTTTACACGATTTTTGTACGGATATTAGCTTTCTTGCGGCGAAAGAAGGGCATCAACTGCCTTAAGGAGTGGCCAAGAGGGCCCATGGCGTGCCCCCTACCTCATGGCCTACTCTGTTGGTTCCGCTTCCCAAAATTCACATATATTCCAAAAAAATCTCCGTCCGTTTATATTCCGTTTGGACTCCATTTGATATGGATATTCCGCGAAACAAAAAATATGCAACAAACAGGAACTGGCGCTGGGCACTGGATCAATATGTTAGTCCCAAAAAATAGTATAAAAAGTAACCAAAAGTATATGATAGTTGTAGAATATTGGCATGGAACAATAATAAATTATAGATACGACGGAGACGTATCAACATCCCCAAGATTAATTCTTGCTCGTCCTCGAGTAGGTAAATGATCAAAAAGATAATTTTTGATGTGGAATGCTACCTAGCATAATCTTGAGCATGTAATCTAATCATGGCATGAATATTAAGACACGAGTGATTCAAAGCAATAGTCTATCATTTGACATACAAAAATTTAATACTCGGGCATCCCATCAAACAATCAAGTCTTTAAAAATATCAATGCTAAAGAATGTTATCCCTACAAAATCATATAGTCTTTTATGCTTCCTTTTCTTAACACAAGGTACCCCTCATGCCTATCCCGGTGTCTGCCAAGAAATTGTTTTCGTACTTTACTTTTTCGAACCTTTTCAACTCTTCATGCAATACATGAGCATGAGCCATGGATATAGCACTATGGGTGGAATAGAAGGTGGTAGTAGAAAAAAGTAGGGAGAAAGTCTCACATCGACTAGGCGTATCAATGGGCTACGAAGATGCCCATCAATATATATCAATGTGAGTTAGTAGGGATTGCCATGTAACGGATGCACTAGAGCTATAAGTGTATGAAAGCTCAAAAGAAAAACTAGTGGGTGTGCATCAACTTGCTTGCTCATGAAGACCTAGGGCATTTGAGGAAGCCCATCGTTGGAATATACAAGCCAAGTTCTATAATGGAAATTCCCACTAGTATTGAAAGTGACAACATAAGAGACTCTCTATCATGAAGATCATGGTGCTACTTTGAAGCACAAGTGTGGAGAAAAAGATAGTAGCATTGTCCCTTTTTTTCTTTTTTTCTTTTTTTGGGCCTTCCTTTTTTTTCTTTGGCCTTTTTTTTCTTTTGGCCTTTTTTCCTTTTTTTCTCTCAAGGGACAATGCTCTAATAATGATGATCATCACACTTCTATTTACTTACAACTCGATATTACAACTGGATACTAGAACAAAAATATGACTCTATATGAATGCCTCCGGCGGTGTACCGGGATGTGCAATGATCTAGCGTAGCAATGACATCAAAAAACGGATAAGCCATGGAAACATCATGCTAGCTATCTTACGATCATGCAAGGCAATATGACAATGATGGTGCATGTCATAATAAACGGAATGGTGGAGTTACATGGCAATATATCTCGAAATTTCTATGGAAATGCCATAATAGGTAGGTATGGTGGCTGTTTTGAGGAAGGATATAAGGTGGTTTTATGCACCGGCGAAAATTGCGCGGTACTAGAGTGGCTAGCAAGGTGGAAGGGTGAGAGTGCGTATAATCCATGGACTCATCATTAGTCATAAAGAACTCACATACTTATTGTGAAAAATCTATTAGCCCTCGAAGCAAAATACTACGACGCATGCTCCTAGGGGGGAGGTTGGTAGGAGTTAACCATCGCACGCCCCCGTCCTGCACGCAAACATAAACAATCAAAATACAACGCGCGCCAATTTGGTTACATAGTTAGGAGACCATACGTGCATGCTTCGGGAATCACAAACCTTAACACCAATATTCTTACTAAACCACAATCATTCACTAGTACCTCGACATATTAGCATCTCTATATCACAAAATTATTGCAAGGAATCAAACATATCATATTCAGCGATCTACAAGTTTATGTAGGATTTTATGACTAACCATGTGAATGACCAATTCCTGTCAACTCTCTAAATAGATATAAGTGAAGCAAGAGAGTTTTAATTATTTCTACAAAAGTTATGCCCACGCTCTAACAGTTATAAGTGAAGGAAAAGAGCATTCTACAAATGGCGATTTTCTATGTGAACAGAAACAGGCAATCCAAACTTCAAATGATATAAGCGAAGCACATGAAGCATTCTATAAAGCCATACTCAAAAGATATAAGTGAAGTGCAAAGAGCCTTCTATAAATCAACCAAGGACTATCTCATACCAGCATGGTGCATTTATTAAAAGAAAAAGAAAAGGCACATGACCCTCCAAGAGTTTACACATATCATGTGAACGACACGAATCCGAAAACGTACCGATACTTGTTGAAGAAAGATGGGATGCCTTCCGGGGCATCCCCAAGCTTAGACGCTTGAGTCTCCTTGAATATTTACTTGGGGTGCCTTGGGCATCCCCAAGCTTGAGCTCTTGCCTCTCCTCCTTCTTCTCACATCGAGACATCCTCGGTCTTCGAACACTTCATCCACACAAAACTTAACTGAACTTTTAGTGGCAGGGTTAGTGCATATGATCAATAAATCCCATCATGTACTGCTCTAACATTATTGTATAATTATGAACAAACATTACCCACAGTATGCTATCACAATTCTATGGCCCCAAGTCAAGGAGGCTTCAACAAGAATTCAAACATATGCAAATAGTGAAGCTATAACAACAATCTGTGAAAACAGGACAGTCTGTAGTAATCTGAACATTAACCATACTTCTGTAACTCTAACAATTCTTGAAAAATTAGGAACAAATCAGCAATTTGTATAGAAAGACTTTGCAAAAAGTTTCAGATCCTTTCGACGTTCCAGTAAAAAATGTAAAATCGCGCACTACAGCTAAAGTTTCTGTTTTTGCACAACACAAACCAACAAGCAGTTTAATCATCCTAAAGGAAACTCTTGGCACATTATTTTTATAATACAATGGAAATGTACAAGGGATAAATATTTTTATTGAAAAGTTTCTGTAATTCAAGATTTGCAAAGTTTCCATGGACATGAACAAAGTTCAAGGAGCTCCCCCATTTCAACAGTGCTCGTCCTTCTTACTTTCACTTTTCTTTTTGAAAAAGTTTTTGGTTCCCCTCTTTATTTTTTTGTTTTTAAACTTTATAAAAGCACACAACAGAAATGAATGACTCTCTAAAACTTCTGGGTTGTCTCCCTGGCAGCGCTTCCTTTAAAGCCATTAAGCTAGGCATATAGTGCTCAAGTAATGGATCCACCCGGATCCCAAGGTATATCAAAGCCAATTTTAATTAGCAATGATTTGGCATTTAGTAGTGAGCACAAAGTGATATGTGTCATGAAACAACGAAGTCTAACTCTCTTCCTATGCATAGGCATGTCATACAAGAACAATTCATGCACATCAGGTAAAGGCTAATGCATAATATAAGCAGTTTCTTGCAATTTTATCATGTTGGAAACATAGAGAGGCGGAGATGTAGTTCCTCTCTCATAATAATTGCAAGTAGGAGCAGCAAGCACATGCATATTATATTCATCAAAATCATCATGTGTAACGGAAAAATGCAACCCATCAATATAATCCTTAATAAGTGCAAACTTCTCCGATACAGTGTAGTTTGGAGAACTCAAAAAGATAATAGGACTATCATGCGTGGGTGCAATAGCAACAATCTCATGTTTAACATAAGGAACTATAACAAGTTCATCTCCATAAGCATAATTCATATTGGCATCTTGGCCACAAGCATAGCAAGCATCATCAAAAAGGGATATTTCAAAAGAATCAACGGGATCATAGCAATCATCATAGCATTCATCCTTCGGTAAGCATGAAGGAAAATTAAACAATGTATGAGTTGAAGAGTTACTCTCATTAGAAGGTGGGCATGGGCAGCTAATCCTCTCTTCCTCCTTTTGTTCTTCGCTCTCCTCGTCATCTTTTTCATCCAATGAACTCACAATGTCATTAATTTCTTCTTCCATAGACTCCTGCAAAATATTAGTCTCTTCTTGGCAGCGGAGTAGTCCTCAATATATGGTTTAACATAGGCATTAGAAGCATAATTATCATAACAATATTTAAATATGGCAAAATTTTCAGATTTGTAAAGAGTAGCATCATACTTTTCAATCAAAGAAGCAATTTCATAAGCACCCTTAAAAGCAACAAATTCCTCAATTTGTTGAACATCATAGTAACTATAAACACCCTTAGCATACGAAGATACGATTCCATTATCACTAAACTCACATTGGTAGGGAAGGTGTTTCGTAGGGTCTTCAGAACAACAAGTAAAATCATAAATTTCACATAAATTCCAAGCATAGCATTGCAAACGATGAATTTGATCTCGTAAAAGTTTCCCTTTTTCAGATATGCGGTGTCGCACATAACAACCATGCTCATCTAAAGATTTTCCCTCAACTAAGCTAGTTGGGGTTTTAGCCCGAGCATAAAGGGATCAAAGATGATCCAGGTAATAAGCTTTAGTAGTGTGATAGATTTTGAGTGGTTCTTCAACCATTGGTATAGTAGGTACCACTATTTTTTTTGGTATTTTGCGTTTCCTACCCATAACTAAAGATAGAAAACAACTTAGCACAACAAATAAAATCTACTTAGTGATAAAGCAAACAAGCACACACGAGAATATTCACCCCACGCTATTGCTCCCCGGCAACGGCGCCAGAAAAAGGTCTTGATAACCCACAATTGTAGGGGATCAGTTGTAGCCTCTTTCGATAAGTCAGAGTGTCGAACCCAACGAGGAGCTAAAGGTAGAATAAATATTCCCTCAAGTTCTATCT
Organism: Secale cereale; assembly: GCA_902687465.1. NCBI lineage: Eukaryota > Viridiplantae > Streptophyta > Magnoliopsida > Poales > Poaceae > Secale > Secale cereale. Next base: position 314,448,007 of record LR738712.1, on the reverse strand, counting down.
ACCACCGATACAACTCTACGCACGCTTGACATTTACTTTACCTAGAACAAGTATTAAACTAGAAGTACTTTGTGGTTTTTGTGGGATAGGTTTGTAGGAATATAAAGAGCACGTAAATATAAACTAGGGGCTGTTAAGATAAAGAAGCAATAAAGTTAATATAGCGAGTGTGGAAAAGTTGTGGTAGGAGTTGCGAAATTCCCCCTAAGCAATTGACTACATTACTAGACCGATATCCAGTTTTATGTGGGAGAGGCCACTGCTAGCATGTCATCCCTTACTTGGAATTCTATGCACTTATGATTGGAACTATTAGCAAGCATCCGCAACTACTAACGTTCATTAAGGAAAAACCCAACTATAGCATTAAGATATATTGGTCCCCCTTCAATCCCGTATGTATCAATTTCTACGCTAGGTTGAAGCTTCTGTCACTCTTGCCCTCCAATACGTAGTCCTATCTACATACAACTAACCCTATGGTGTGATCCACGCGTGCGCTCATATGATGGGCACCAAAGTGCAGAAAGATAACCACAAGCAATTTAAATCAATCATATCAATTCACCAATCACCGATAGGATAACGATAATCTACTCAGACATCATAGGATGGCAACACACCATTGGATAATAATATGAAGCATAAAGCACCATGTTCAAGTAGAGGGTACAACAGGTTGCGGGAGAGTGGACCGTTGTAGATAGATGGGGGAAGGTGATGGATATGTTGGTGAAGATGACGCAGGTGTTGGTGTAGATCGCCATCACACAATGATGGCCCCGGTGGCACTCCGGTGCCACCGGAAGCGAGGGGGAGAGAGCCCCCCTCCTTCTTCTTCTTCCTTGACCTTCTCCCTAGGTGGGAGAAGGGTTTCCCCTCTGGTCCATTGTCTCCATGGCGTGGGAGGGGCGAGAGCCCCTCCGAGATTGGATATTTCTCTCTGTCTCTCTCTGTTTCCGCGTTCCCAGATTCTGGCCCTTCACCGTTTCTTATATTCTCGGAGATCCGTAACTCCGATTGGGCTGATATTTTGACATGATTTTTATCCGGATATTAGCTTTCTTGCAGCGAAAGAAGGGCATCAACCGCCTTACGGCGTGGCCAAGAGGGCCCAGGGCGCGCCTGCCCCTGGTGGGCGCGCCCCCTGCCTCGTGGCCCACTCGGGCATCGTCTCATGTTGGTTACGCTTCCCAAAATTCACATATATTCCAAAAAAAATCTCCATCCGTTTTTATTCCGTTTGGACTTTGTTTGATATGGATATTCCGCGAAACAAAAAACATGCAACAAACAAGAACTGGCACTGGATCAATATGTTAGTCCCAAAAAATAGTATAAAAAGTTGCCAAAAGTATATGAAAGTTGTAGAATATTGGCATGGAACAATTAGAAATTATAGATACGACGGAGACGTATCATCGTGGCCTGATCCTTGATCGTGCAACCCTCGGCAACCTCGGTTTTGCCGGGGTCGGAGTGTCGGCTCGTCCTCTTTCTTCCAGACAACTCAACAGAAATGTCCACGCATCCTGCGAACAAGGGGACGGAAAGGAAATAGAGAGACGCAAACTCGACCTCTATTCTAGGGGTTAGGCGCCGTCAAGCACTATCAACCCCAACAGAGAAAGAGACTCAACCTAACATGCATGCTAAAACTTAGGGCGCCAGCGCTTCATTTATTTATGCTCAGGGTATGCGCCTGGCTTTGCACGAAGTGTTACATGCCTTGCCGGCAAGGCTTGTACAAAAGGGTGGCTTGCCGGGAAGCCCGACAACCGCGCCTTATGGGTAAAACTTGCGAAGATGTTTGATGTTCCATGAGTTACTCACTTGAATACCATCTTCTTTCTCCAGGCGGACTGCACCAGGCCTGGTGACTCGTATTACTCGATAAGGGCCTTCCCATTTTGGCGTCAACTTGTTGGAATTCTTGGCCGACTTAACGTGCCGAAGAACAAGGTCACCTTCCTCAAAACTTCGAGCATGAACCTTGCTGCTATGATTGCGGCGCAAGGCCTGCTGGTAGAGATCTGCTCGCACAGCTTCCCGAAGATGATCTTCCTTGAGGAGCGTTGCGTCATCTTGGCGCAGCTGCTCTTGCTCAAGCTCATCATAAGCGAGCACTCGGGGTGGCCCGTATGTGAGTTCCGTGGGGACAGATGCTTCCGCCCCGTAAACGAGGGAGAAATGTGTCTGGCCGGTGGCTCGATTTGGTGTCGTTCTGATTGACCAAAGAACCACCGACAGTTCATCAATCCAGTGCCTTCCGCACTTGTGTAGTCTATCGAAAGTTCTTGTCCGGAGGCCTCGCAGTACTTCAGCATTTGCCCTCTCCGCCTGTCCATTGCTTCGAGGATGCGCAACAGAAGCAAAACAGACCTTGCTGCCGAGATCTTGAATATACTGCATGAAGGAGTGGCTTGTGAACTGCGTGCCGTTGTCGGTGGTGACTCTGTTTGGTATCCCGAATCGGCAGACCAGGCCCTTGAAGAACTTGACGGCTGATTGCACTATCACCTTTCTCACTGCTTCCACCTCCGGCCACTTTGTGAACTTGTCGATTGCAACGTACAAGTACTCAAAGCCCCCGACAGCACGGGGAAAAGGGCCCAGTATGTCAAGCCCCCAAATCGAGAATGGCCAGGAAAGAGGGATTGTTTGGAGAGCTTGAGCTGGTTGATGAAGCTTCTTTGAATGGAACTGACATGCTTCACACTTGGTTACTAGTGCCGTCGCATCCTAGAGGGTAGTAGGCCAGAAGAAACCTTGTCGGAATGCCTTGCCGGCAAGGGCCCTCAACCCTATGTGGGAGCCAGATATGCCTCCGTGTATCTCTGCCAACAGCCCCAGCCCTTCCTCCCGGGGAATGCACTTCAATTTCACACCGTTCGGCCTTTTTCTGTAGAAGACGTCGTCGACGAACTGGTACATGGCGGACCGACGAGCTACTTTCTCTGCTTCTTCCTGCTCCTCAGGATGCTCCCTGGTTTGGAGGAATTGCACAGTATGTTGTGCCCATGCCGGAGCCTGGGGCTCAACGGCAAGGACCAAAGGTATTTCCTATGCCACGGAAGTGATTGTCTCCATGGCCAGGGCTTGATGCCCTGCCGGAGTCTGCCGCCCCATGGTAGGCTCAGCATCCCCGGCAACATATTTGCCGGCGACCCCTGGGGGCTCGGCGGGAAAGTACTTGTCGGGGCCTGATTTCCTTCGCTTGTTCTCCTCGGTCGATGGTTCAACGGATGACTGAATTAATCAAATCACAAAGGTACCTGGTTGCATAGGCAGTTTGAGGGCGGTGCATTCTAACAAGTAGTCAGCGATGTTGTTCTCCCTCGGGGAACATGCTCTGCTTCTATACCGTCAAAATGCTCCGCCAGCTTCCTCACTTCATCCACATAGACTTCCATCAACGGGATCTGGTGATCTTAGTTCACTTGCTTGACGACAAGCTACGAATCACCTATGATGATGAGCTTCTTGATTCCGAGGTCTGCCGCGATCCTGAGACCAGCAAGCAGTCCCTCGTACTCGGTAGTGTTGTTCGTCGACATCTCCCTGGGGAAGTGCATCTGGACCACATACTTGAGGTGCTCTCCGGTGGGTGCAACGAGCAGCACACCTGCACCGGCGCCTTGCAGCGAGAAAGCCCTGTCAAAGTACTTAATCCAGTTGCGACTCGTATCCTTGCTGGGGAGAGTAGTCTCCTGGATCTCTTCGTCGAGCGTTGAGGTCCATTCTGCAACGAACTCCGCCAAGACTCTAGTCTGAATCGTCGAAGTGTTTTCCAACTTCAAACCGAAGCTCGACAGCTCCAAAGCCCATTCCACAATCCTCCGAGTCGCATCTGGGTTATACTATATCCGCTGCAATGGGAGGCGGGTGATGACGGTAATTTCATGTGCTTGGGAGTAATGACGCAGCTTCCTCGAGGCCATAAGGAGGCCGAAGAGCAATTTATGCACATCGGAGTATCTCGAACTAGCCCCCTGCAAGGGGGAGCTGACAAAGTAAACCGGGTGCTGTATTATCTTCTTCTTCTGCACCACTTCATTTGGTTGCGTCGCTTCAGCCCCAGTGGCATTAGGTTCTGTTGTTGATATTGTTTCTGTATTGACCTCCCTCTAGGCTACTAGCACAACACTGACCACTTGATTCGTTGCCACTAGATACAGCAGCAACGACTCTTGTGGTTTAGGCATGAATAGTATCGGCATAGAGGAGAGGTATTTCTTCAAATCTTGCAGTGCTGCTTCGGCTTCTGGGGTCCACTCCACCGGGCCCGCCTTTTTCAAGATCTTGAAAAAGGGGAGGGCGCGCTCGGCAAATTTGGAGATGAATCAGCTCATGGCAGCAACGCAGCCAGCAAGCCGACGCACATCCTTGATCCGCCTGGGTGCTTCAATGTTCTCGATGGCCTTGATCTTGTCTGGATACACCTCAATTCCACGCTGTGACATGAAGAAACCGAGAATCTTGTCGGACAGAACGCCGAAGACACACTTCTCAGTGTTCAGCTTAAGGTTGATGTTGCGCAGATTCACGAACTTCTCTTCCAAATCTTGTACTAGCATTGCTTTGTCCTTGGTTTTGACCACTACATCATCGTTATAGGCTTCCATATTTCTATGTAGCTGAGGCTCAAAACCAATTTGGATTGCTCTTGCGAATGTTGAGCCAGCACTCTTCAACCCGAAAGGCATCCGTATGAAACAATACGTACCACATGGGGTGATGAATGCTGTCTTCTCTTCATCTTCTCTTGTCATGAAGATTTGATGGAAGCCTGAGTAAGCGTCGAGGAATGATAACAAGTCACATCCGGCCGTGGAGTCTACAATCTAGTCAATGCGCGGCAATGGGAAAGGGTATTTTGGACAAGCCTTATTGATGTCTGTGTAATCAATACACAGTCTCCACTTCCCATTTGACTTGCGCACCACCACTGGATTGGCCAGCCACATTGGATGGAGCACTCCTCTCACTAAGCATGCCGCCTCTAACTTCCTGGTTTCCTCTCTGATGAACTCTTGCCGCTCTAGAGCTTGCTTCCTGACCTTTTGCTTGATGGGTCGCTCATGAGGGCAGACAGCAAGATGGTGCTCAATCACCTCCCTGGGAACGCCGGGGATGTTGGATGCTTGCCATGCAAACACGTCGATATTCGCCCGCAGGAAGGTGACGAGCACGTCTTCCTATTTGCTGTCGAGGGCGGAGCTTATGGTGAAAGCCCCTTCCATGCCATCCTCCTTGACGGACACCTTCTTGGTTTCTGGTGGAGCAGCTCTGGATTTCTTGCTCTTGCCGGTTGAGCTCTCTGGCACATTCTCGACAGGAGCACTGCACTCCGAAGAGGAGCGCTTGCCGGAGTGGGTGCGAGAGGTCCTATTGGTCTTCTTCCCTCCCGGGGCTTTAGCGGGAGGAGTAAGTGCCTTGGCGACAGTTGCTGCAACTGTCACCCGGTAAAGCTGATCAGCGCAGATCAGCGCATCCTTCCTGTCGGAGGGGACGGTGATGATGAACATCGGCCCAGGCATCTTCATCATGTTATAGGCGTAATGTGAAGCCGCCATGAACTTGGCCAATGTCGGGCGGCTAAGGATCCCGTAGTAAGGCAAGGGGATCTCGACAACATAAAAAACCACCCTCTCCATCCTGGAGTTCATTTCGCCCCCGAATGTCACGGGCAGTGTGACTTTATGTCGGTGTATTTGGGTCGACACCTATGGGATCACAAGAATCCCTACTACGGTTGCGGGACGCGGGGTTGAGAGAAGAGCGGATCTAACGGTCAGGACACAGTTCCTTTACCCAGGTTCGGGCCACGACGATGCGTAAAACCCTACTCCTGCTTTGGTGGATTATATGTTGGTGTTCTTCAGCTAGTGAGGAGCTCCAAGAGAGGCGTGAGGAGTTCTAAAAAGCCGAATCCTCCTCCTGGTCGCCTCGGGCCTCCTTTTATAGGAAAAAGGGGCTGCCATAGTGGCACACAGGAGGTGGAAAGGGTACAGTGATGCGAGGTTATCCCTCGCATTACAGGACAAGGTGCATTTAATGCGCCCAACTTAGGTGTCCTTGTTTTATCGGGGACGTGGGGAGACGTCCGTCTTGTCCGTCGCCGCCCCTCCTCGTGTTGACACGCGCCCTGGCCAGCGGTGCCTGAGGTGCCATGTAGGCAGACATGCAACTGAGGTGGCGCAACGGCGGGTCTCCACAAAGATCTGTGGGTTGCCACGCAGGAGCCTGTCCAGCTGGTTGGGTCGGCAGCCGCGTGGGTCGATGGAAACCCAGTTGGTGCGGGCCTGATGGTGGCTCCGTGGATGCCCTTGGCAAGGGCCTTGCCGGGGGCCCCGGCAAGGGTCTTGCCGTGGCGCCTGCTATCATCCCCGGCAAGGTGCTTGCTGGGGGCCTTCTAGTCCTCCTTGGCTAGGGTCTCGCCAAGGGTCGTCGTCTTCTTAACTTGCATCTGATCTTGAATGTCTTCACAAAGATCTGCATGCCACCACGGGGATATCTCCCGAATCCTCGCCCCATGGGGGCGGTGGACTCAAGGGTGATTGTCACACCCTGCATTTTGTAACATGTTATTTGTAACTTTGAAGCATGAAAATTTGGACCAGCAAAATTTTTTAGCATCATTTGGCTTTTATTTGGAATTGAGTTTTCTTCAATTGCTTTTTCATGTGCTCATTAAAGTCAACTATGATCTCTTATAGATTTCATCTCCTTATCCAAAACTTCTGCCCAATGATCATGCCAAGTGTTATAAAGCAGTATAGTATTTTCCCACAAAATTAATTTGGCCAAAAAGCATTTTATAAATTTAGTTTTCCAAAAACCCCTGAATTGAGATTTGCACTGCAAGTACTTGATTAAGGGTGTGAAAACTTTTTCAAAAGGTTTATTTGAGACCTAGTAGTCATAGGACTCCCATAAACCACAAAGGTATAATTTTAAAAGTTATTTTCCTATTTTATTTAAAAGGCTTTTCTTAAGGCCAGAAATGGTCTTTAATAGGGGAAAATTATTTAACTGTTTCAAAAATATTTGCCAAAATTCAGAGAGACTCATAGGACATATATTGTCCATATATAAGAGTTTCAACACTTGGTCATGTTCAAAATATTGGGCTAAACCCTCTAAAACCCTTTCTGGATATTTCAAGCTTTTGAAATATTTACAAAGGAAATTTTCTCCAAAAATTCCAGGGAAATTCTATCATGTCACATATGACATATTTGATGATCTTGCAAAGCCTCATGCATTGGAGATCAAGGAAACCTCCTCAAATCCCTTCATAACCATTCTGTCCATATTTGAAGTTTGAGCAACTCTACATTGCCAAACTTGTCCAAATGCTCTCAAACTTGGTGCACATGCTAGGATAGCCTAATAAGGCACCTAGACCAAATGGCACAAGATTTGGAATAGAGCAACTTGACCAGATCACCTCAAAACCCTTTCTGTTCAAATAAAAATTTGAACAACTTTACATTACCAACTTTTTATCTGGAGCCTCAAACTTTGTGAGCATGATCAATACCCCAAATGATGATGCTACACCAAGTGGTGCATCAAGGGGAGATGATTAGCTTGACTCAATCAAGCTGAAACTGTTTCTGTTGATTTCTAGGGTTCACCAAAGTTACATTGGCTAGTTTCTCCAAATGAGGCCAAATTTGGTGAAGCACCCTATTTTCTCATGTCTTTCAACCCTGCAAAGTGCCATGTCAATTGGATCTTATTTACTTGATCAAACCATGATCAAACACCTTCTGCAGAAATCTTAAAACCTCTACTTTTACCACTTTCACTTTTCTCCATGGCCTCAGCTCTTTACCACAGACTCATGGGGTTACTAGCAAACCCCAGTAACTCCCCCAGCACCTCATCTCCATGATTGGGGGGTGAAACCCCAGCTTTACCCTGCTGTGCACCCATCTTTCACCATTTTTACCAGCACCCTCCCTCTCTCTCTACACCACAGAGCATCCAAGGCCTTAGGGCAATTCTTTACTACTCCCTCTACTCACCAGACACTGTTGGGCACGCTGGAATGGACCAAGCCGGCGAGAGCGTGCTGATGCCAGCCATACGCGCGCTCCAGAGCGCGTGAACAGTGCGGCTCACACGCTGGCTCGGGCCAATCGTTGGTCCCCGACCACCTCGAGCCTCCCCCTCGCGCCAGTCGAGGCGCCTCGACGTCCGCAACGTCACCGGCGCTGTCCCCCCTCCTCCTGCGCCCTCCAGTGAGCGTCGCCGCACGCGCACCGGCCGCCCGCTTCGGCCAGTCTTCTGCTCCACACGCGCGCGCATCCCTGTTGCTCCCCCGCTCCTCCTCTTGCCTCAGCTGGGCGTGGGACTCGTCCAGCAACACCCCTGACTCACTCCCGCAGCCTCCCGTGCGCTGTAGCGACGAGCCGGAGCTCGCCGGCGCACTGGACCACGGGTCCTCGTCGGGGCCCTATAAATAGGCCTCCCCGAGCCCTTCCAACACCACCACCAGCCTCACAGCTCCCCTCTAGTCCCTCCTGCACCCTCAGATCAGCCCCGGAGCGCCCCAGTGCTCGGGATCGACCGGAGCTCCGCCGCGTCGGGCCGCCGGCGATCTCGAGGTACAGGCCTCCCCTGCTCCTCCCTCCGCCTGTTTTGGAACCGCAGCACGCCACTGACTCTTTCCCCTCTCTTTTCCCCTCTGTCCGCAGTCGGAAACGGCCGCTGCAGCTGACCTCCGACGAGCCTCCGCCGTCGCACCTCGTCGCTGGCGAACCAGGGCTCCCCGCCGTGCCGCACCACCACCGTTGCAACCGCAACACGACGCTGAACCCGTCCCTGGCCTCTGTTGCCATCGCCGTGGCCGGAGTCGACGCCGGTGAGCTCTCCGCCGCCGTGACCGCGGGGTTAGAGATGACAGGCGGGCCCCGCCTGTCATCCTCCCACCTCTCTCCCCTCCTCTGAGCCACTGACCCACGGGCCCCGCCCGTCAGGTTTGAAACGTGACGTACGCGCGCGCTGGCTCCGTGCGGCCAGGCCGAGCCGTTTGGGCCGTGCACTGTGGCCACTTCTGGCCCAGTGCACAGGACCCTTTTTCCCTTTTTCTTTTCTGTAAATGATTCAAACATTTATGCAGAAAAGAATATTGATCCAAATTAAATAATTCCAACTCCTAAAATCTTGTAATATTCCAACCTATTTAATGGTACTACTTTCATTCAAATCCATGAAACCTTTCTGTACTGTTCAAATTTAAATTCAAATTTGAGCAGTATAACTCCTGTTCGAAAATCAATATATCCTATTCTGCAACTCCAAAACTCCAACTAAGATTTTTCCCCATCTTAGAAAACCCTCTAGTATTTTACAAAAATGAGTTAACATTTTTCTGAGCACTTTGGTTTTTCTGTTCTATTTGTATTCTTATTTTTCCGTTATTATTATGCGACGTATAGATCCCGTATTTGACGAGGTTGCTGTGAAAGAAGAAGGAGAAGGACTTGAAGACTTTGAAGACCAAGCCAATCCAGGCAAGCAGCCCTTTGACCATGATACACTTGTTCCTCGGAACCCGTTGGTTTCCGATACATGATGATTAGGGTTACGATGGTAACCTAGATGAACCACCACATGATGCATGCTTTATTGTTGATCTTGCTACATGCTAGATGACATGCAATAGTTGGTCTTGATGCTCATATGATGCATGTGTGATATGAACCCCCGTAGTGGAAACTTTGCATGAACCCATCGGGTGCCCCTAATGCCCGAGGGTGATGAAGTGTTAGGTCATCACTTGAGAAAGAAGTGATGTGCCGGTAATATCATGTGCATGGTGGAATGATGGATTAGATTTATGTGTGACTACCGTCCCAACCAAACATGTGCAACCACACTACCCCTTATGGGACGGGGCTTTATTGATTACTTAGATCGATACTAGCATGGTGCCCGCATTACTAGTGACGGGAAGACTTGAGGTCTTTCCCGGGACGGGGTCGTGCTTGGATAGACGGCCATGACTGTTTTTACAGGGCACCGGACACATCGTTGGTCCCTTCGGGTACGGGTAAACATTGAATTAGGGCATGTCCCGTGATCTATTGTTTGTACCCGAGGGCCGTGTGCCAACGAGTGGACTCTATGTTAGTGTCGTCTAAGGAAAGGTAATGACCGGGTGCTTACCCCGGGTACTTGAGGTACCGCGGGTCGTGGATGACACGGAAGTTCCCCGGATCTTGTGGGTAAAGTGCGCAACCTCTGCAGAGTGTAAAACTATTCGAATAGCCGTGTCCACGGTCATGGACAGTTGGGTGGTGCTACTTAAACTATGTCCAGAATTTTACTTCTTTGGTGATACATTGTGTGTGATGAGTCAAGATGGTGACTTGACTCAGTGAGATGAATTATATTCATGTTGATGTTGGTAACCTGTCTTCGAGGTTACGCGAGGTTATTGATGCATAAGCTTGATGATATCATATTGTTCTAGCCTCCTGCTAGATCGTTCATTATTATTCAATTGCATTGTTACTTGAACCACATCATGGGTTGCTTGCGAGTACATTCAAAGTACTCATTGGCTTGCCACTGGTTATTTTAATTGGCCAGGCATGGAAGAGCAGGATTATGAGGAGGAGTTCTTTGGAGACGACCATGCGAACTAGGACGCTATCCCAGTCAGAATGCCTGTAGGGTTAAGGCAGATGGCATGGGTCCTACCCGTTTTATCGAAGACTTCCGCTACTTGAGTATTTGCTATTCAGCCCGTGAGGCTCCATCTATGTAAGACTTGGCCATAACGGCCTTAAATTCGTGTAAGACTATTTGTATGGATGTAAGACTCTTGTTATTTCAGCTTCTGTGTGTTCAGTGAGCATTGATCTCTGGGATCACTGTACACGTGCATTCGGTGATCTCGACTTCTAAGTCGGGGTCCCCACAGTGATTCGCTTCGTAGGCGCGGGGCGAGCTGCCGCGGCAAGGATCTTGCCGGGGCTGCCAGAGCCGGCCCCAGTAAGGATCTTGCCGGGGGAAGCTGCTTCGTCCCTTTGCTCTTTGTGGTCTTGTTCTTGGTGTCGCTCCAGCCTCCATCGAGCTTCAGTCTTACCTTGGCTCACCTCCCTTGCCATGCTTGGTGTGGGGGCGCCGTGGCTCAGACTGCCCGTGCACAGTCATAGGGGTACAAAAAGTGTACCCCTCTTTTTGTACACCGACAGGAGCCCCCGGGCCTGGGCCACACATAAGCGCGACACGTTGTTGGGCCAGGGCCAGAACGGTGCGCGGGTAGGCGGGGTGGTTGTCAGGACCCCGATCCTAAGTCACACAGGTCTAGCCTGTAACACATCATATCACTTTGCGGCCTCACGCACGGTATCCCCACGGGTTCCACCTTACCTGGCCCGGGACCGTTTGCACATTTTGGCACACGTATATGATAGTGTCACTAGCATCCATATGACAGAGAACCCGGGCCGACATGACTAGTTATAAACCAAAAGTGGCACTAAATTACAGAGACAGGCATACATGACCCAGCAACGAACGTGTCGGTCATCAACGTATGAACCCAAGTCGTAGCAAGCTACAAGGACTTGAAGGAACAACGCGTGACATTTCCCCTAAGGGACAGACACAAGAATGAAGAAGGACACATGACGGCCAGCCTAAGTGTTCCGGAGCAGTCGCAAGCTACCAAGGCTCGGTGGAAGCACTAGGAGACATTTCCCTGTAAGATAGGCTACCAAAGGTAAACAACTAGGTGTCGGATCCCACACATAGCAATACACATTACACGTACGCATAACATGCAAGTATGTGCTGTACAACATGGCATCACAACATAACTCAACAACTCATATAGATAAAGGCCCAGAAGAGCCATCATAGCATTTATTACAAACAGAGGTCACATGACCCAACATACAGAGCATACATGCAACGGAAGCAAAACATGTCTGAGTACAGACAACTACAAATGAAAAAGGCTGAGGAGCCTGACTATCTAAAAGACCCTCCCAAGGGTACAAGATCGTAGCTGAGGTAACAAGCTAAACGTCGAAGTCCACGCGGAACCACTAGCGAGACTGAAGTCTCTTTGCAAAAACATAATTAAGCAAACGTGAGTACAAAGGTACTCAGCAAGACTTACATCAGAACTAGCTACATATGCATCAGTATCAACAAAGGGGTTGTGGTGTTTGACTGCAGCAAGCCAGCTTTGACTCGGTGGCTATCCTGAACTACGACTGCAAGTAACTCTTTTGAGGTGGCGCACACGAGTCCACATATTCACCAATCAATACACCACTATGGATCCGCTCCCGTCTCCCTACGAGAAGGCCATCCATAGCACTCACGCTTATCTTGCATGTTTTAGAGTATCCACTTTCACTTGTCTATGAACTGTAGAGGTAACCCAGAAGTCCATTTCCGCGGACACGGCTATTCGAATAGATTATATATAACCCTGCAGGGGTGTACTTCTTCACACATGTTTCCACCACTTAGCGTCTGCACACGACATGTGCTCGGCAGACTTCAAGCGAAAGACGACGTGGGTGTAGACCACGACCTAACCAACCACTCAAGTCTCTCGTCCAGGTTTATCGCCTATTTGGGTTCCATCTGTGGGGAGATCCGGCCGGGGTGTCGCTCACGACCCCAAACGATGTGTACAGGGTTCCCGCGTCACCAAACGGGCGACCGGTACACCGTGCCACGTACCTGCCGTGTCACAGCCCACCCCGAGGGTCAGCACTGCGCACGACCTCCAGTAAACTACAAACACCAGAAACTAGTTGCAACTCCTGGACAGAGAACAAGGGCAGTCAATAAGTCGAGCGGGGTCATATTTCAGGGCCCAATGTGTGGCAGTAGCTGTTTCATGGATCAACCAACACAGAACTCAGTTCCTGAGGACGGTTTCAATGAGACAACCCACCATGTACTCCTACATGGCCTCTCATCGCTACCTTTACCAAATCGTGTTCACACACTTAGCTCACACATAGCAGGACATGTTCATCACATTCCAATTCATCCCCGATGAATCAGACCTGACACAACTCTAAGCAATAGCAGGCATAACCAGAAAGCATCAATGAGTAGGCACAACATGGCTCAAACAACTCCTACTCATACTAGTGGGTTTCAACTATTTACTGTGGCAAAGACAGGTCATGCAAGGGAAATGGGTTCAACTACCGCAGCAAAAGCAGTTCAATCGTTGTTGTCCTAATGCAGTAAAAGAGAGCAGGAGCGAGAGAGTGGGATTGTATCGGGATGTTCAATGGGGGTTTGCTTGCCTGGCACTTCAGAAGATATCACTGGGTCTTCATCAGTGTCATCGATCACATCGTCAGAACAACGTCTACTGAGAGGGGACAAATACCGGCAACAGAGAAAGAAACACAATCAATGCAATGCACAATATGATGCATGATCATGACATGGCATTATGCTGTGATTTGAGCTAATGCAACTAGCAACAGGTTAAATGAAGTTGGTTTGAATCCAGGATTCAAATTCAAACTCCATATGTGGATATTCAAATGCCATTTATATGATTTGGCCTAAACAGCATCCTTAAGTGGTTCTAACATGCATGAAAATGCCATAAACAGATTCCTTGAATTTTTCTGATCATTTTTCATATATAAATTATTTTCATTGGAGTTATAGATTATTTTCTGTGATTTTTAGAAGTTTTGGCTATTTTCTGAAATAAATAAATCATTTCTGATTTATTTTAAATTACAGAAAAATAGTTACTGCGTCAGCACTAGGTCATGCTGACATCAGCAAGTCAACAGGGGCTGGTCCAGTCAAACCTGACCTGTGGGTCCCACAGGTCAGTGTGACAGTGCTTGCCTCAGTCACAGACATGTGGGCCCAGTCAACAGCCACGTCAGCTTGGTCAACTCTAGCACGTGGGCCCCGTTGGGTTAGTTTAAACTAAACAAAAAATAAGCTAGGTTAATTAAGAAGTGGGCCCGTATGTCAGTGGCCCTCGTGGTTAGTTAGGGCGTCATTAGTGGCTAATGACTTGCCAAGTCAGCACTGCCGGCGATTAGTCACCGGCGACCTCATTCCGCGGCGGTGTCTCGCCGGAGAGGCTCGGGTTTCGTCCCACGGCGACCAAATCGAAGGCTGAGGCCATCTACAGAACGAGGAGACTCGTCCGCGTCGAATGGTGCAAGCGGGAGGAGCTGGGGTGGAGCGGGCTCGCCGGAGTTGGGCTCGCGGCGGCGCCGGAGTTCGGGTGTTGAACGAAACGACGCTACAGTGCACTAGGGGAGGGGCTAGTGGGTGCTGCGTGCTCCTGGGAGTTCAGCGAACACAGTGACGCACTCAGCTGCGACCTACGGTGGCCCTGGCCGCGGCGGTGAAGAACCACGGCGGCGGTGAGCTCTCGGGTCCGGTGGTTAGTGTGGCTACGGCACGCAAACGGAGAAGATAGGAGAGGGGAAACGACGAGGTGCTCACAGCGGAGCTAGCGAGCTCGAGGGAGAAGTCGGGGACGCTCTGTAGCTCCCTAATCGACGGCGAGGAGCTCCGGCGATCCGAGGATGAAGACGACGTCGTGAGGGCGATGCAGAGCTTCCGGCGAAGCGTGGCTCAGCGAGGAGGAAGAGGGCGTCGAGGCGGTTCTTCTGGACACAACGGAGAGGCGTGGCAGTGGCTCTGGCCGCGGCGAACGACGAGCGGCGGCGGCGGCGTGTTCGGTGGTGCGAAGGGAGAGAGCCAGGGGAGGGAAGAGACACGGGAAGAGAGTGAGAGGGGTCCGGGGGGGGGGTGCGTGGAGACGCCAGAGACGTCCAGGGCGAAGCGGCAAGCAGGAGGTGGCCGTCGGTGGCCGTGCGCGTGCTGGCGCGCCGCGGGCACACGCCCTCGTGCCTTCTGGCACGAGGTTGAAGGAGGCGGTGCTGGGCTGGGCCTCTACAGGAGTGGGCTGGGCCAACAGTGCTGGGCCGCCAGGCTGGATAGGTAACGGACCAGGTAGTTCCTCTCTCTCTGTGTTTTCTATTTTAATTACTGTTTTCTATTTTTTTGATATTTGTTTTGGCTTTAGTAAAAATGCCAGAGCATTACCAAAAATCATGAAACTAAGCATGGCTACTGTTTAGAATAAAACCAATAGTAAACATTTTAGTTTATGATTATTTGAGCATTTAAAATAATATATATAATTTAAATGCCCAAATGCAAATATGGTATGATTTAATTCAAAAATCCAGAATGGTCCTAGAAATATGTGCAACATTTTTGGCAGAGGTTTGTAATCAATCCAAAAATGATGAACTTTTCCAAAGGCATTTTGGGTTCATTGAAAAAGATTTTAATTTGACCCTAGTTGAATTCATTTAGTGCTAGGGTTTGAACATCCCCATTTCCAGTTTCTGAGAAATTTAAACATGATGACATGATGATCAGGCAAACACCACAAGGGTTGATCTAGGGATGTGACAACTCACCCCCACTAAAATAGGAATCTCGTCCCGAGATTCAAGCGTAGGGTAAGAAATCAGAGGGGACACTAACTAACACAATCTTCATGATCCAAGTGCCCTTCATATGAATGTTGATTGCTAGCATCATGTTGATCCTGGCATCCTTGCTTTCGAGATCTTTGTCCAAACGGTGACGATGAGAGAAACTCTACAAAATTGATCTTCCGAAAGATCGAGCAACTCAAGATCAACTCATGGAGTGAGACGTTGAAACATCTCTTGAGCTGAGACACGGAGTACACCTCCAGAGGGATGTAGTGAAATAAATGATGAAGGTTCACCTAATGGCAATAATTCCACACCTAAGAAGAGGGTGATCGATACCACCAGACGGGGCACCTTAGAGAAGGTGACTCGTAGAATTATCCCCTTAAGTGGCAAAAAGAATTACTTTTGATATAGAGATCGTTGAAATTCTCTATACCAGCTTAAGGTATTCGCAAACGATCGTTTGACGGAGTCCGAAAGAATGACATTCTCGGCCAGAAGGGATGATGTGGACTACCTCGTTGAAGACAACACAAGGGATGATTTTGGTTATCATTGGAAATGGATGGAACCCATGGCAAGTCCATTCCTGAAAATAATCCTAAACAGCAGTTGCGGAGATGGGCAACCAATGGAAAATTGGCACATTGGTGGTGCAAGCTAGGAACAAAATGCAAATGCTGGGATTGATTCTGGTAACTGGGAAGAAACCCAACAGTAGAGAGTAAATTGCTCTTTGAGAGGTTACAACATAACCAAGAACACTGGGAGCAATCCCGGTTAGTGTCGAGGATAACACCTAGTGCTTGTGCGTGCTCTCAAGAACTTGGGCATTCCCATATTCATCAAGGTTTTACCAATATCCGTGTCAAGGATCCTGGCAACACAACATACTACCATGATGAATAATGATGGATAGTGCAGATGCAAACGAAGATAACACTTCTCAGATTTCACCCTAGCGGAGTCAAGGGGCAAAATCTGGATGATCGACTGAGAGACATTTAGCACTCCCCTTCTAATGTTCTCCTTGGTGTACTAGGTACCACGGTCAATGCTTAAAAGCATCAACATGGCCATCAAGTAAAGGTCGGAATTCGGGAGCACAAAAAGTCCATAAGGAACAACTAGGGAGTAATTCCTACGAAGTCCTTATGGGGAGGTGGCCAATTTCTTCAATCAAGATACTACAACAATAGGTCTTCCGGCTAGGTGTGTTGGCCACGACATTCACTTTACCGGTAATCGAGAGACCAATATTATAGTTCTTGGAAAATGCTCCAACCATCATAGCTGCCTGAGATTCAGTTCTGGTTGGTGTCAGGATATTCCAGACGTCATGTCTGGAAACGAAAGTTTGCAACACAAATCGACGAGATGGCGTTGCGAAATTCTCGGGGAGTGAACTACGATAGCAAGCTCCAAAACATGAGCTAGTTCTGCTACGTACCTGTGAACACATTGTCCCAGACAAGCGTGACCACATAGTAGTCTTATAATAAAATACTATCGAGTTTAGATTGGGAATCATCATTGGAGATAACGAAGTCTTGTGCATGTCCGTCCGGGCCCTTCGGGAATAGCATTTGAACTTCTTTTCTTTGAACAAATCAATCAGTGGCTTGGTGTGCTAGGGATACATACAGAATGAAGATGACCAGTCTATCAGACCATAGAATACTTCGCACGTATGCATGACTGACTTGGGATGACTCCAGAGGAGGTAAAAACATGCTTTCTCGAATTCACGGCGGCAACTTGCATCAAATGCACATGAATTAGAGGAAGTCACTTCTTTCTTCCGTACATATGCTTCACGAATGGGTCATGAAGATAATGCTTATAAAAGTTTCCAATACTAGCTGGATGTTCAACATAGATCATGGAGAAGATAACAATGTTGCTGATGGGCTCAACAACAATTCATCCAGGTTTCCATATAGATGGAATTCCATGACAATGTGAACAAAGTGATAGCATTGGTCAGACCCAGAAGATATAATGGTGTATGCTCAAGGGAACGACCATGAGTAAGACAACATTACGAATATCGTTGGTTCTGATTTGACTTGACGATAACCCATACTCAAATCAAAGTTTGGACAAGACAATAGATCCACAAATGATCACGGGGATCAATTGGAGAAGATATCATCTATCTTCAATACACACACAAGATATCCCTTTGGAGTGAGCTATGTGGGTTAAGCTTTTATCTTCCAACTCTCCAAGTTGTTGTTTAGCTTAACCAACTAGTTCGGGGTATCCAACACAGATTCTTGGAGAAGTGGTGGTTTATAAGAAACCAACTTGATCACGAGCTCAACATAACAGTCAGGGAACAACCCGGTAATACTTCCGATAAGATATTCGGAAAATCACGAACCACCGACATGTTATTAAGCTCGAGAACAATCTTGCTTTTCAGGACAAGACGATATGATCAAAAGGATGAGGGATTTATGCAATCCTAACTCATTGATCAACGAGTGCACCAGAAAAATGGACTAGGTAGCACGGTCAATCTTAGAATGGTGATTAGTAACCAACACACTAAGAATGAAATTGTTGTCCTTTAACCGCCAAGCAACGAGATTGCTAGGGGTATTGATTTCACACATCACAATTCACTTGTCGGTATTCCGGCTACGATAACACGGAGGCCGAGGAATGAACGATAATGGCGAGAAGTATCACCTTATCAAAAGTTCATAGGAGGTGGTGCAATTCTCATGACATTCTTGACATAAAGATGGTAATACTCCAGGATAGAACAGTTTAGAAGATGGATTAGCGTTCTTCATCTGCGAAGTACAACTTCTTTGACCCAATCCTGGATATGGATAAGGTACTGGAGTTTGTTTCTCCTAGTCATTCCAGAATAGAATGGCTTGACGGACCACAAGAGTAAAAGACATCGATGAACACAAGTGCACGACTACTCCTGACTATCAACTGATAGACGAAGGTCATAAAACAACTGAAAAGGGACAACTCAAAGGAACATATATCTTTCTGAGTTGTGGATGCATAGGTTAGTATGTCGAACGAGTTCCACATATTTCTTCCGGATAACCCATGCAGAAAGGTAGGACTGGCAGAGTCACAATATGAATGGAGTACCACTCAGGAGCACTCTGGTTGTGATCTTTTGGTTCGGGAGAACTTCTGCCAAGATGGTTCATGGTATTGGAAGAACGATAACCACGGACCTCGAGGACTATCACAAGGTTACTAATATCCTAAAGGAACGAGCATATACTATCAACATGAAGTAAGTAGGGTGAAGCTCGGGTTCAAGAACCCAGGAATAGAATGCCTACTAACTAAATGGCATCACGGGATGCTTTCGAGAATAATGGCCAGAATCATCACACTGGGAATATAAGGCATTGCTAGATTACTGGTGATACTCTAGACACCTAGGGTCATAATAATAACTCCAACATATGTGTCGAGGTAACAGAGTACCACAACTCACCGTCTAGTGTGGTTAATCTGGCCTAAAAGGACATTAAGAACAGGTAGGAATGATTTGCAAATGCATCAGATTGTTTAGAGACCTGGGATGACTCGGACAGCATAACGGCTGCAAATGCTCAAAAATACTTTTGAGATCCAAACAAAAAGGGTAGAATATCCACTTAACATCATAATGTCAAGGTTCCGTGACCAACAGTTGAACAAACAGAAGTGGTAGAAACTGAACTGAGGGTTGAATCCACAATAACGTGATCCTGATAAATAGAATGAGAATCCTAGTTCTTAATCCCCGTAAAAAGAAGAAGGTGACTCAGATCAGAAGGTCATAGGGCAAAGGAGTAAAAAGAGCCTTACGTTCCCTTCCATAATCAATTCCCTTATATAACTAAAGAGTTTCTAGACACAACTTTGACCAGTTCGGCTTACTAATCCTACAGGGAGTCAGTCTCTGATACCAAAGCTGTCAGGACCCCGATCCTAAGTCACACAGGGTCTAGCCTGTAACACATCATATCACTTTGCAGCCTCACGCACGGTATCCCCACGGGTGCCACCTTACCTGGCCCGGGACCGTTTGCGCATTTTGGCACACGTATATGATAGTGTCGCTAGCATCCATATGACAGAGAACACGGGCTGACATGACTAGTTATAAACCAAAAGTGGCACTAAATTACAGAGACAGGCATACATGACCCAACAACGAACGTGTCAGTCATCAACGTATGAACCCAAGTCGTAGCAAGCTACAAGGACTTGAACGAACAACGCGTGACATTTCCCCTAAGGGACAGACACAGGAACGAAGAAGGACACATGCCGGCCAGCCTAAGTGTTCCGGAGCAGTAGCAAGCTACCAAGGCTCGGTGGAAGCACTAGGAGACATTTCCCTGTAAGATAGGCTACCAAAGGTAAACAACTAGGTGTCGGATCCCACACATAGCAATACACATTACACGTACGCATAACATGCAAGTATGTGCTGTACAACATGGCATCACAACATAACTCAACAACTCATATAGATAAAGGCCCAGAAGAGCCATCATATCATTTATTACAAACAGAGGTCACATGACCCAACATACAGAGCATACAGGCAACAGAAGCAAAACATGTCTGAGTACAGACAACTACAAATGAAAAAGGCTGAGGAGCCTGACTATCTACAAGACCCTCCCAAGGGTACAAGATCGTAGCTGAGGTAACAAGCTGAACGTCGAAGTCCACGCGGAACCACTAGCGAGACTGAAGTCTCTCTGCAAAAACATAATTAAGCAAACGTGAGTACAAAGGTACTCAGCAAGACTTACATCAGAACTAGCTACATATGCATCAGTATCAACAAAGGGGTCGTGGTGTTTGACAGCATCAAGCCAGGTTTGACTCGGTGGCTATCCTGAACTACGACTGCAAGTAACTCTTTTGAGGTGGCGCACACGAGTCCACATATTCACCAATCAATACACCACTATGGATCCGCTCCCGTCTCCCTACGAGAAGGCCATCCATAGCACTCACGCTTATCTTGCGCGTTTTAGAGTATCCACTTTCACTTGTCTATGAACTGTAGAGGTCACCCAGAAGTCCATTTCCGCGGACACGGCTATTCGAATAGATTATATATAACCCTGCAGGGGTGTACTTCTTCACACATGTTTCCACCACTTAGCGTCTGCACACGACATGTGCTCGGCAGACTTCAAGCGAAAGACGACGTGGGTGTAGACCACGACCTAACCAACCACTCAAGTCTCTCGTCCAGGTTTATCGCCTATTTGGGTTCCATCCGTGGGGAGATCCGGTCGGGGTGTCGCTCACGGCCCCAAACGATGTGTACAGGGTTCCCGCATCACCAAACGGGCGACCGGTACACCGTGCCACGTACCTGCCGTGTCACAGCCCACCCCGAGGGTCAGCACTACGCACGACCTCCAGTAAACTACAAACACCAGAAACTAGTTGCAACTCCTGGACAGAGAACAAGGGCAGTCAATAAGTCGAGCGGGGTCATATTTCAGGCCCAATGTGTGGTAGTAGCTGTTTCATGGATCAACCAACACAGAACTCAGTTCCTGAGGACGGTTTCAATGAGACAACCCACCATGTACTCCTACATGGCCTCTCATCGCTACCTTTACCAAATCGTGTTCAAAAACTTAGCTCACACACATTAGGACATGTTCATCACATTCCAATTCATCCCCGATGAATCAGACCTGACACAACTCTAAGCAATAGCAGGCATAACCAGAAAGCATCAATGAGTAGGCACAACATGGCTCAAACAACTCCTACTCATACTAGTGGGTTTCAACTATTTACTGTGGCAAAGACAGGTCATGCAAGGGAAAGGGGTTCAACTACCGGAGCAAAAGCAGTTCAATCGTTGTTGTCCTAATGCAGTAAAAGAGAGCAGGGGCGAGAGAGTGGGATTGTATCGGGATGTTCAATGGGGGTTTGCTTGCCTGGCACTACAGAAGATATCACTGGGTCTTCATCAGTGTCATCGATCACATCGTCAGAACAACATCTACTGAGAGGGGACAAATACCGGCAACAGAGAAAGAAACACAATCAATGCAATGCACAATATGATGCATGATCATGACATGGCATTATGCTGTGATTTGAGCTAATGCAACTAGCAACAGGTTAAATGAAGTTGGTTTGAATCCAGGATTCAAATTCAAACTCCATATGTGGATATTCAAATGTCATTTATATGATTTGGCCTAAACAGCATCCTTAAGTTGTTCTAACATGCATGAAAATGCCATAAACAGATTCCTTGAATTTTTCTGAACATTTTTCATATATAAATTATTTTCATTGGAGTTATAGATTATTTTCTGTGATTTTTAGAAGTTTTGGCTATTTTCTGAAATAAATAAATCATTTCTGATTTATTTTAAATTACAGAAAAATAGTTACTGTGTCAGCACTAGGTCATGCTGACATCAGCAAGTCAACAGGGGCTGGTCCAGTCAAACCTGACCTGTGGGTCCCACATGTCAGTGTGACAGTGCTTGCCTGAGTCACAGACATGTGGGCCCAGTCAACAGCCACGTCAGCTTGGTCAACTCTAGCACGTTGGGCCCGTTGGGTTAGTTTAAACTAAACAGAAAATAAGCTAGGTTAATTAAGCAGTGGGCCCGTATGTTAGTGGCCCTGGGGGGTTAGTTAGGGCGTCATTAGTGGCTAATGACTTGCCAAGTCAGCACTGCCGGCGATTAGTCACCGGCGACCTCATTCCGCGGCGGTGTCTCGCCGGAGAGGCTCGGGTTTCGTCCCACGGCGACCAAATCGAAGGCCGAGGCCATCTACGGAACGAGGAGACTCGTCCCCGTCGAATGGTGCAAGCGGGAGGAGCTGGGGTGGAGCGGGCTCGCCAGAGTTGGTCTCGCGGCGGTGCCCGAGTTCGGGTGTTGAACGAAACGACGCTACAGTGCACTAGGGGAGGGGCTAGTGGGTGCTGCGTGCTCCTGGGAGTTCGGCGAACACAGTGACTCACTCAGCTGCGAGCTAGGGTGGCCCTGGCCGCGGCGGTGGAGAACCACGGCGGCGGTGAGCTCTCGGGTCCGTTGGTTAGTGTGGCTACGGCACGCAAACGGAGAAGATAGGAGAGGGGAAACGACGAGGTGCTCACAGCGGAGCTAGCGAGCTCGAGGGAGAAGTCGGGGACGCTCTGTAGCTCCCTAATCGACGGCGAGAAGCTCCGGCGATCCGAGGATGAAGACGACGTCGTGAGGGCGATGCATAGCTTCCGGCGAAGCGTGGCTCAGCGAGGAGGAAGAGGGCGTCGAGGCGGTTCTTCTGGACACAACGGAGAGGCGTGGCAGTGGCTCTGGCCACGGCGAACGACGAGCGACGGCAGCGGCGTGTTCGGTGGTGCGAAGGGAGAGAGCCAGGGGAGGGAAGAGACACGGGAAGAGAGTGAGAGGGGTCCGGGGGGGGGGGTGCGTGGAGACGCCAGAGACGTCCAGGGCGAAGCGGCAAGCAGGAGGTGGCCGTCGGTGGCCGTGCGCGTGCTGGCGCGCCGCGGGCACACGCCCTCGTGCCTTCTGGCACGAGGTTGAAGGAGGCGGTGCTGGGCTGGGCCTCTACAGGAGTGGGCTGGGCCAACAGTGCTGGGCCGCTAGGCTGGACAGGTAACGGACCAGGTAGTTCCTCTCTCTCTGTGTTTTCTATTTTAATTATTGTTTTCTATTTTTTGATATTTGTTTTGGCTTTAGTAAAAATGCCAGAGCATTACCAAAAATCATGAAACTAAGCATGGCTACTGTTTAGAATAAAACCAACAGTAAACATTTTAGTTTATGATTATTTGAGCATTTAAAATAATATATAAAATTTAAATGCCCAAATGCAAATATGGTATGATTTAATTAAAAAATCCAGAATGGTCCTAGAAATATGTGCAACATTTTTGGCAGAGGTTTGTAATCAATCCAAAAATGATGAACTTTTCCAAAGGCATTTTGGGTTCATTGAAAAAGATTTTAATTTGACCCTAGTTGAATTCATTTAGTGCTAGGGTTTGAACATCCCCATTTCCAGTTTCTGAGAAATTTAAACATGATGACATGATGATCAGGAAAAGACCACAGGGGTTGATCTAGGGATGTGACAGTGGTTTTCACCGTGGTAGAATTTCCGCGCGCCGTGCCTCCCACGACCCGCGCGCGCGGCGCGGGGTGGAGGGGCGTGCGTGACGTGGGCGGCATGCGTGGGGCAGTTTCCGCAGGCATGCGTCACGTCGTAGTAAATGTGAAAGGTGGCGGCCCGCGCCTTCCCCTTAAACGGGGGGAGGTGTGGGGGCGTGGCCCGCTGACTGGATGGGGCCAAGGTGCGGTCTGCTAGGCGTCCACTCCCCACGATCACGGGGTGGCGAGAGGTCGCCTCACCCGTCCCTTCGGTCCTGCGGGTTCGCCACGTGCCTCCCATGCGTTCGGGGTGGCGAGCGGTGGAGGCGGGAAACCGAGCCGTCGCTGGTTGGGGCGGCGGGTCGGTCCCAGCCGCCCTTCGCCTTCTGTGTCTTGATTGGCCGAGCGGGGCGGTCGAGCTCCAGCCCCGCCCCTTTATAAAGGGCGGAGGGAGGGGACGGCGCCCCGCACTCCTCTATCTTCTTTCTTCTTCAGCTTCTGCTCCTTTCTTCTGTCTGCCATGAAGAAGGAAAACCCCGGCTCCTCAACGGTGGCGGCGAGGGTCGCTGCTCGACAGCGCGTCCCCCCTTCTCCTGCACCCGCAGTGGCCGAACCAGCCACGAGGGGAAGAGGGAGGGGGCGGGGCCGTGGGCGAGGCCGGAGTGCTCGGGGAAGAGGAATACGGGGCGGATCGCCGGCCTCGCCCCCGCCAGCAGCTCCTCGTCCAGTGGAAGGTCATGTTGGAGATGACCCCTGTGAGTTCTTCATTAGGATGCGGGGGTTGCCGTGCCGTCGCCTTCGTCTCCCGACTCGGGAGATGAAGGTGAACCTGCCGGAGTCGCTGCGGCTGCACATGAGGGGTTGTGGGATCAGTGGCACGCGGGCCCGCGTCGACTTCCCTGCCCCTGATGTGATGTATCTTCGCCAAGGATGGAAGAGGTTCACTCGCATCCACAGCCTGATGGATGGGCTCACCCTCCACTTCAAGTTGATGGGGGATGGCCACCTCTCCGTCAAGGTCTTCGGGCACCTCGGGACTCGCGCGAGGTGCTGCATGGAGAGCTCCTCTGATGACGAAGACTCCTCCTCGAACGAGGGCGACGAGGAGGACAGCGACATCGACGACGAGAGCGGGGGACGGCAGGATGACGGGTCCGACTAGGTGTCGGGCGCCGCCCCTGGTGGCACCGGCGACCCCATCATCCGCGTCGCCGGCTCCTTGAACTTCTCGGGGCCGTCTCCTTGGCGGCTAGCATAGGGAGGCTGCGGAAGAGGAAGAGGAAGAAGGCGGGCGGCAAGGTCGTCATGTCGGAGTACGTGGGCACTGACGCCTTCGTCTCCTACTGATGTCCTGCCGCCTCGTCTTCGAGCTCAGCCTCCGGCGCCGTCATCACCGTCCAGCCCTGGGAGGCCGCCGAGATGCCTTCTCGGTGTCTTCTGCCACCCGTAGCCCGCCTAGGCGCCCCTTTTGCCCTTCTCGCCTCCTTGACCTACCTCCCGAGGAGAGGGACACGAAAGGCATTACGGGCATCTTATCTCTTTTTAGTCTGTAAGCCTTCGGGCATCTGTTAAGTTTAAAACTTGTAATCTCCTTATTCATGTTTTTCATTCCCTATAGACTGTACCTGAATGGAATGTTTTTAATGAAAAAGGAATGTTTGCTGGGTCATTTGTTCGTAGGTAAAAACCCACAATAGGGAATAAATCCCTGATATCCAAGATAAACATTTTCTTGCCCGCCAACAGGCCCTGCCGTTTCCCTACTTCGCTCGACCTTTCTCACGCCCTTGGCGGAGGCAGGGATGAAGCGGGCTGAGGCTCCTCGTTTTATCCTTTTGCTGCCGCGACTACGACCAAACTTGGTCCCAGGAACGAGCCTTAGGACCTAGAGTTATGGGAGCACGGTAGCTTAAGGAAAAGAACGAGGTTTCACATACCTCAGTCCATAACGGAATGCATGATAAGGGATAAAGGACTTATCTGAAACTGCAGCCCCTGGCAACCCTGGCCTGCCGTGGGCGAATTCTTGCCCTTCCAGCCTCCGGCAATACTGGCTTGCCGGGGCCTAGGCACTGGTCTGCTCTTCTTTCCTTCTTCCAAGTGGCTTCGGCAAGGATGTCTGCGCGTCCTGCGAACCAAGCAAGACAGAGGAAAGACAAAGACTCAACCTCTAAGCTAGGGGTTAGCCGCTGCTAAGCACTATCAACCCTAACCAAGGACGAGACTCGACTCACCATGCATGCTAAAACTTAGGGCGCCAGCGCTTCATTTATTTATGCTCAGGGCCTGCGCCTGGCTTTGTACAAAGGGTTACGTGCCTTACCGGCAAGGCTCGTACAAAAGGGTGGCTTGCCGGGAGGCCCGGCAAGCCGTGCCTTATGGGTAAAACTTGCGAAGATGCTCGATGTTCCAGGAGTTACTCACCGGAACGGCATCCTCGGTCTCCAGGCGGACTGCGCCAGGCCTGGTGACTCGTATTACCTGATAAGGGCCCTCCCACTTCGGCGTCAACTTGTTCGTATTCCTGGCCGATTGAACGCGCCGGAGAACAAGGTCGCCTTCCTCAAAGCTTCGGGCATGAACCTTGCGGCTATGGTAGCGGCACAAGGCTTGCTGGTAGCGCACTGCTCTCACAGCCGCCCAAAGACGATCTTCCTCAAGGAGCATTGCATCGTCTTGTCGCAATTGCTCTTTCTCAAGCTCATCGTAAGCGAGCACTCGAGGCGACCCGTATATGAGTTCCGTGGGGAGAACTGCTTCTGCCCCGTATATCAGGGCAAAGGGCGTCTGGCCGGTGGCTCGATTTGGCGTCGTCCTGATCGACCAAAGAACCGCCGACAATTCATCAATCCAGCGCCTCCCGCTCTTGTGCAGCCTGTCAAAGGTCTTTGTCCTTAATCCTCGCAGCACTTCAGCATTTGCCCTCTCTGCTTGACCATTGCTTCGGGGGTGAGCAACGGAAGCGAAACAGACCTTGCTGCGAGGTCTTGGGTATATTGCATGAAGGTGCGGCTCGTGAACTGCGTGCCATTGTCGATGATGATCCTGTTGGGTACACCAAAACGGCACACTAGTCCCTTGAAGAACTTGACGGCTGACTGAGCTGTGACCTTCCTTACTGCCTCCACTTCTGGCCACTTTGTGAACTTGTCGATTGCAACGTACAAGTACTCAGAGCCCCCGACGGCGCGGGGGAAAGGGCCCAGTATGTCGAGCCCCCAGACCAAGAAGGGCCAGGAGAGAGGAATGGTTTGAAGGGCTTGAGCTGGTTGATGAAGTTTCTTTGAATGGAATTGGCACACTTCACACCTGGTGACCAGCGCCGCCGCATCCTGTAGGGCAGTGGGCCAGAAGAAGCCTTGCTGGAATGCCTTGCCGGCAAGGGCTCTCGACCCTATGTGGGATCCACATATGCCTCCATGTATCTCTGCCAGCATCTCCAGTCCTTCCTCTCGAGGGATGCACTTCAATTTCACACCGTTCGGTCTCCTCCTGTACAGGACGTCATCGACGAACTGGTACATGGCAGACCGACGGGCTATTTTCTCCGCTTCTTCCTGCTCCTCAGGAAGATCCCCAGTCTGAAGGAATCAGACGGTATGCTGCGCCCACGCTGGAGCCTGGGGCTCGACGGCGAGGAATAAAGGCATTTCCTCCGCCAAGGGAGTGGCTACCTCGACGGTGAAAGCTTGACGCTCCGCCGGAGTTAGCCCTCCGATGGCGGGCTCAGCGTCCCCGGCAACATCTTTGCCGGCGGCTCCGGGGAGCTCGACGGGAAAGTACTTGCTGGGCCCTGACTTCCTCCTCTTATTCTGCTCTGTTGATGGATCAACGGATGGCTGAGAAAGCTGAAGCACAAAGGTACCTGGTTCCACAGGTAGCTTGAGGGCAGCGCGCTTTGACAGGTAATCGGCGATGTCGTTCTCCGCTCGGGGAACGTGCTCCGCCTGTATACCGTCAAAGCGCTCTTCCAACTTTCTCACTTCATCGACGTAGGCCTTCATCAACGGGCTCTGGCAATCTTTGTTGACTTGTTTGACGACAAGCTGCGAGTCGCCCCTGACAATGAGCTTCTTGATTCCGAGGTCCGCCGCGATCCTAAGACCAGCAAGCAGCCCCTCGTACTCGGCAGTGTTGTTCGTTGATACCTCCCTAGGGAAGTGCATTTGGACCATGTACTTGAGGTGCTCTCCAGTGGGCGCGACCAGCAGTACGCCGGCCCCGGCGCCCTGCAAGGAGAAAGCCCCATCAAAGTACATGATCCAGTTGCAACTTGCCTCTTTGCCGGAAAGAGCAGTTTCTTGGACTTCTTCATCAGGCGTTGCCGTCCATTCTGCGACGAACTCTGCCAGGACTCGACTCTGAATTGTCGAGGTACTTTCAAACTTGAGGCCAAAGCTGGACAGCTCCAGTGCCCACTCTACAATTCTTCCCGTTGCATCTGGGTTGTGCAATATCCGTTGCAGAGGGAGGCGAGTGACGACAGTGATCTCGTGTGCCTGGAAGTAGTGACGCAGCTTCCTCGAGGCCATAAGAAGGCCGAAGAGCAATTTCTGCACACCGGAGTACCTTGACCTAGCCCCCTTCAAGAGGGAGCTAACAAAGTAGACTGGGTGCTGCATCATCTTCTTCTTCGGCTGTACTCCAATCGGTTGTGTCGCCTCTGCGCCAGTGGCACCAGGCTCTGTTGCCGCTATCACCTCATCATCGATTTCTCTCTGCGCCACCAGTGCAACGCTGACCACCTGATTCTTTGCCGCTAAGTATAGCAGCAACGGTTCCTGTGGTCGCGGCGCAACCAGTATTGGCGTGGAGGAAAGATACTTCTTCAGATCCTGTAACGCCGCTTCGGCTTCTGGTGTCCATTCCATTGGGCCTGCCTTATTCAAGATCTTGAAAAAGGGAGGGCGCGCTCGGCAGACTTGGAAATGAATCTGCTCATGGCAGCAACACAGCCAGCAAGCCGACGCACATCCTTGACCCGTTTGGGTGCTTCAATCTGCTCTATAGCTTTGATCTTGTCTGGATTGGCTTCTATCCCACGCTGTGACACAAAGAACCCGAGAAGCTTGCCAGACGGAACGCCGAAGACGCACTTCTCAGGGTTCAGCTTGAGATTGATCTTGCGCAGGTCCACAAATGTTTCTTGTAAATTCGGGACAAGGGTTGCCTTGTTCTTGGTTTTGACCACTATATCGTCCATATAAGCCTCCATATTTCTATGGAGTTGAGGTTCAAAATCAATCTAGACCGCCCTTGCAAACGTCGAGCCAGCACTCTTCAACCCGAAAGGCATTCGTACGAAACAGTACGTGCCACATGGGGTGATGAACGCTGTCTTCTCTTCATCTTCTCTCGCCATGAAGATCTGGTGGTAGCCGGAGTAGGCATCGAGGAATGACCGCAGGTCATACCCTGCCGTGGAGTCGACAATCTGGTCTATGCACGGCAACGGGAAGGGGTCCTTGGGACAAGCTTTATTGATATCTGTGTAATCAATACACAGCCTCCACTTCCCATTTGCCTTGCGCACTACCACTGGATTGGCCAACCACGTTGGGTGGAGCACTCCTCTCACCAAACCCGCAACTTCCAGTTTTCGGATCTCCTCGGTGATGAACTCTTGCTGTTCCAAAGCTTGCTTCCTGACCTTCTGCTTGACGGGTCGCACATGAGGGCATACAACAAGGTGGTGCTCAATCACCTCCCTAGGAACGCCGGGGATGTCGGATGCTTGCCAGGCAAACACGTCGACATTCGCCCGCCAGGAAGGTGACGAGCGCGTCTTCCTATTTTTTGTCAAGGGTGGAGCTTATGGTAAAAGCCCCTCCCGTGCCGTCCTCCTTGACAGAAACCTTCTTGGTTCCTGGCGGCGTAGCCCTTGATCTCTTGTTTCTGCCGGCAGAGCTCTCTGGCACGTCCTCGACGGGAGCGCGACACTCCGAAGAGGTGCGCTTGCCGGAGTGGGTGTCTGAGGTCTCGCCGGTCTTCTTCTTTCCGGTGGAGCTCTCAGGCGCGTCCTCGACGGGAGCACAGCACTCCGAAGAGGTGCGCTTGCCGGAGTGGGCACCCGAGGTCTCGCCGGTCTTCTTCTTCTTCCCTCCCGGGGCTCCAGTGGTAGGAGCGAGTGCCCCCGTAGCGGCAGTTGCTGCAAGTGCTTGCTGGTACAATTGGTCGGCGCAAA
The DNA here is from genome assembly GCA_902687465.1 of Secale cereale. Lineage (NCBI taxonomy): Eukaryota > Viridiplantae > Streptophyta > Magnoliopsida > Poales > Poaceae > Secale > Secale cereale. The sequence goes on along the minus strand of LR738712.1, from coordinate 314,418,197 downwards.
TCAGCGCATCTTTCTTGTCGGAGGGGATGGTGATGATCGTCACGGGCCCTGGCATCTTCAGGGTGTTGTAGGCATAGTGTGATGTTGCCATGAACTTGGCCAGCGCTGGGCGGCCAAGGATGCCGTTGTAAGGCAGGGGGATCTTGGAAACATCGAACACGATCCTCTCTGTCCTGTAGTTCAGATCACTCCCAAAAGTCTTGGGCAGTGTGACTTTCCCCTTCGGTTGACTCCTCCCTGGGCTGACCCCCTGAAACGTGCCCGTCTCCTCGAGGTCTCCATCAGGAACTTGCAGCTTCTTGATCACGGTGGGCGAAAGTAGGTTCAGACCGGCCCTGCCATCTACTAGCATCTTCGTCACCTTGAGGTTGCGTATTGTCGGTGAAACCAACAATGGAAAGCACCCGACCGCAGTAGCGCGATTAGGGTGATCCTCGGCGTCAAAGATGATAGGTGTGCTGGACCATTTCAGCGGCTTTTGGGCACTGGGCGATGGCTCTGCCGCAATAATCTCTCGCGCCCACTGTTTAAGCTGGCGGTGAGAAGCATGCAGCGAGGCGCCACCATCGACGCACATGGCGCCCGTAGCCTTCTGAAACTCTTGGCCGCCGGACTCGTCGTCCTCTTCGTGATTGTCGTCTTCTGGTGTAATGCCCCGGATGTAATACTTTCCCTTTTGGGCAATATATATATCTCTGGCTTCATCAATTCCATTCCGGGTTCTTCGTCTTTCGGGTTTTCATCGTTTTGTTGTGTGCGTGTGTGGCATTCATCCATATCATGTTGTCATGTGCTTTGCATTGCATTTGTGTTGTCGTTTGCATCCGGTCCCACTCATTCTTTCCGTTGTCCGTTTCGAGTTCCGGAGCTCCCTCACGTGTCCGTGGCATCCCCGAGGCCTACTTTGGTGTTTGGCTGTGTAACGTTTCCGGTTTGGCGTGAGACTTGTCGTGCGATGTTGTTTTGGTGTGTGCAACCCGCATGTCAAATCTCGTCGCGTTTGGAGTTCGTTTGCTACTCCAACGGTTATTCTCGTGGGCTGAAAGTACCTCCTCTTTGAGGCCCAAGACACCCCTCCAACAGCCCACCAACCTAACTCAAACCCCTCCCTTCATCTAGGCCATCCAATTGTGATCGCGTGGCCGAAAACCTCACCCCATTTGGACAACCCTAGCTCCTTGTGCCTATATAAACGTCCTCCTTCCCCAATTTTCGCGTCTGAAACCCTAATGCTTCCACAGTTCGCCGCCGGTGCTTCCACCATTGAGCCGCCATGTTTCCGACGTCCCAGCGAGCCGTGCTTCCGAAGTTCGTCGCCCGTGCTTCCGAAGACCGCCGCCCATGCTTCTGTTCGACGAGTGGGCCCCGCGCCGTCATCTCCTTCCTCTAGCCGCCGGCCTTCTTACTCCACTTCGGCCGGAATCCATCTCCCTCGCCGCGCCATCACCTCCGCCGCGCCATCACCTCCGCGCCGGCCGGGCTCTCCGCCGCCGCCCGGCCTCCGGCCACCGCCGCCCGGGTCCCCTCGCCTCCGGCCCCCACCGGCCCTTCGCCGGATCCGGCCAGGCCGCCGCCGGGCACCCTCCTCCCGCCGGCCCCGTCGCCCCTCAGGCCGCCGCCTCCCTCGCCGGCCCGGCCAGCCGCCGGCCAGGCTGGTCGCGCGCCGCCGCCGATCGAAGGGGATCGGGAGGATCCCCTCGATCCGATCCAGATCCCTCCTCCCGGGTGGGCCAGACCCTAAGCGGGCCGAAGCCCGTCCACGCCCGGATCCGCCAGCCCGTCCGTCAGATCCGTTGACCCGCGCGTTGACCGCCCTGAGGTTGTTTTTTTTTCCACTAAGTCCAGGTATTTTAAGTTTCTGATGCAGTTTTGCAATGTGGATAACTTTTTGTGTGGTTGTTCGATTGAAGCAAATGATATGTCAAAATGATCGTGGTGACATGTACTATGTTTTATTCCATTGTGCCATGCATGTTTGAGGTCATCTAGATGTGTTAATCTTCATGAGAAGAGTGCTACTTGTTATAAACTGCTGTTAGTAGTTGTTTTCATGCCATGTTTGCAATGTGATAACTTGGTGCATGTTTATCCAAATGAAGCAAATGATATGTCCACGTGTTCATCATGTTATGCTCTACATGTTGGTTGCTTTAGCTTGCATGATAGATTTCATATTGCCATGCTTATCTCCTTTGCAAAAGTGCTAGTGGCTGTTATGTTGTTAAACTTGTTACGAAATGCCTAGTTGAGGAGCTCGTTGCTATTGATGTGGATGTCCCATTGATGCATGCTTAGATGTTTTGGACTCCCCATCATGTGTACTTTGCTGTGGTGCTTACCACTTGCCATGATGTGTTTTGAGGTGACTTAAACTTGCTCACAAAGATGCCATGATAAAACTGCTGTTTTAACACTTAGTGAAATTTCACTAAGTCTGGAATCTGTAATTTTCAGATGCCATGTTTGCTTGTTGTTCTAGACAATTCCATGATAGTTTTGGGGTGAGTCTTGATGATTCCGTGTTGTATATATTGTTGGCTATCCATTCAGGCTCTCACATGCTTATTTGGGTGGCTGTAGCATATTTAACTCTTGCTCCCAAGTTGCTATAAAATACTGCTGTCAGGATTTTGTTGTCAAGTTCCAAATGTCATAGCTTGTTGCTATTGATCCATGCTTCCTTTGGAGATGCTCCAATGGAATTGTTTGCTGTAGGAGATGTCTACTTTATGTCCATGCTCATTGCCATGATGTTTGAGTGCTGTAGCCTATTTATCTCTTGCCCCGAAGTTGCTTTGTGGCTGTTAATTTCAGCTTGTGCATGTTTATTGTTTCGGGTGTAACTTTTAACCCGTTGCTCCGTTTTGAGCAAGTCCTATATGTAACTTGTGTGTTTTTGCATGTAGATTCATAATATCCTCATGTTATCATGTTTCGAAGTATTTTGCTTGATTGCATATTGCCATGCTCCTTGTGCTGTAACACTGTGCTTCCTATGTAGACTTTCTGTGCTTCCTAAGTGCATCTGTATTGCTTCCATAGTGCATCAGCCATGCATCCAGTAGTTTTGTGCATTGCATCTTGTTGATTTCGTGCCTTGTGTGTTTGTGTTGAGTAGAGCCGGAAGCTGAGACCGAGTACGAGTACGAGGTTACTACCGAGGTTGAGAACGAGGAGCCCACTTACGATCCCATCGACGACTCTTCAGGCAAGATGACCTGACCCCGATAACATTACTATCTTTGCCTATTGCTAGAAGTCTCGCTCTATAGTATTTGCCTCGATGCCCATGTTTTTCCTGTCAGCCTCCTATTGTAACCATGATCCTGTCTAACCACCCTACCTATGCAAACCATTGATTGGCTATACGTAGGCTTCACTCAGCCCCTCTTATAGCATTGTTAGTTGCAGGAGAAGACTGAAGATTCTTGCTTCTTGTTGAAGCTTGTTGGGATATCACACTATATTAATTATTAAATGAAATCATCTATATATTGGTAATGGGTGGAAGGCTAAGCCTTTTGCTTGGTGATTTGTTCCTCTCATGCCGCCTTAGGAACCGTATAAACCGGTGTTATGTTCCTTGATTATGCGTTCCTCACATGGTTGGGGTTATGGGACCCCCTCGATAAACCGCTAAGTGCTAAGTCTTTTCCAGCAAGTCCCAACATTGGTACTATTTGCCTAATAACTAAAAACTTGCATAGGGAGTAATTAACCCTCTTCTTAATCAACAACCCCGGGCCAGTGCTCCACATGAGTGTTGGTCCGAACTGGGGGTTACGCGGGGCCACCCCGAGGGAACTCAAGGTCTGGTAAAAACTTGTGGGATCACCCATCCGGTCGTGGCCCGAGACTAGATACGCGCGGCTACTGTCAGGGTGTCGGCACGCCGGGAGGATTTGCTGGATTAGCCTTACCTTAGTCGGAGTATCTTGAGCACGGGATTCCGAGGATACTCGGGCCTTCCCACCTTGGAGTTGCGACTCCGCGGATCGTGGGCTTGTCATGGGCCAAGTTGGAACACCCCTGCAGGGTTATGAACTTTCGAAAGCCGTGCCCGCGGTTATGTGGCAGATGGGAATTTGTTAATATCCTGTTGTAGAAAACTTGACACCATGTCTCAATACACTACCAGCGTGAGTACCGTGACGGTCAGTTTCCGAAAGGGATTCGGGAAGTGAACACGGTGGTGTTATGTTTGACTTGCTAGTTAGGATCACTTCGTGATCATCTCTCGACCGAGGCACTTCTATTCCCGCTCTCTTTACGTAAGCTAGTGCTAGTGCTGCTGCAACCTCTTGTTCTTTCTTCAGCCTTATTCCACACCCAAGGCTTGGATAGTCGTGTTACCCGGGAACGGGATTGCTGAGTCCTCTGTGGCTCACAGTTACTTCACCATACCAGATGCAGGTACGATGGTGAGCTACACAGGCGATGGCACCGAGCTAGACTGGGAGTACGACGAGGAGCGTAGTCGTTACTACGTGAACTATCCGGTTGATCAGTAGAGCTTCTACTAGGATTCGATTCAGACCTGTGGTTCTAAGTTATGTTTGGTATCTTTCATTTGGATCTTACCCTTAGATGGGCTGTGATGTTTATTTGAATGATGTTTGGACATGTAATGTATTTGTGTGACGTGGCGAGTATAAGCCAACTATCTTTTCAGCTTTCATCCCTATTTTTACATGAGATGTGCAAAGGTACCAAACTTGCGATCATTCAAGAATGGGCTTATATCTTTAAGTCGTGCCTCGACACGTAGGAGATATAGTCCCATCCTGGGCATTACATCTGGTCTTCTGTCGCGGCCCCGGGCGGGCCTTTCCTGCTGTTTCTCCTTGCCGCGACAGCCTGCTTGGCCGTCACGCTTCTTGCTGGATGGCTCAGCGCCGTCTTGGCCCTTCTCCTTGTCCCGCCTCTCGTATTCAGCCCTTTGCTTCTCAGCAAGGAGCTCAATCTGGTGGCAGTCCTGGAGATCATGGCCCTTGGTGCGATGGATCTTGCAGTATCGCTTGCCAGAGTTTCCTGGCTTCTCGGCAGCCGCCAAGGCCCGGCAGGCGACACACCCGGCAATTTCTTTGCCAGGGTCACCCGCCTTGGTTTTCTTGGCAGAGCCGGTGTCATCAGATCCCTCGACGGCAAGCACGGCCTCCCCCTTGCGCTTCCTGTTACGGTTCCGGCTTTTCTTCGCTGGAGCAGCGGTATCCTCGTCCGAGGAGTCGGTTTCCACACCGGCACTTTCGCTGGGGTACTTCCTTCCCTCTTCGGCCCGGGCACATCTGTCAGCGAGAACGTAGAGTTCTGCCACATCCTTCACCTTGGTCATCGCCAGCTCTTCACGCATCTTGCGGTTGCTGGTGGAACGCGCTGATGATGGCGGCAGGGTGAACATCGGGGATATTGTACTGTACCCGGCTGAATCTCTGTATGTACTTGCGCAGAGTCTCGCCTTCTTTCTGGGGTATGACATGCAGGTCACTTGCTTGGCCATGGGCTTGGTGGCCTCCGGTAAAGGCGCCAACAAACTCATGGCACAAGTCGGACCAGGAGGAAATAGAGTCTACTGGCAAGTGCATCAACCATGACATGGCGTTAGGTTTAAGAGCCAACGGAAAGTAATTCACAAGCACCTTATCGTCGCGGCCCCCTGCAGCTTGCATCGCGATGGTGTAGATGCTGAGGAACTCCGACGGGTGGGTCTTGCCGTTGTACTTCTCGCCAACGTCAGGCTTGAAGGTGCGGTGAGAGGGCCACTGGAACTGCCGCAGCTCACGAGTGAAAGCTGGACATCCTACCTCGTAGGGTAGACCTCCAGGGATTTCCGGTGCTGGGCGGTCCACAGCAGGCCCTGCTCGCCTGTCTGACTGGTGGCGCGTTCCGCGCCGGCGCTCGATGGTGGTTCGAGTGTCCTCATGAGCTCGCTCTTGAAGAACTTGACGCTGGTCGCCGCGGGTCCGTGGGTCGGACGACGCTATGGAGATGGCATCGCCCGCAACGTCTCTACGGGTCGACGCACGCTCCACTGGACGAGGAGGAGGCAAATGCACCATAGCCATGGTGCTGCCAGCTCTCCCGCCGCTGGTGCGTGGGACCTCATCCGAGCGTCGGCCTGGGAGCTACGCTGGATTTTGGTCATCCCTGTTGGCCACTGCGACAAGGCTTCATATGGTGGCTCTCCATTCATCGAGTTTCCCCGTAACGGGAGGAAAGTCGAGGAACAACTGCGCGCGCGCCAAAGCTATGGCTGGTGTCAACGGTAGTGAAACCTGCGCGGACCGTGACGTGCTTCGACCCCTGACCGTGTCAGGGGGAGCTCCATCACGATCCCGCGGTTGGCTAACGTCTCCACCAGCGCTTCGGCGGGCGGGAAGGTCTTCTACGTCCCGGAGTGGCGCTCGGGGCCCTTCCCATGGCGACGCCCGGGATCTTCGAGGTGACGACGCCGTTCGTCGCGTGCTACTTGAGAAGAGCGCGCTGTTGGCGCCGGCGTGGGAGTTCTGGAGGCCCTTGCGTCGCCTTCGGGTGATGCGGCCACGACCCTGGAAGGCCCCGCGCCACCCGCGGAGGGTCGGGCTCCATCTTTGGAACTGGCGGTGTGTGGCCCGTTACCAGGCGCACAAACGTCGCCACCTCCCACACTCCGGCTATCGGGATGGTGTTGGTGTTCGCGAGCAGCGCCCCGAGTCCTTTCCGCGACTGGTCCGCTGCTCGCCCGCGTCGGGACAGGCTGTCCGGCTTCCGACTGGCCAACCACCACCGTCGTCTTCTTCTTGGGCGCCATGACGACGCAGGAACGCCAAACTAACCGCTAAAGCCGATTCTCACAACTGCGCCCCTACCTGGCGTGCCAAAGATGTCGGTGTATTTGGATCAACACCTATGGGATCACAAGAATCCCTACTACGGTTGCGGGGCGCGGGGTTGAGAGAAGAGCGGATCTAACGGTCAGGACACAGTTCCTTTACCCAGGTTCGGGCCGCGAAGATGCGTAAAACCCTACTCTTGCTTTGGTGGATTATATGTTGGTGTTCTTCAGCTAGTGAGGAGCTCCAAGAGAGGCGTGAGGAGTTCTAAAAAGCCGAATCCTCCTCCTGGTTGCCTCGGGCCTCCTTTTATAGGAAAAAGGGGCTGCCACAGTGGCACACAGGAGGTGGAAAGGGTACAGTGATGCGAGGTTATCCCTCGCATTACAGGACAAGGTGCATTTAATGCGCCCAGCTTAGGTGTCCTTGCTTTATCGGGGACGGGGGGG
>LR738712.1:314347418-314410852 GCA_902687465.1 Secale cereale | reverse complement strand
GGGGGGGGGGGAGACGTCCGTCTTGTCCGTCGCCGCCCCTCCTCGTGTTGACACGCGCCCTGGCCAGCGGTGCCTGAGGTGCCATGTAGGCAGACAGGCAGCTGAGGTGGCGCAACGGCGGGTCTCCACGAAGATCTGTGGGTTGCCACGCAGGAGCCTGTCCAGCTGGTTGGGTCGGCAGCTGCGTGGGTCGGTGGAAACCCAGTTGGCGCGGGCCTGATGGTGGCTCCGTGGATGCCCTTGGCAAGGGCCTTGCCGGGGGCCCCGGCAAGGGTCTTGCCGTGGCGCCTGCTGTCATCCCCGGCAAGGTGCTTGCTGGGGGCCTTCTAGTCCTCCATGGCTAGGATCCCGCCAAGGGTCGTCGTCTTCTTAACTTGCATCTGATTTTGAATGTCTTCACAAAGATTTGCATGCCACCATGGGGATATCTCCCGAATCCTCGCCCCATGGGGGCGGTGGACTCGAGGGTGATTCGCTCCGTAGGCGCGGGGCGAGCTGCCGCGGCAAGGATCTTGCCGGGGCTGCCAGAGCCGGCCCCGGCAAGGATCTTGCCGGGGGAAGCTGCTTCGTCCCTTTGCTCTTTGTGGTCTTGTTCGTGGCGTCGCTCCAGCCTCCATCGAGCTTCAGTCTTACCCTGGCTCACCTCCCTCGCCATGCTTGGTGTGGGGGCGCCGTGGCTCAGACTGCCCGTGCACAGTCATAGGGGTACAAAAAGTGTACCCCTCTTTTTGTACACCGACACTTTACCCTTGGGCTGACTCCTTCCTGGGTTGACCCCTTGAAACGTGCTCGTCTCCTCAAGGTCTCCATCAGGGATTTGCAGCATTTTGATCACGACGGGCGATATGAAGTTCAGATCGGCCCCACCGTCAACCAGCATCTTCTTCACCTTTGAGGTTGTGTATTGTTGGTGAAACCAACAATGGCAAACACCCGACTGCAGTTGTGCGATCGGGGTGGTCCTCGGTGTCAAAGATGATAGGAGTGTGGGACCACTTCAGCAGCTTCTGGGCATCGAACTATGGTTCCGATGCTATGATCTCCCGCGCCCACTTCTTGAGCTGGCGGTGAGAGGTGAGCAGGGAGGCACCACCGTCGACGCACATGGCCTCCGTAGCTTTCTGGAACTCTTGCTCGCCGGACTCGTCGTCCTCATCAAGATCATCATCTTCTCGCTTCTTGTCGCGGTCCCGGGCGGGCCTTTCTTGTTGGTTATCCTTGCCGCGGCGGCCAGGCTGGCCGCCACGTTTCTTGCCGGATCCGTCAACACCATCCTAGCCCTTCTCCTTGTACCGCCTTTCATATTCAGCTTTTTGCTTCTCTGCGAGCTGCTCGACTTGTCGGCAGTTCTGGAGGTCATGGCCTTTGGTGCGGTGGATCTTGCAGTATTGCTTGTCGGACCTTCCCGGCTTTTCAGCAGCCGCGAAGGCCCGGCAGGCGACACACCCAGTGATTTCCTTGAGGGGGTCGTCTGCCTTGGTTTTCTTGGCAGCGCCGGCGTCGTTGGATCCCTCGACGGCAAGCACGGCCTTGCCCTTGCGTTTCTTGTTGCGGCGTCAGCCCTTTTTCACCGGGGCGACGGCGTCTTCGTCCGAGGAATTGGTTTCCACACCGGCGTCTTCGCCGGGGTACTTCCTTCCCTCTTTAGCCCGAGCGCACCTGTCGGCCAGAACGTAGAGTTCGGCCACATCCTTGACTTTATTCATCGCCATCTCCTCACGCATCTTGCGGTTGCGCACATTCTGATGGAATGTGCTGATGATGCCGGCGGGATGAACGTCTGGGATGTTGTATTGCACTCGACTGAATCTCTATATGTACTTGCGCAGGCTTTCATCTTCTTTCTGGGGGATGACATGCAAATTGCTTGCTTGGCCATGAGCCTGGTGGCCTCCCGTAAAGGCGCCAACAAACTCATGGCACAAGTCCGACCAGGAAGAAATAGAATCTACTGGAAAGTGCATCAACCATGACATGACATTGGGTTTGAGTGCCAACGGGAAGTAATTGGCCAGCACCTTGTCATCGCGTGCTCCGGCGGCCTGCATCGCGATGGTGTAGATGCTGAGGAACTCCGATGGGTGAGTCTTGCCATTATACTCCTCATTGACGTCATGCTTGAAGGTGCGATGAGTGGGCCATTGGAAACACCGCAGCTCGCGGGTGAAGGCTGGACAACCTACCTCGTAAGGTAAGCCCCCAGAGCCTCCCGATGCCTGGTGGTCCGTAGTGGGCCCTGCCTGCCTATCCGACTGGTGGCGTGCCTCACGCCGGTGCTCGATGGTAGTTCGAGCGTCTTCGTGAGCACGCTCCTGAAGAACTTGGCGCTGATCGCGGTGGGTCCGTGGGTCGGACGATGCTATGGCTATGTTATCACAAGCGTCATCCCGATGAACCGGTGCTCGTGGTAGCTGGCGAGGAGGAGGAGAATGCACCGTGGCTGCAGCGCCTCTGATCCATCCACCACTGGCGTGTGGCAGCTCGATAGAGTATCAGCCCGATGGCCCCGCTGGCCGCGGCTTGTCTTTGTTGGCGACGACGATGAGGCTCCGGATGGTAGCTCTCCACTCGTCGAGCTTGTTCATAGCATGAGGGAAGTCGAGGAGCAACTGCCCGCTCGCTAAGGCCTCCGCCGGCGTGGGTGGCGGTGAAAGCTGCATGGACCGTGACGCGCTGCGATTTCTAACTATGTTAGAAGGAGCTCTATCACGGTCCCGCAGCTGTACGCCGTTTTCGCCAGTGCCTCGGCGAGCACGTTGATCCTCTACATGCCGTGACTAATGCGCAGGGCTGTTTCCACGGCGGCGCCGGGGGTCCTCAGCGTGGCAACGCTGCTCATCGCGCACGACCTGGGAGGAGCGCGCCGTGGGTGCCGCCGTGGGCATCTTGGAAGTCACCGCGTCACCCGTACTCAGTACGACGCCGCTCTTGGAGGTCCCCACGCCGCCTGCGGGGGACCCCAGCTCCGCCCTTGGACTTGGTGGCATGCGGCTCGTCATCTCGTGCACGAACGATGCCGCTTGCCAGGCTTTGGCTCCTGGAATGACGCGGGTGTTCGCCTGTCGTGCCTCGGCTTCCATCCGCGACCACCCCTTCGCCAGCCCGCGCCGGCACGGGCCGTTCGGCTCCAGAAGAACCAATCGCCGTGGTCGTCTTCTTCTTGGGAGCCATGGCGATGAAGAACTGCCAAACTAACTACTAGACCGGATTTTCACAACTGCGCCCCCTACGTGGCGCGCCAAACTTGTCGGTATGAAACGACACCTATGGGATCACTGGAATCCCTTCTACGGTTGGCGGGCGCGAGGTTGTGCAAAGAGCGGGTCTAGGAGTCAGTACAAGGATCGTTTACCCAGGTTCGGGCCACGACATTGCACAATACCCTAGTCCTGCATTGGTGTACATTTGAGTGTTCTTGAGTTCTTGAACTAGCTACGGTGCATGTCTAGTTCCCTGGATCTGAATCCTTCTCCACTATGCCACGGGCCTCCTTTTATAGTCCAAAGGGGCTGCCACAGTGGCACACAGGAGGTGGAAAGGTGTACAGTGCACAGGATTATCTCATGTCATTACAGGACAAGACACGTTAAATGCGCTACTTAGGTGTCCACTTGCTTTATTGGGGATGAAAATGAGGCCCGTCCCGTCTGTGGCCGCTCCGTCTGGTTGCGACGCATGTCCAGGCTAGCGGGGCAGGCAGCTGAGGTGGTGTGGTCGTAGGGTCTTCACAAAGATCTGCATGCCACCACGCAGGTGCTTGACTAGCTGGACCAGGAACCACGTACCACCACGTGGGTACCTGCCTGGGCTAGTGGGTCGGCCGCCGAGCTGGGGCGACGCTGGGGCAGCAAGGACTTGTCGTGGTCCTGCGTCGGGGCCTCCGTGAGCGTCCTTGGCAAGAGGCTTGCCGGGGCCTATGGGTGTTTTCGGTGAGGAGCCTTGTCGGCGCCTCGTGGGCATCCTCGACAAGGAGCCTCACGATTGCCTTTTCTTCTAGTTCTCATATTGGGAGTCCCAAACTCTTGTCTTTACAAAGATCTGCATGCCATCACGTGGGCACTTCCCGAGCCTTGGTTCCAATGTTGTTGATGACGTTGGAGCTCCTACGCTCAACGGTGGCTTCGACGGAGGCGTTTAGGTGAGTCGCCCCGGCAAGGATTCTTGTCGGGGGCGTGCAGGCCGCCCCGGCGAGAGTCCTTGTCGGGGGAGAGCCTGTCTTCTTGCTTGGTATTCTCATGCCACTGTCTTGGCGTTGCTCCCGTAACTTTGTGTTTCTGGCTTCCCTCCTCTGCTTTGTTATGTGTGGTTGCAGGCGTGGCTCTGACTGCCCGTGCACAAATAAGGTGTATAAAAGAGCGCCCCTACTTTTGTACACCGGCACATCTTCTCAATTCCTTATCGAAACCAAGTTCACGGCAGGAACCTGCAACTCCATGTAGATGAGAATTAATGTAGGATGCGACCATATCTATATGCATATGCAAATGGTCATAAAATGCTTATGGAGTGATCTTGGTTGGGCGCCCTCCTCTCTCGGCGCTTCTTTATTTTCTCTTGCATGGCGTCATCGCCCAGGCTTGTACAAGGAGTTACATGCAGCTGAGGCAAGGCCTGTACAAAGGGTGGCTTTCGGGCAGTGCTCGGCAGCATCGCACCTTACGGGTAGTACTTACGGAGATGCTCAATATTCCAGGAGTTTTGTAACTGAGTGCCATCCCCGGTCTCCAGACGGACTGCGCTAGGTCTGGTGACACGTACTACCCGGTAAGGGTGTGACCACTTTGGTGGCAGCTTGTTTCTACCCTTGGCGGACTGAACACACCTAAGGACAAGGTCACCTTCCTCAAAACATCGGGCATGAACCATGCGGCTATGTTAGCAACGCATGGCTTGCTGGTAGCATAAAGCACACCTAGCAGCCCGGGGTAGGTTCTCCTCGAGTAGCATAGCGTCGTCACGCCGGTGTTGATCTTGCGCTACTTCATCGTAGGCAAGCACTCGAGGGGACCCGTAAATGAGTTATTGTGGGGATAACTACTTTTGCCCCGTAGACCAGGGAGAAGGGAGTCTGCCCAGTAGCTCAGTTTGGTGTCGTTCTGAGGGACCAGAGAACTACCGGCAACTCCTGGATCGTTCATGTCTCGAGTCCACAAAGCACTTCAGCATTCGCCCTCTCAGCTTGTCCATTGCTCCGGGGGTGTGCCATGAAAGCTAATGAGATTTTGCATCCGAGGGTATGAACATATTGCATGAAGGCGTGGCTCATGAACTGGGTGTCGTTCTCAGTGATGATCCTTGCCGGAACTCCGAAACGACACACCAATTCTTTCAGGAACTTGATAGGTGATAGAGGAGTCACCTTTCTCACGGCAGTCACTTCCGGCCACTTTGTAATCTTGTTGATGGCAACAAACAAGAATTCAAAGCCCCCGAATGCTGGGGGAAGGGGCCGAGGATATCAAGCCCCCAGACCGAAAATGGAGATGATAGAAGGATTGCCTGAAGAGCTAGGGCAGGCAGCTGTATTTTCTTGGAATGGAACTGGCAGGCTTCACATTTCATGACTAACTCAACGGCATGTTGGAGGGATGTGGGCCAATAGAATCCTTGTCGGAATGCTTTCCCAACTAATGCCCTTCATCCAATGTGGGAGCCGCACATTGCTTTGTGAATATCAGCCAGCAGTTCCTTTCCATTCTCCCGGCAAACACACTTCAATTTCACACCATTGGGCCTCCTTCTGTACAGAGTGTCATCGACAAACTAATACATAATGGCCCTCCGAGCTACTCTTTCACCTTCATCTTGATTGCCAGGGAGTTCTCCGGTCTAGAGGAAGTGGACAATGTGCCTTGCCCAAGTTGGAGCCTAGGGCTCGACAACGAGGACTAGTGGCACGTCCTCTGTTGCGGGAGCTCCAACCTCATACGCGGGGTCCATAGGCCCAGCTGGAGGGGGCGGTCCGGCAGGTTGGGAGGAGTTGTTTCCGACAGGGTATCCGCCGGGAGTGGATAGCTTTACCGGGGAAGGCTTACTGTAGTCCAACTTTCTCCTTTTCCGGGCCATTGTGGTTGGTGATACGGAGGGTTGAGCGAGATGTAGAATAAAAGTTCCTAGTTTCAAAGGAAGCTTATGCGCAGCACACTTTGACAGGTGATGAGCTATGATGTTTGCCGCACGGGGTACGTGTTCTGTTTACAACACATCAAAGTGCTCCTCGAATGTCCTCACTTCCTCGACGTATGCTTCCATCAATGGGCTTTGATATTCCTTGTTGACTTGTCTCACCACAAGCTGTGAATGATCAACTTCTTAATTCCCAATTCCACTGCAATCATGTGCCCGACAAGGAGCCCTTCATACTCAGTTGTATTGTTGGTGGCTTCTTCTCGGGAAAAGTGCATCTGGACAACGTACTTCAACTGCTACCCGGAGGGAGCAACAAAAAGCACGGCATCCCCTGCACCTTGTAGGGAAAAAGCACCATCAAAATACACGATCCATTCTTGGGGTGATTCCTTCTTAGGGATGGTTGTCTCTGTCTTTTCCTCATCAGGGGTTGGCTTCCATTCTGCAATAAACTCTTGCAATGCCCTTCTCTGAATAGTTGATGTGGTCTCAAACTTCAAACCAAAGCTGGATAGCTCCAAAGCCCATTCCAATATTCTGCCAGTTGCCTCAGGGTTTCGGAGTATCCTTTGCAACGGAAAACGAGTAACAACCGTGATCTCATGGGCTTGGAAGTAGCGACGCAGTTTCCATGAGGCCATAATAAGACCAAATATCAGCTTTTGCAAACTAGAGTAATTCGATCTAGCCCCCTGTAACAAGGAGCTGACGAAGTACACCGGGCGTTGAACCATTTTCTTCCTTGGCGCGTCCCTGGGGTTGTTTTTGTTGCCGTGCTCATCGCTGTCCTGGTCCTTTTCTGACTCTGTTGTTCTCAGTTTAGCCTCTGCCTCATCCACCTCTCGCTGTGCTACCAAGGCTGCACTGACCACCTGGTTGGTTGCCGCCAAGTATAGTAACAATGGTTCTTGAGGTTTGGGTGCAACCAAGGTGGGTACGGGCGATAGGTAAGCTTTTAAACTCCTGCAGAGCTGCATCTGCTTCTGTGGTCCACTTCATGAGCCCTGCTTTCTTCAAAACCTTGAAGAACGGCAGGGCACGCTCGACAGACTTGGAGATGAATCTTCTCAGCATGGCAACGCAGACCGTCAACTGCCTCACATCCTTAACCGTCCTTGGCGGTTGGATCTGCTCAATGGCCTTGATCTTGTTAGGGTTGGCATCGATCCCATAGTGGGACACGAAGAATCCAAGTAGCTTGCCGGAGGGAACACCAAATACACACTTCTCCGGGTTGAGCTTCTAATTGGTATGGCGCAAGTTAGCAACTGTTTCCTCTAGGTCCTTAATAAGGGTGGCCTTATCTCTGGTTTTGACCACAATATCATCCATATAAGCTTCTATATTTCTATGCCACTGTGGCTCAAAACTGATCTGGACTCCCCATGCAAGAGTGGATATGTCACTCTTTAATCCAAATGGCATGTGGACAAAGCAGTACGTACCACATGGAGTGATGAATGTTGTCTTCTCTTCATCTTCTTTGGACATGAAGATCTGATGATACCCAGAGTAGGCGTCCAAGAGGGAAAGCAAATCACATCGTGAGGTAGAATCGACAATCTGGTCGATGCGCGACAAGGGAAATGGGTCCTTTGGATAAGCCTTGTCGAGGTCTGTGAAATCAATGCAAAGCCTCCACTTCCCATTAGCCTTCAGGGCCTGGGTTTTTCGACCACGTAGGGTGAAGTACTCCACTGACTAAACCAGCTGCTTCCAACTTCTTAATCTCTTCGGCAATGAACTACTGCCTCTCCAAGGCCTGCTTCTGTACTTTCTGCTTGACGGGTCGGGCATGTGGGCAGACAGCAAGGTGGTGCTCGATTACCTCCGTGTGAACACTGGGGATATTGGATGCTTGCCAAGCAAACACATCGATATTCGCCCGCAGGAAGGCAACGAGCGTGCTTTCCTATTTGTCATCGAGGGTGGCACTGATAGTGAAGGTACCATCAACGCCAGCCAGCCCTGCCGGGACCTTTTTCAATTGGGGTTCAGTAACCTTGGAACTCTTGCTGTTGGAACACTTCGGAACGTCGTCAACGGGTGCCGTGGACTCGGTGGGGGCACGCTTCCCGGACTCCTTGCTGGAGTTCCTACAATCCCTCTTCTTTCCTTTGCTTTCCTTGGCGGGAACTGCCATTACCACTTTTCCTGCTGCAACTGCATCCTGATACATCTTGTCCACACAAATAACGGTATCCTTCTCATCCGACGGGATAGTGATGACTCCCAATGGCCCAGGAATTTTCAAGGTGTTGTAAGCATAGTGGGATGCTTCCATGAACTTGGCCTGGACTGGTCGTCCGAGAATCCCATTGTACGGTAGGGGTAGATCAACCACATCAAACACAATGTTCTCAGTCCGAAAGTTCAGTTCTCCCCCAAACGTCACCGGCAACATAATATTTCCCTTAGGATGGCTCCTGTCGGGATTGACTCCTTGGAACGTGCCTGTCACCTCTAGCTCTTCCTCTCCAGTCTGAAGCCTGCTAATAACTGCTAGGGAAATCATATTCAACACAGCCCCACCATCCACTCGCATCTTTGTGACCTCGAGGTTGCAAATTGTCGGGGAGACCAACAACGGCAAGCACCCTACCGTAGTGGTGCGACTAGGGTGATCCTCTTCATGAAAGATAATGGGCCTGCAGGACCATTTGAGCGGTTTCCGGGCCTCTGGTGCTGGTTCCACATCATTGACCTCTCGTGCACATTTCTTGAGATCGCGATGAGAGGTGTGCAAAGATGCACTCCCATCAATGCATAGGGTCAGTGGCCTTCTGGAATTCCTGCTCACAGGTTTCCTCTTCATCCCCTCCATTACTGGCATCATCACAAATCTCCTTTTCTTGGTCCCTGGTGGGTTTTCCTTGGTTCCCAAAGGGTCTACCAGGATGATTTGCTTCACCCCCCGGCCCTTACCGCCAGTAGCTTTCTGACCTTTTTCCTTATCACGCGTGTCATCCTATGCTATCTGTTTCTTGAAGAGCTTCTCAACCTAATAACACTCCTGAATATCATGGCCTTTAGTCCGATGGATCTTGCAGTACAACCCATCACCTTTCCCAACTTTTTCGGCGGCAGCGTCTTCCCGGCAGGCAGGGCATGCGGCCACTTCCTTGCCATGGGCCTCAGTCTTGGCCTTCTTGCTGGTACTAGGCGTGCCTGATCCTTCCACAGTCATCACTGCCTTATCCCTCGGCTTCTTATTGCGCCTCTTGCCCTTCCTATGGCTAGTTGATTCATCCCGATCCTCTGAATCAACACTAATTTAATCTTCTTCTCCGGGCAACTTCCTCCCTTCCTCCATCCGATCACATTTATCCACCAGTGTATATAGATCTTTCACAGTCTTGGGAACACTGGACTGGAAACATTCTGGAACGAATGTGGTGGTTGCGCACACTGGACCGGAAAGCTGCTACAATGGCTGCCAGATGGATATTGGGAATGTTTCTATGAACTTTGTTGAATCTCTGCAAATACTTACGGAGGGGTTCTCCTTCCTTCTACTAGAGAAGCTGCAGGTCGCTGGGCCTGCCGGGCTCTTGGTGGCCACCGGTGAAGGCACCGATGAACTTGTGGCATAGGTCCGCCCATGAAGAAATGGAGTTCTCTAGCAGGTGCATCAGCCAAGACCTCACATTGGACTTGAGAGCCAAAGGGAAGTAGTTGGCGAACACCTTCTCATCTCTTCCCCCGGCAGCCTGAAGAGTGATGGTGTAGATGCTCAGGAACTCTGCCGGGTTCAGCCTCCCGTCGTACTTCTCGGGTATCTCTGGCTTGAACGTGTGAACGGACGGCCAACGGCTTGCCGCACCTCTCGTGTAAAGGCAGGGCAGCCAACCTCCCTGCTAAGACCGAGAGCAGGCTCATCAACGTTGCGGCTGTCGTACCCATCGGCCTGGTGGGGGTTGTTGCGGTGCCGTTCGGTGACGACGCACGCATCTCCCCGCCGCCTATCTTCCGGGGTTCGACATTGGCCTGGACGTGCTCGAGGGCCATAAGAGGCCATCGACACATTGTCGGGGCCTGATTCTGCTGCGACCTCGCCAACTGCCGTGGCGGGGACTGCACCGTGGGGACGCCCCCCTCCGTACATCCAGTAGTGCGGGTGGTGGCTGTAGCTTGGAGAGGTTATGGTGGGCAAGCTCGTCGTAAACCCCCAGCTTCGGCGAAACCCAGCAGGTTTTGGATGGTGGCACGCCATTCATCCATCTGCTCGATGACGTCGACCGCACCATCGCCCGGCCCTTGAAGACACCGGCGGTGGCGGCGGCGGCACCGTGCCCACGCTGCTATGGGACGAGCACATGGGCAGCGGGGTCGCGCGGCGAGGGTGCTCGAAGATCAGCGGCTCCGTCGAGCGCTGCGTTACGGTTGTCTTGTCTAGGAGGAGGCGCATGCGCTGCTTTCACTCCTGTAGTGCGGGCGACCAGAGGATGATGGCTCGTCCCGGAAGGAGCGCCGTTGCTGCGGCTGTGCCCATCGATGAGAGGAGGGGGTACAGACGGAGTCACACCCTCACCCGCATCTTGTAGGACACAGCCTTTGAGGCGCTGCTGATGTTGTTCTCTTTCGGTAGCTCCGGCCCACGTGTTGGCTGTGGGGGAGATGGTAATGGCGCTACCTGCTCCAACCACGTCCCCAGCAGCGCCCATGTCCTCGTGCACCGCCTCATTCCCCGTGGCGTTGGAGGTCACGGGTGGTGGAGCCTTCGAAGTGGAGGGATGGGCCGAGGCACCAGATTTCTTCTTGGATGCCATGGTCGATGGCGCTGTCGAAGATGAAGATGGTGATGAAGATGATGCGCTCCACACACTTTCTGGTTCGCACAAGCGATGCCCTTACCTGGCGCACCAAAGATGTCGCGGGATATCCGCGACCACCTATGGGACCGGGTGGCCCCTTGCTGGTTCGGCAGGGGGGCGTCGCGTTGCACAATGAGCAGACCAGCGTACAACATCACAGTAGAGAGCACACAAGCAATTTACCCAGGTTCGGGCCGCTGCAAGGCGTAAGACCCTACTCCTCGTTTGGTTGATTGATGGTGGAATGAGAGATGTGGTGCATGGTAAACTTGCCCGACAGTGTTTGCCTCAGGGGCACAACGACCGCGCGCGTATGGTGGTGTGGGATTCTCAACTTTCCAACCTCTTCTACGATTGCAATGGGCCTCCTTTTATAGGTTAAGGGGTTACCACAGTGGCAAAGTAGTCATTATGCACCGATATGATGGCAAACATTGCTATCATACCTAACTCCGCATGCTTATAGGGCGCATTAAATGCGCCGCTTAATGTCACATTGTTGGCTGCCCGGTAAGCCTTGCTGGGCTATTCCGCCAGCACCATGTCTGCCTGCTCGACATGTTGCAGGACGGTTGTCATCTGTGGGTTCTTCCTGTAGGAACTGGCTGCCATTTGGCTAATGGATGCCACTTAACCATCTTGCGGCTTGACACCATGTTGATTGCCGACGTGGGTCGTGCTTGAGTGTTCGGTGCGGCGGTTTGGCCTCCACGAGCCCCCGGCAGGCCCTGCTGGGGTGTTTCTACCATCTGTTTCAGAGGTGGCCTTGCCCCTTGTGGGGCTCGCCTGCCCGGCAATGAGGCCATTTTCTTGGTGATGCCCGCTTCTTTGGCTTGACTTTGGTCTTTCTCCTTTGAGTTGGTACTCTGAATCTCTTGGTTTCTTATACTCTGACTTGGGTTGGTGCTTCAATCTAGTTCTTGAGCCTATGCACATTCTGGGCAAGAGACCTAGGGTTTGTTGCACCGACAGTGGGAGTAAGTTGGGGCCCTTCATGCCACCCATAATTGGACAATCAACCTTCTATTTAGAACTTGAACATAGTGATATCCTGGTTAGGATTCACTCCTGTCACATCAAGTAAATCTTATTGATTTACTTTCGTGTTTTCTTACTTTTGCCACAATTTTATGATGCAAGTTTTGCCATGTCACATTCATTACAGAATAAACCATTTGGTTTGCTCTATGATGGTTATTTTAGTTTTTCATATGCTCATGACATGCTGAAGTTGTTCTGGTTGTATCATGTTCAGTTGGTGCATGCCATGTTGTTTTGTTAGTATCATGTCCATGATAGAATTAATCGGCTAATGCCATGCTATTGTTTGTCTCGACTACTTTTGGTTTATTGTGAGCATGCAAGTACATTCAATATACTGACCTAGCGTGTCATGCTAGTTTGAAGGTCGTGCCTGGATTTCTTGGTTGTTTGGTGTGGTTCATGTGTTCGCGAGCTAGGATAAACATTCCAGCCAGAGTCCCTGTGGATTGGAGTGCATCATCACCGTTCGTTGTTCCGTTGTGAGTAGAGGTTCCGCTGCCTCGAGTTGTTATGCTTCTTGCATAGAGAAACTGTGGTTGGCATAGCGTCACCGTGTGTAGGATCGAAAGTATGTCTAGAGGGGGGGGGGTGATTAGACTACTTGTAAGTATAAAAATTCTGCCTTTTGACAAAGAACAGTTTTTGGCAGATTCACAGTTTTGATCAAGTCAAGCATCACCCTACACATGCAATTCTAGAGTGTAGGCAGCGGAAAGTAAATTGCACATGTAGTAAAGAGAGGTGGAGAAGAGCAAACGAAATTTTGGAGACGCGGTGATTTTTCCCGTGGTTCTGATAGGTGGCGCTATCGTACATCCACGTTGATGGAGACTTCAACCCACGGAGGGTAACGGCTGCGAGAGTCCACGGAGGGCTCCACCCACGAAGGGTCCACGAAGAAGCAACCTTGTTTATTCCATCATGGCCTACGCCCACGGAGGGCTAGCCTTACTCGGGGTAGATCTTCACGAAGTAGGCGATCTCCTTGCCCTTACAAACTTCTTGGTTCAACTCCACATCTCGACGACGGAGGCTCCCAAGCGACACCTAACCAATCTAGGAGGCACCACCCTCCAAAAGGTAATAGATGTAGTAGATGATGATGAACTCCTTGCTCTTGTGCTTCAAATGATAATCTCCCCAACACTCAACTCTCCTCACTGATTTGGCTGTGGTGGAAGAAAGGATTGAGTGGAAAGCAACTTGGGAAGGCTAGAGATCAAGCTTCATATGGTGGGAGTGGAGCAACTTGATCTCAACACAAGGGTAGGTAGTTCTCTTCTCAGAAATGTAAGGTAGGAGTGGTAGTTCTTTCTGATGGCTCTCTCCACGAATGAAGAGGGGGTGGAGGGGTATAAATAGCCTCCACACAAAATCCAACCGTTACACACATTTGAGCAATCTCGGTGGGACCGAAGTGGACAACTCGGTGAGACCGATAGTTCAAATAATGTGAACGTTGGGGTTTTCGGTGGGACCGAATATACAATCTCGGTTAGTACGATTCGTGCAATGACAAGAGCATGCCAGTTTCGGTGGGACCGACTGCATCATCTCGGTGACACCGATTTGATGACAGAAGGTTACAGAACCTTGGCAACTCATGTTTCGGTGAGACCGATTTCAGAATCGGAAAATCCGAGTTTACTAGGGTTTGGCTTATGGCTGAGGTGGTTCATCTCGGTGTGACTGAGTTTGGAATATCGGTGGGACCGAGATTACTTATGAGTGTATATGGCAGTGAAAGTTGCTGATAGTTTAGGAGATGTATCACTAAGCACTTGAGCAACCAGACCATCATCATAACCTCATCCCCTTTTAATAGTATTGGCTTTTCCTATGGACTCAATGTGATCTTGGATCACTAAACCAAAAATGGAGTCTTGAGCTTTTGCCAATGCTTGCCTTAGCATTTTGAGGGGTCCACTTCTTCAGTCCTTGCCGTACCCATATCACTGAACTTCTCTGAAATGATTCTCGAGTAACTATTAGTTCAATGATATATATGTTGTTATTAATTACCAAAACCACCCAGGGATTAGTTGCACTTTCAATCTCCCCCTTTTTGGTAATTGATGACAACATATAGATCAAAGCTTCGACAAAGGGTATAATCAATGAATAATATCGTTGCTTTGAGAAGTATGTGATAAGCAAGAGCTCCCCCTAAATTTGTGCATTATTTAAGATTTGCGTTTGAATGCAAATGCACAATCGATTAGGATCATGGGTCACTCTTCCATGTCACATACATCTTGGTGGAGCGCACAAAATGATAGGAATGAACATCATGCACCCAATCACCAAGACATGAGTAAATAGTCATACGAGATAGGAATGGCATATGATAAGCATTAAGCACACATTAAAGCATAGTACGACCAAGCACTCATTAAGGTAGCATCAAACGGAGTATCAAGCACACTGAATGTCTCGAAAACCAAAAGTATCTCAAAGAAACCGCAAAAGAACGAAAGAGCAAAAGCGCAAAGACAACAGCACTCTCTCTCTCGAAGCCCTATGATCTATACAATTTCTCCCCCTTTGGCAACACGTTACCAAAAAGTTCGAAAAAGCATAGAGCTAAACGTCACTGTGGACTCTGCTGGCGGCTCCCGTCTGGGTTGATGTCGGAGTGGATATGACAGCATCGGCGAAGACTTCAGCTGATGTCTGTGTTGGAGGAGTGGACACTGGAGCTGGAGCTGGAGTAACTGCTGGAACTGTGGGAGGTGCTGAAGCTGTAGTCCTGGTGTCAGTCACTGGAATAGCAGCTGATCGGGATCCTTTGGGAACCGGAGCAGTCTGTCGATGAGAATCCTGGACTAAGTCATCCTGCAACTCACGCATAAGCTCTGCCTTGTCCTGCTTTGCTTCCTCAATGTCTGCCTCGAGCTTGTTGACGGTCACTTGTACTTCAGTCAGCTTCACGTCCAGAGCGTGGATCTTCTCGTCAACAATCCTCTCTAAGCTCTCCTGAGACTGTGCAATGCTAGCCAGGCGTTGTTCAATCCTTTGAGTAGCTTCAAGAATTTGCTCTCCGAAACTCTTTGGTTTAGCTGCTGCTGCTGCTGCTTTGTCAGCTTTGGCTTTCTTAGCAGCTGCGATCTTGGCTTGACCTTCAACAGATGTCGGATCCTCCTCATCCATCACAACAACATTGTCTTCATGCTCTGGCTGCAGCGATAAATGTTTTCTATCCAACAAGAATGTGCCCGTGCCAAACTTGGCATTGATAAGCATCTGAATCTGCGGGGCAAATCCACATGACCTTTTCTGGTCAGCTGCAGTCCTCTTAATGGTCTCTACCATTAAGTCCATCACCTTGAAAGGAGCTTTCTCATCAAGTATATGCAGCATGTTGATAGAGTATCCTCTGATCATGCGATGATCTCCAGATTTGGGCATCAAGGTATGCCTCAAAATGGTATTAGTGGTAGGTAAGCCTGCCTGGAGATGGTAGACTGAGCCGAGCTTCCAGATTTCCAAATCCTCTGCTGGAATCTCTTTGTACATGTTTTTCATGGATTCATAATTCTTCTTTGGAATCCCATATACATCAATATCATCTTCTCGTTGCACTGGAGCATTCAGAATTTCTGCCCATTCTTCAACAGAAGAAGAGAACCTTTGACCTTCAGTCATCCACGTAATCTTTCCATCAGGGTAGAAGTGAGCTGTGGCATAAAATTGCATTATCATCT
Source organism: Secale cereale (assembly GCA_902687465.1). NCBI lineage: Eukaryota > Viridiplantae > Streptophyta > Magnoliopsida > Poales > Poaceae > Secale > Secale cereale. The sequence continues at coordinate 314,395,161 of LR738712.1, read as the reverse complement.
CATCCTTCCAACTGGTCAATTTCTGACCTACAAAATCTGCAACTCCACATGCAGTGAAACTTTCATGCACATGTGGAAAGAAATCTCTGTGCTCTTCGCTGTCAATGTACTCCCAGTCAACATATCTGGTGTCTGCGACTGTGGGCTTCTTGTCCATCAGCACGGTCTCATAGAAGTCCTGCTGCTCTCTGGTGTGAAATCTGGGATCTACAGCAGTTCTTCTCCTCACGGCATATGGGTCAGTTTGTCTCCATAGCCTGAGACCTCTATCTTTCCTTGCCTTCATATCCTCAGCTTGAGGATGAGCATCATTATGGAGTGGCAGTTTTGGACGAAGTTTCAGCAAAACTTGTCCTTCATCGTCAGACTCAGCTGGTGGCACATCATCCTTGTTCTTGTCAGACGCTAGAATGTTTCTGATGGTCCTCTTGGGCTTGGCAGCAAGCTTTGCTGGAGCTGCCTTAGCTGGAGCAGATTTCTTGGGCTTTGATGTGGCTCCAGCCTTAATGGCATCACCCATGAGCTTCGGATTCTGAGGAGGAGGCTGGGGTGCTTCCTCATCCTCATCCTCTACTGCTGCATCTGCATGAGAATCAATATACATATCTGCTCGAGCTTCTGACACATGCACTACCCTCTTTCTCTTGGTGGTTTTCTTCACTTTGCTTGCAGCTGCCTCTCCCAAATTCAGCTTCTTAGCAACAGTTGACTGCTTGACTTTGCTGGTGCCCTTCTTAGATTGTTGACCTTGTTGCTCTTTGGCAACAACCTTCCTTTTAGGCTTTGAGGTCACCTCTTCCTCAACAACAAAATCTGAATCCTCATCATCTGAATTCTTCTCCTTTCTAGCTCTGGTGGCTGCAGGAGGCATGCCACTTGGTGTACTCCTCTCACCATCATCAGATGAGCTACTAGGATCAGGACTAGTGTCTGCCTCTGGAATGTCTGCAATGGGTGTCTCTGACCTGTTCTCACTGTCACTGGTATCTGACATGGCTGACAACCTGTGAATAGATAAGGTATAGGCAGAGAAGAAGAGTCATCACAAACTGCAGAAGTTTTTGCAAAAAAAATGAGTTCAAATTCTAGTATTAAGTTTTCACAGAAGACATTTCGGTCAGACCGAGTTTAAGTTTCGGTGAATCCGAAGTGTTAAACAGGAGCTTGGCACACCACTTTCGGTTTGACCGAAGTGGGTTTCGGTCCTGCCGAAAACACTAGGGTTTCACAAAATCTTTATTTCGGTCACACCGATTTTGCACAACTCGGTTGGACCGAAGGGTGCAGTGCAATGGCCATAGGCCAAATCGGTCATACCGAAAATATAAAATCGGTCTCACCGAGATGTGTTCCGTGGAAACCTAACCCTAATTTTTTTACTCGAATCTAGTTCAAACGAACCAATCTGGTGTACAGGAGGATTTCAATCGTGGCAAGATACTAGGCAATCCAAACGTGCATTGAATCGGAGATGGGAGGACGAGTGGGATCAAAACTCACCCTAACTTGGTGGAGTTTTTCTACGGCGGCAACGGCGCGGAGGAGATGGCCGTTGACGGCGACGGAGACCTGCGGCGAGGGCGCACAGGCGACGACGGCGACGATCCGGAGACCAAGGCGACGGCAGCAAGGGATGTGGGGGCGAAACGTTTGAAGGAGGAATCAACGCGCGCGGCCCTTGGAATATATACCCCTTTGCTGTCGGTGGGACCGAGTTGTAAAACTCGGTGGCACCGAGATGGATAACTGCTAGGCAGTTATGCACTTCGGTCACGCCGAAAATCACAACTCGGTTTCACCGAGATGAAAACCTAGATCAGTCTAAATGCTTTCGGTTCGACCGAGTTTGAGTGAGTTGGTCTGACCGAAATCAATTAGAAGGTTTTGGAGATTAGCCCTTGACGGATCGGTGGCTCCGAGTGCTCCTCACCCGGAGGGTCCGAAAATGACTTGTTCAAAGTTTGTGATGTAAGCAAGAATAGAATTTGAGACAAGAAAGCATAGATAGCTAGGGGAGGTACTTAGGCATTCTTGTCCATCCATTTGGTCAGAAAAAAAAATCAAAACGACCAAAACAACAAATGGATGTCCTCGAATGGATAAAATCATGCATCCAACATGCTCACACAATAAGATAGCAAATGAAATATGTGTCAAACATGCACAACCAAAATTCTAGCAACTAACACACAATTTGTCGATGACTAGGTCATCTTTATATGAGTATTTTGACTTAGGAGCCAAATGAGAACATTTGATCATAGGTCATACTCATCGTTTAAGCACAAGTGGGGTTACCACTTTTACATAAAGCATTGATGTGTTCACATCATTTGAAGATGCTTTAGCTCAATTTTTTAGAGCAAAGCTCCCCCTAGATGTGAGAACCCCTTTTAAAGGGTCAAACTAACCTTGGGTTGTCGTAGAAGACTTCATGTAGATGTTGAAGATGTGGATGCTCAATGTTGATGAAGATCATCAAGAGTTGGGAGCTATCCTTTGGATTCGGGCACTTTCAATACCTACATGGGTTAGTCCTACAAGGAACAAACACGGATATCCATGGACATAGATTGACGTTCACAATAGATGATGTCCATGAAAGCAATGATTACCTTGTCCCTTGACTTACCAACAAGAGGGTTTGTGACTCCATGAACTAGTGCACGATATGGAAGTTGATTGCACAAGTTCTTTGCCAAAATGAATGTGAGTGAAGTATGTTGGCGGAGTCACCCTCAAGAACTTTCTAGTTCTTCTTCTTCGGGATCCACATCATCTTGATGGGAATCCTTGGGGTTGTAGTTGAGCTTGACGAAGTAGAACTTGACGTTTCCTTGGGAACCCACTTGACCATGGCTTGAGGTGCTTCAACAAATGCATCAATCTCCTCTTGAAGCTTGTCCTTGGCTATTAGCTTGTGGTCTTGTGGTGGAAGGTCATCTTGAGCTTGTTCCACATTGGAAGAAGTAGGATCATACTTCTCCTTTTGAGAAACAAACTGTGGAGTAGGATATTGACCTTCTTCCCACTCAACACCTTCGGCGTTGAACTTTCGCTCAAAACCAATTCCTTGATTCTTTCGGTGCCTTCCTTGCTTGCGAACAATTTCCTCAAAGTTCTTGCTTCCGGCAAGGCTCTTGTAGACACCTTTCTCAATGATCCCTTTCAATAAACTATTCTCTTGCTCAAGTGTAACTTGGCTTGAAACATTGTTAGTGGAATCAAGAGAACTACTAGAAGCAACAACATTGGATTTAGCATGGTTATTGTTACTGCTAGAGGAAGAATTTTTCTTATGCTTGTCATGCTTAGTCTTAATGGGTGGCAAGAAATTAGACAAGAGAAGTCGTTTGGCAAGATATGAAGAACTCTCCTTTCGAAGATCGTCATTGATTGCTTTTAGAAACTCATGTTCTTGCTCTAGAGTGAGCTTCTCATGAGATCTTAGGAGCTCTCTATGATCTTCTTGAGTTGTTTCATGAGCTAACTTAAGAGTGTTTAGTTCTTTAGTTAGACGCTCAATCTCCTTCATAGCATTGTCATTCGACTCTTCTCGACTATAAAGACTACTAGCATGTTCATCGTTACTAGGCTCACTGGATTTATCATGCAAGAGCTCATCTTCACCAAGCAAGTCATCCTCATCACTATTGAAGTCAATGAATTCAGGGTGTGATACCTTGGGGCCTTTAGCCATGAAGCATCTTCCAATTCCCTCATTTGGTGAATCAAATAAGTCGTAGGAGTTGGAGTTGGAGGATACGAGAGCAAGACCGGCAACACCTTCATCTTGACTGTAGTCGGAGTCGGAGTGATAGCTTCCATCGGATTGATTGTCGGAGTCGGAGCCGGAGACCCATTCACCTACATGAGCTTGATGTTTTCTTCTTGTGTAGCTCCTTGATGACTTGTCTTTCCTCTCCGAATCCTTGCTTCTCCGAGAGGGTCTTCATTCATAACGATCATCTCTACTCCTTCTCTCTTTCCGAGGTGACTCATGTCTTGAACTTCTTCTTCTTGGAGATTCTTCTCTTCTCTTGTGGGGAGCCGTACACTCATTTGAGTAGTGTCCGGGTCTTCCACAATTGTAGCAGTTTCGATCACGACTAGAAGATCTCTTTTCATCATATGATCTAGACTTTGAGCTTCTCTCTTTGCCTCTATTCTTGTAGAATTTGTTGAAGTTCTTAACCATTAGGCTTATTTCTTCATTGGAAACTAACTTGTCACTTGAGGTTGTGGGAGCATCACTTGTAGCTTTGTAAGCACCACTCGACTTGTTGTGAAGCTCTTCCTTATCCTTAAGTGTCATCTCATGAGCAACAATTCTTCCAATGACTTCGGTTGGCTTGAGAGTCTTGTAGTTTGGCATCATTTGGATCAAAGTGCACACGGTGTCATACTTTCCATCCAAAGCTCTGAGAATCTTCTTGATGATGAATCGGTCGGTCATTTCTTCGCTTCCTAAGCCGGCAATCTCATTTGTGATGAGAGCAAGCCTAGAGTACATTTCAGCGACTCCTTCACCATCCTTCATCTTGAACTTGTCAAGTTGACCTTGAAGAATATCTAGCTTTGATTCCTTCACAGACTCGGTACCTTCGTGCATTTCAACCAAAGTATCCCAAATCTCTTTTGCATTTTCAAGACGGCTGATTTTGTTGAACTCCTCGGGACACAAGGCATTGAAGAGAATGTCAGAAGCTTGAGCATTGTTTTGCAACATCCGCAATTCTTCCGGTGTAGCTTCGCGATCCGGAACTTTTCCTTCCTCGAAGAATTCACCTTGCATACCAACACAAATAATGCCCCATGCGGCTGGGTTATGACCAAGAATATGCATTTTCATTTTATGCTTCCAACTAGCAAAATTTGTACCATCAAAGTAAGGACCTCTACGAAAATTACCCTCACTAGACGCCATACTCTCCTAGGTTGTGAAACCAAGCTTATGGAGTCCAATGCAATGGAAACCAATACAATGGAGACCAAAGCTCTGATACCACTTGTAGGATCGAAAGTATGTCTAGAGGGGGGGTGATTAGACTACTTGTAAGTATAAAAATTCTGCCTTTTGACAAAGAACAATTTTTGGCAGATTCACAGTTTTGATCAAGTCAAGCATCACCCTACACATGCAATTCTAGAGTGTAGGCAGCGGAAAGTAAATTGCACATGTAGTAAAGAGAGGTGGAGAAGAGCAAACACAATTTTGGAGACGCGGTGATTTTTCCCATGGTTCCGATAGGTGGCGCTATCGTACATCCACGTTGATGGAGACTTCAACCCACGGAGGGTAACGGCTGCGAGAGTCCACGGAGGGCTCCACCCACGAAGGGTCCACGAAGAAGAAACCTTGTTTATTCCATCATGGCCTATGCCCACGGAGGGCTAGCCTTACTCGGGGTAGATCTTCACGAAGTAGGCGATCTCCTTGCCCTTACAAACTTCTTGGTTCAACTCCACATCTCGACGACGGAGGCTCCCAAGCGACACCTAACCAATCTAGGAGGCACCACCCTCCAAAAGGTAATAGATGTAGTAGATGATGATGAACTCCTTGCTCTTGTGCTTCAAATGATAATCTCCCCAACACTCAACTCTCCTCACTGATTTGGCTGTGGTGGAAGAAAGGATTGAGTGGAAAGCAACTTGGGAAGGCTAGAGATCAAGCTTCATATGGTGGGAGTGGAGCAACTTGATCTCAACACAAGGGTAGGTAGTTCTCTTCTCAGAAATGTAAGGTAGGAGTGGTAGTTCTTTCTGATGGCTCTCTCCACGAATGAAGAGGGGGTGGAGGGGTATAAATAGCCTCCACACAAAATCCAACCGTTACACACATTTGAGCAATCTCGGTGGGACCGAAGTGGACAACTCGGTGAGACCGATAGTTCAAATAATGTGAACGTTGGGGTTTTCGGTGGGACCGAATATACAATCTCGGTTAGTCCGATTCGTGCAATGACAAGAGCATGCCAGTTTCGGTGGGACCGACTGCATCATCTCGGTGACACCGATTTGATGACAGAAGGTTACAGAACCTTGGCAACTCATGTTTCGGTGAGACCGATTTCAGAATCGGAAAATCCGAGTTTAAAAGGGTTTGGCTTATGGCTGAGGTGGTTCATCTCGGTGTGACTGAGTTTGGAATATCGGTGGGACCGAGATTACTTATGAGTGTATATGGCAGTGAAAGTTGCTGATAGTTTAGGAGATGTATCACTAAGCACTTGAGCAACCAGACCATCATCATAACCTCATCCCCTTTTAATAGTATTGGCTTTTCCTATGGACTCAATGTGATCTTGGATCACTAAACCAAAAATGGAGTCTTGAGCTTTTGCCAATGCTTGCCTTAGCATTTTGAGGGGTCCACTTCTTTAGTCCTTGCCATACCCATATCACTGAACTTCTCTGAAAGGATTCTCGAGTAACTATTAGTTCAATGATATATATGTTGTTATTAATTACCAAAACCACCCGGGGATTAGTTGCACTTTCACCGTGCCGGTGTTATTCATTGTAATATCGAAGACTTTGTATTCGTATTCATGTTGAAATAGAGAGCTAGTTTGTGCTATGCTAAGTAGTGTCATATTCCAGAAGACATCACCTCGTTCTTTGGGCTGGAATACGGGACGTTCTGGTTTCTCTGAGCCGGGTGCCATAACAGGCTTCGTATTAGAGCAGGTCTGGTTGTAGAGCGTCCTAATCCGCTGGAACGTTAGATAACTGTAGTATAGGGTCTGGTTGTTGCCCTTGCTTGGTGTATTTGGTTGTTGCATATATTCTTATTTGGTTACCCCTAAGCCCTGTTTCGTGCGTAGATGGCGGTTAACTTCCATGAGTTCAGTCCCATGCCTAGAGCTCCTGGCGATGTTCCTATTACGTTCAGTCCCACTCCTGCACCTCTTAGCTTTGCCATCGTCCTTGGAGATATGTGGCTTAGCATTTATCACCATGGAGATCCACCTCACTACCAAGTATTCCAGTCTTCAGCCGGAGGAATAATTCTGGAATATGTTGCTCATGTCCATCTATCAGCCTCGATTCTTATTGGTAATCCTACCTAAAGTTTCCATGATGGGTACGACACTTATCCCAAACGTGTACTTCAGCTTGCCGCAATGGCAGGAATCATCGACCTTCGTCATCAAGAGAGCATGGTGCAAGAGAACCATGCTTATCAATATTATCCCACCATCATCGAGAACCCTAAGCGGATCCAGTTCCCTTCTGTCAACCCGCAAGATGACCCAGCTATCCTCGCCATGTCCCGATACATGATGGCCATGTGTCTTCTTATTTCCGAGTTAGTCCGAGATGCCATTGGAGCCAAGAGATTGCTTAGTGCCACCTTACCTCAGTCTCCGCCAGCTTCTCCAATCCTCTACCTCATCCATCCGGAGTTTTGGAGTCAGCAGTTCTACTTGCTACTTCGTCAGCTCCAGAGCATTTTATCAAGCGTATGGTGTAGTCCTTCATGTAGTGCATGTGCATTTGTCTAGTATAATGCTTGTGTGTGCCTGCGTGGAATAGTTTTGTAGCTTGTTTGTTGTGTGCTTTGTTGCAATCGATCGTTTTCTCGTGCTTCTTTGGTTTTAATCTTCGGTGTTACCCCATTATGGAAAATTTCTCACAAACCGAAACCGGATCCGAAGAAGCCACGAGAAGCAAAGATATACCCCAAGAAACTCAGTTAGAGGCAATAATATTTTTAGCTGACAGCATTGTATTGCAGACATCCAGTCTGGATACAAATTATATTCTGCTCAGACTTACAGTAACAAGTTCTCCGTCAGAAATTCATCTTTATTGCAGCAATAGTTAAAGTAGCACGAGAACAAAATTGAATCCAAGTCCAACACACATTTGAAGTCAAAGGTATGGTCCGTACCTAATAATTGATTCTGCCACGAGTCACATTTAAGATGCGCGACACCCAGAAGTTAATCCAAATGTGCAATGAATTCAGCAAGGACAGTCAGACAATTCTTTTCATACAAGTAATCAGCAGCCGGAATGACAAGAATATACATATATTAGTGGGTTCACAAAGAAAAACAGCCCATTTCTTCTCCACAATTCATCAGTGAAGCATACAAGGCAAGATTACTCAGTCTGCTCTGGTAAGGTATGAATGGTTTCCCATGCAAGATATTCAGTCTTCTTCGACAAGGTACTGCAAAAGCTTCTGAGGTACGCTATCCAGCCGTCCTCAGCAAGCTATCCATTGTGAGCTTCGGACACAAGCCAACCAGTCTTCCACGGCAAGATACTCTCGGTGGCTTCCGACACAAGTTGCCTAGTCCGCTTCACTACGACACTGGTACAAGAAAATAAACAACGAGTTGTCACCATATGTCAGTGTTTTCCAAGTGTCAGATCTGCAACAGTTGTGTCAGGAATAATAAATCAATCATAACAAAGGTATGCCTCGAGAATCAGATATTTCTACATACAGTAAGAATACTGTCAAGTTCATGCAAGTCTCTCGCACAAGGAAGAATTCACAGCACGCATGCGACCACCTCAACGGTTATTCAATGGACAGAAAACCAGTGAGTGATGCAAGAATTGACAAGTCTTGAAGAAAGACAACATTGAGACACCATCTCGGCAGTAAATATCGAGATCAGTCCCGTGCATCCGACAAGGTGTTGTTATTAATCCTGTCACTGTCCGACATAGTCAATAACAGTAACGAGATCTATATAAGCACACGTGAACCCGATAAATATACAGAGACTCGAGACCAAAGGCTGAATTGCAAAATATTGCACATAATAGTACTCAGGGCCGCGAAAATAGTCAAGAAACTATAAGGCTCGACTCTTTTAGTTAAAGATCTGGATAAAGAAAAGGATAATGCAGAATCAGTGCGAGAGCAGATACTTTGAGGATTGTTATCTCTCATCTATGGGAATAGATTAAAGAATAGCCTGCCGTGAGCGGGATTCTTTGCCAAAATCATCGTCAGTCAAGTCTGCAAATATTATCATTATGATATAATGCATTTTTCTACCAGACACGTCAAGCAACAGTCAATACATTGGATACTCAAGACTGTAAAGCCAGTCAAGATAACTCAGAAACTCCTGCAAGCTGTCAAAAAGAACAGGTATGGTTCACATCACTGTTTTGAACCCAGGAGGTATGCATATATATTCAAGGAACCTGATGCCTGAATAAAAGAGAATTATTTGTTCCACGGTAGGTGTTCCCAACTCTGTGTAATATTCTCGGTACTCATTACAGAATAATACCTCTGTCAAGGACTAATATCGGGAAGGACACATATGTCAGTAAAAATAATTTTTCGAACCCCAGCTAAGCCAACATATATGAAAGAAAATATGAGTTAGTATGAACATGAACATATGAGGTAAGCCCAGTCAAAATGTCAGGTATGGTAAAGCAAATCACCCGAGATCAAGGTAGTCAGTTAGATCCGACTCAGCGAAAACATTATATAGGAGAAAATAGGAGAAACCCGAGTTGGAAACAGTTTCTTCAAGTCATAATATTTACTTGTTTCCTAATCACACAAATCTCGATGACGAGATTTCTTTAAGGGGGGAAGGTTTGTAACATCCTGGATTTTGCCCTTTTCTTTTTCTGATGATTTGCTTGATTTTCTTGATTTAAATTGCTTTTCTGTGGCTATGTGGTTCTGAAACTTGGGAAGATCATGTATTCCTAGGTTTTATAGTGGCTTGCTATCCTCATCATCATCCCAAGACCCTGTCGTTTTCATCCTTGACTCAACCCAATATTCTTTTTCAAAGAAATATTCCTTTTCTATTAAAGGAATAACTGTCACGCCCAAGATGCGATTCTATCTCGATCACTAGATAAAAACTTGTGATTGAGGCACAGCCGCATTTCGGGCGCTTAGCAAGATTGATATCATTACATCGTACCATTACATACATAGATGGGGATACAACAAGTCATACAACATCACATGAATACAATCGTCATCATATACAAGACATCCGACTACGGATGAAAACAAGAAAATCACAATGACATCCATCTGCTATCCCAGGCTGCCGACCAGGAACCTATCCTAAGACTAAAGAAGAAGAAGAAAGAACTCCAACACAGGTAGACATCTCTCTCACGTCAAGTCATCGGAAACCTGCACCTGCAACTGATGTTGTAGTAACTGTGAGCCACAAGGACTCAACAATCCCATAACCATGGGTATCAAGACTAGCAAAGCTTAATGGGTATGGAGGGGTTAATTGGTGAGGTTGCAGCAGCGGCTAAGCATAAGTATGGTGGCTAACTTACGAGTAAAAGAATAATATGAGCATCTACGCAAACGGTTGCAAACTAGTAATGATCGCTAAAGATCCTGAACTACCTACGAGTCAAACATAACCCCATCGTGTTCTCTTCTCAAAATGAAAAGAGACGGTCACGGTTACTCACGAGGTTCATGTATTTTTAATTCGGATCCTCTGTCAAGTTTTCTACAACCAGACATTAACAAATTCCAATCTGCCACATAACTGCGGGCACGGCTTTCGAAAGATCATAACCCTGCAGGGGTGTCCCAACTTAGCCCATAACAAGCTCTCACAATCAGCAGAGGTAAGAACCCCTTATCTTAGGGACAACTCGATCAGACTCGGAATCCCAGTGCACAAGACATTTTGACAATGGTAAAACAAGTCCAGCAAGAACTCCCGGCTTGTCGACACCCTGATAGTAGTCGCGCGTATCTCATCTCAGGCCACGACCGGATGAGCGAAGCGTACGGGAGACAGATACGCCAAGTTGCCGAGGGGCGGCCCCACACAGTGCTCTATTTGGGACCAACACCATCGGCACCGGCCCCTCCCTGTATGTAGAAGAATCCTCGGGTAGCGCTATCTCCCTATGCAATTTAATTAATTAATTAAGTTTTTATTATGTTGCAAATTAAAACCAAAGTTGGGCCTTGCTGGAGGAGTTTTATTCAAAGACGAATTGTCAAGGGGTCCCTGTCGTGGAATTAGCACGACAGATGTCCGGTTTAGCGGACTTAGGTGTGAGGCCATCGCTTGGGTTAGCTTCAAGGGGTTAAAGCGGACGAAGGACACAGGGAGTTTTATACTAGTTTGGCCCCTTCGATGAAGGTAAAAGCCTACGTCTAGTTTGGTGTGGTATTGCTTGGGCTTCGATGACCATGGAGCGAATCCGCTTGCCTGTGTCTCGAGCTGTTGTTTCTGTCCCTGAATCGTCGCTGGGTCGTCCCTTTATATAGGAGGCGACGCCCGGTTCGGTTTACAGAGTCCCAAGGCCGGCTCATAAACGTGTCCGCCTCTGTCTCTAGTCTTTCTATCTTACATCCCAAGTTACATGGTATGACGGTTTACAGATCATGGGCTTTATACATGGGCCCTAAGGATCGACGGGCTATGACCTCTATTATACATCCTAGTGGGCTTGTAACAATACAACCTTGTCAGTGTAATCCGGACCTTTCTGGCCGGTTTATATCTGCTAGTAATATCCTTGACATTAGGCCCCAGATTGATTTGAACTTGTTCATGTCAGTCTTCCAAGTCTTGTACAAATTTCCTTTCTGCAACATGTTTGTTTCATAAACCGGCCATGGCATCATCTCCTGAAATTGTTTCAATCCGTCATGACATCATCTGTGCATTTAATGCCCGCACCTGTTTGTTACCTTTCTTTACTGCCGCACCGAAAATCGAGGCGACAGCTCAATCTTTATCCGATTTTCGGCCTCCTCGATTCCCGCGCTTCCCGTTTTAACCCCTCGGCCTATAAATACAGCCGAGGCACATCTCTTTTTCCCCTTCTGCTTTCTTCTTCCTCCATCTCCAGCGCTCGAAGCTCCGCCGCTATTCTTCGAGCTCGCCGTTGTCCTCGAGCCCGGCCGCTGCATCGACCTGAACGCTTCCAGAGAACCTCGCCGCCGTCCTCTGTTTCCTCAGGTACGCCCTCTTCTTCCCCATAGATCTTATTCTAGGGTTCCTTTTGTACCTCGCCATGAACTCTCGTTTCTTTGTAGTTCATCTCTGTAGGTCAGTCTTAGCTATAGTTATAAACTCTTTTAGGCTTGATCCTCACCCGCGCGCTTTTGCTCCATCGTTATATCCTTAGTTCCTCTAGCTTTGCTAGTTTAGATTGAATCTATAGAGAACCTCCGCGGCCTTCACCGAATATAACTTGTATTATTCCGTCTTTTTCTTGCGCCTTAGATCCATATTTACCTCAGCTTCATGTGAAAATTGTTTTTCACACTTCTAGATTTGCAGCTCGCTTACATTGCCGGTTTAACTATGCCCTGCACATCATATGCTTGCTTTGACGGTTTAACTTTCTCCAACTATCATCATGAACCGGTAGCTGTCTCATTCATACCTGCTTCCGGATTAGTAAATACCATTAGTCCCTTGTTTAAACCGACAATTAAGCCCATACCTTTATAGAATGCACCGGTTTATATCTAGCAGTTGGTAAACAGGGTTTTGCACTGTATTTTTCAGCACTCCTTCATCAGAAACGATGGCCAAACAATTTGTTGCTTGCAATTGGGTTCCTTCCCGGATCACGGAAAATGATTTAGTTGAAGCAGCCTCAATTGGTGTTCTGGGTCCTAAGGAAGTTCTGCACTGGCGGGTGCCTGGAAAGGAATGCCCTCCTGAGCCTAAGGAGGGAGAAATCATAGTTTTTTATGATCACCTGGCCTGGGGTTTCAGTCCTCCCGGTTCAAAATTCTTCCGTGATGTGTTAGCCGCTTTTCAACTCCACCCACAAGATATAGGCCCGAATTCTATGTCGAACATCTGTAACTTTCAAGTTTTCTCGGAGGCCTACTTTAAAGAAGAACCATCAGTGGATCTGTTCCGGGATTTCTTCCATCTGAACTGGCGGACGGAGTTTACTAATGGGCCTCATCAGGAACTGGGTGGTGTTAGCATCCAGAAAAGAAAGGATGTGAGCTTTACCCACGCCGCTCTTCACAGCCACCCCAAAGAATGGAACCAGACTTGGTTCTATTGTAAGGATACTTTACCCGAAGGAGAGAATCCGCTGCCGGGTTACCGCGCCTATCGCATGGCCACAACCCATCCTTTGCCACAGCGTCTAAGTGCCCAAGACCGGGCTCGATTTGCCCCTCAACTTTCCAAGCTCAGGGCTTTTGTAGCAAACGGTTTAACCGGTGTGGACTTCGTTCGCTACTGGCTTTCTTGGAGCATCCTTCCACTAAGCCGGCTCTCAAGTCTGGTGTGCAAATATACCGGCAAACCGGAAGATCCTCAACGCCACACCAAGATAGTACTGCCTGATAATGAAGTTGCTAAGTCTGCGAAGAAAATGCTGAACATCCCTCTGGAGCATTGCAGCCGGACCGGTTTAGCTCCATTCTGCTTAACCAACAAAGCGCCATCGGAAAAGCTCTTCCGACTCTTTCTTTTCATCTTAATCCGTTCATATCAGTTGTCTTCAACTTGTTATTATTCCTTTGCACAGGCCAACGATCCTTTCTGGAAGAGGAAATCTCAGGATAAACCGGCCAAGCAATCGCGCAAGAAAACCTATGCTGTCAAGAAGAAAAAAGCTGTTGCCGCTTCCGGTTCACACCCTGAAGAGGATGATCCGGATTCTGAGGTATCGATTAACCCTTATATCTCTTGATCTCCCTTTGTATGAATTTATGTTAATAATGCCTTTTCACAGGACCTGGCAAAGGGAAGTAAAGCAGAGGGAGTTGAGGTAATTTCTGTCTCTTCTGATTCAGAACCGTTGCCACCTAAGATCCGCCGGGTGTCCCGGAAATATCCATTTTCTCACCCTTATGCTCAATTGGATCCAAACTTTCTTTTGAAGAAACAACAGCATGAAGCTCTCCGGACCACGCGCCATAGCGGCCATGTGGTTGAATCGTCCGGAATACCCCTTACGTCGGCTCGCAGACGGCGCTCCGAGGTTTTACTCACTCCAACTCTCCTTCATCCAAAAGCAGGACTTATACGTAAACCACTTAAACCGTCTGATCCCAACTATCAGGAGGATCCTCTGTCTTCATCCGACGAGTCGACCGCTACACAAGTCCCAGTGCTCAAAACCGTTCCTGGGTAAGTCCTTCTTTCAAACGTCCGGTTTATCTCCTTGTTTTCAACTTTGTGATTCTCATTGTTCCTTTGACCTTTATCAGAATGCCCAAGCCTAGCAAAAAGGCCAAAGCAAATAAACCAGCTGTTGAAACCACTACCGCTGAACCGGCCGAGGACCCTGAGGCTGTCATCCCTCCAGAGGACAATGTTGAAATTCATCTTGATGATCCTCCTCCTATGGACCATGAAGATGTTGCTGCGCCGGGAGGTGATGATATGAGGAACACGGATGAACCGGCAAGCCCTGTCCGGGTTAGTCCTCCTCGGGCTAGCCCGACTCCTGTTAGCCCGGTGCATACTGCTGATCCTCCCCAGCCAACTGCTGCCTCGACAGCCGTTGTCGAGATAACCGGGTTAGGCTTCACTGCTCCCACAGAGCCTGTCACCTTGGCTAAGCATACTGCCAAGGAAGAGAAATTTCAACAAGATAAAGGCAAGTGGAGCATAGACCTATCAAGCTATGCTCAGCTGAGTGCCCAGGAACTTCATTCCGGGTATCTGAACCGGCTCTTCACCAGCCACGACTATGAAGCCGGTTTAGTTAACATGATGAAGGACAAATATGAGGTGACTTTCTTTCCTTTTGCTTTCTGTTTCTGCTTTGTACTTTGCAATCATACCTTTATACCATAGTAGCCCCCAAGTGCCGGTTTAGCTTCATCGTAGGTGAACCGGGACTTTATTTATGTCTGAAAATGAATGTACATTAGCCCCCAAGTGCCAAGGGCATAACTTGTTTATGTGCTTGGGACTTGTCTGAAAACTTTGCTTTCTTTACTTCATTGTACATTAGCCCCCTAGTGTCGAGTGCATAACTTGTTATGTGCTTGAGACTTGATTGATTTGTCCTTCTAATCTATTTGATTTCCTTGCAAGCTGACTTGACCCGGAGGGCTTCAGAGGTAACTGAGCTCCGGAATAGCTTGGCTTTCCATGAGACTGCTTCAGCCAAAGCTAAGGAAGAACTTGTCCTTGCTTTGACTAACATGGAAAAATTGAAGAAAGAGTTTGAAGCGGAGCGGTCCACATGGGAGGTGTAGAGGGACGCTCTTGAAAAAAGAGCAAAGGATGCCGAAGCCGCTCTCAATCCGGTTACGCAGGAGCTATCCGGTTTGAAACAACAAATAGAGCTCATGACTTCTGCTATCTTCGGTAAGTACCTTTCTTTGTATGTTTATATCCTTGCAATCCTTATTCCGCTCCGGCTTAACTCGCCAATTACATACAGGGAGGCGCATAACTCATCTTGGAGACGATGTCCGGAAGAAGCTCAAGGCTGCGTATACCCTGGTGGAGCAGCTCTACTCCGGCGCTCAAAGGGCTATCAGTGCCATGTCTCACAATAAACCGGCGCCGACTACCATCCTAGCCACCCTGGAGAAGCTATCTGTCCTACCTGTGCGTCTGGTTGAGGTGAAGAAGTCTGCTGCGCGAGCTGGCTCTCTCATGGCACTGACCCGGGCCAAAGCATGGGTCCCTGACTTTGATCCGGCTGAAGCCATGAACGGCTATCCCAGCAATAAAGAGGAAGAGTCAGTCTTTTCTGCTGAAGATCTCCGTGCTTTAACTAAGGACATGCGCCCTCTTGCCAGTAAGCTTGCTGATGAAGCAGATTTGACAAGGTATCATCCGGCTTATGACTTAGAATATTCGCGGGTGGAGCGGCCGGTTTACGACACCGAAAATCTGATCCCACCAGTTCGTAACCACACTTTCGCTCCAGATATTGACCCTTCAGATCTTATCAATGAAGAAGTATACTTCCGTGCCCTCTCCAAGATTGATTGGCGCACTCCTGGTTTCCAGCCATTGCCTAAAGTTGATGAAGACCCGAAACAAGTTGACTCTTAGCCTTCACAGCGCGAGGAGGATTTGTAAACCGTCCGGGTTAACTTGTAGTTGCTTAATACTTTGCGAGAAACTTTTGATCCATTCGGGCCTGCAAGTGCCTTGTAATAGGATAGTTGAAATACTTCCTTTATCCCACTGTTTATGGCACTTATTTGACTTGGCATCTCTCAATTTAATCTTTTGTTTGCAATGCATGATCCGGTTATATTACCTGTGCCTGCATGAATGAAGCTAAAAGATGTCCTGGCGGTTTACCATCGGACGGATTATACTGCTCTGATATATATATATATATATCAAAGGAATAACTTTTGATCACAAACATATACTATACCTCTGATTAAGTGTGCTTGTTTACCTTAACCCGGTAGGAATAATTGATAGCCCAGGCGCTGATGAAGCCCTTGGCTCTCTTGTTCGGCTTAACCTGATGGCCGATCCGGGTTATGGTGAACGCCGGTTTAACTCTCGCTGGTGTTCATGACCCAGACTTTTAACTTTGGAGATATACGGTCAACCTTGTAGTTGTCCAGTTTCGCGTCAATGGACTTGGTTAAGAAACCAATGATCATGACGACCAAGATTTATGAAATTATAAAGAATAGAACTAAGGTTTTTTGGGCAAATAAGACCATGTAGTCGAGGCTTTTTACGAGCTGCCAGGCTCGAAATTCGAGGCTTTGTATGAGCTGCCAGGCTCCAAATTTGAGGCTTTTTATCGATGACAAGCCACCCTATGTTTCAAAATCTCGTAAGGATCTTGTCTTTAGGTGATCAACTCGATGATCGTCAATGGCTGATTCCTTGATGCATCAAGGGCGCCAGTTTAGGAGGCCATGGTGAGTTTCCGTAGAAAACTCCCATGTGATACTCCTTTGAAAAACACGGCTGATTCCTTGATGCATCAAGGGCGCCGGTTTAGGAGGCCATGGTGAGTTTTCGTAGAAAACCCCCATGTGATACTCCTTTGAAAAACACGGCTGATTCCTTGATGCATCAAGGGCGCCGGTTTAGGAGGCCATGGTGATTTTCCGTAGAAAACTCCCATGTGATACTCCTTTGAAAAACACGGCTGATTCCTTGATGCATCAAGGGCGCCGGTTTAGGAGGCCATGGTGAGTTTCCGTAGAAAACTCCCATGTGATACTCCTTTGACAAACACGGCTGATTCCTTGATGCATCAAGGGCGTCAGTTTAGGAGGCCATGGTGAGTTTCCGTAGAAAACCCCCATGTGATACTCCTTTGAAAAACACGGCTGATTCCTTGATGCTATCAGGGGCGCCGGTTTAAGAGGCCATGGTAAGCTTCTTTCGAAGCCCCCATGTGATACTCTTTTTGCGAAAAAGATGGCTGATTCCCCGGTGTTCCGGGGGTGCCAGTTTATTGTATTAATTATAATATATACATTGTACATAAAGCGGAGCCAATGGATCAAGTGTAATAAGGCCATAGAAGAGAGATGTTCCACGGCCGCTTCGTCTCCTCCTCTGCTGTACGTGAGTCCTTATGTTCTCGAACGTCGACAAGGTAGTATGATCTGTTATGCAGATTTTTGCTGACCACGAAGGGTCCTTCCCAAGGTGGGGATAGTTTGTGCATATCTGTCTGGTCCTGGATGAGCCGGAGCACCAGATCTCCCTCCTGGAACTTCTGGTCTTAACCCGGCAGCTGTGGTACCGGCGCAGGTCTTGTTGATAAATCTCCGATCGCGCTGCTGCCGTGTCCCGTTCCTCATCCAGCCGGTCCAAGCTGTCTTGTCTTGCTTGCTCATTATCCGCTTCAACGTAAGCTGCCACCCGTGGTGAATCGTGTAGGACGTCACTAGGGAGAACTGCTTCAGCACCAAACACCATAAAGAAAGGTGTATATCCTGTAGAT
Source organism: Secale cereale (assembly GCA_902687465.1). Taxonomy (NCBI): domain Eukaryota; kingdom Viridiplantae; phylum Streptophyta; class Magnoliopsida; order Poales; family Poaceae; genus Secale; species Secale cereale. The sequence goes on along the minus strand of LR738712.1, from coordinate 314,377,287 downwards.
CTGTTAGGCGTAGTGTTGATGCTCCATAAGACAGAAGGCAACTCCTCTACCCAGCAACCCGGCGTTCTTTGCAAAGGAACCATAAGCCGGGGCTTGATGCCTCTCAGGATCTCTTGGTTGGCTCTCTCAGCTTGGCCATTGGACTGAGGGTGAGCTACTGATGACACGTCAAGGCGAATATGCTCCCTTTGACAGAACTCTTCCATTTCTCCTTTGGATAGGTTGGTGCCATTATCAGTTATAATGCTGTGTGGAAAGCCAAACCAGAAAATTACCTTTTTGATGAACTTAACTGCTGTTGCCGCATCACACTTACTGACAGGCTCCGCTTCAACCCACTTTGTAAATTTGTCCACTGCTACTAACAGGTGGGTTTTCTGGTCTTGGGATCTTTTAAAGGGTCCAACCATGTCAAGCCCCCAAGTCGCAAATGGCCAAGTAATTGGAATCATCCATAGCTCCCGCGCCGGAACATGAGCACGTCATTAAAATTTCTGGCAAGCGTCACATTTTCTGACCAAGTCCTCTGCATCGGCGTGAGCCGTTAGCCAGTAGAACCCATGACGAAAAGCTTTAGCTACCAAGGACTTTGAACCGGCATGATGACCACAATCTCCTTCATGAATCTCTCAAAGAATCTCACAGCCTTCCTCTGATGCTACGCACCACTGAAATGCCCCAGAAACACTGCGGTGATGAAGTTCTCCATTGACGATGGTCATAGACTTGGACCGCCGGATTATCTACCGGGCCTAAACTTCATCCTCTGGCAACTCACCTCGGCTCAAGTACGCCAAGTAAGGGAGTGTCCAATCCGGAATAACGTGAAGTGCTGGCACTAGCTCTGCTCCCGGATCAGGAACAGCTAAATTCTCCTCTGAAGGTATCTGTACTGACGGACTATGCAATTCATCCAAGAAGGTATTAGGTGGGACCGGTTTACGCTGAGAGCCCAGCCGGCTTAATGCATCGGCCGCTTCATTTGTCCGCCGGTCTATGTGGTCCACCTGATATCCTTTGAAGTAACCTGCGACTACTTCCACTTCTCGCCGATAAGCCGCCATGAGCCGATCCTTGGAGTCCCACTTACCAGATACTTGTTGTGCCACTAGATCTGAATCACCAAAGCACTTGACCCGGCTCAAGTTCATCTCCTTGGCCATCCGTAAACCGTGGAGGAGAGCTTCATACTCAGCAGCATTGTTAGTGCAAGGGAACATTAATCGAAGGACATAACAGAACTTATCACTCGTGGGGAAGTTAACACGACTCCAGCCCCCGAGCCCTCCAATTGCATTGAACCGTCAAAGTGAATAGTCCAGTATGTATGATCCGGCTTCTCCTCAGGTGCTTGCAACTTTGTCCAATCATTGATGAAATCCACCAATGCTTGGGACTTTATAGCAGTACGGGGCACATATTTTAATCCGTGTGGGCTAAGCTCAATGGCCCACTTCGCCACTCTGCCACTGGCTTCTCTGTTCTGGATTATATCCCCCAACGGAGCTGAGCTGACAATAGTGATTGGGTGGCCCTGGAAATAATGGTTCAACTTCCGGTTTGCCATGAACACACCATATACTAACTTCTGCCAATGTGGATATCTTTGCTTCGACTCAATGAGGACCTCACTGATGTAGTAAACCGGACGTTAAACCGGATATTCCTTGCCTGCTTCCTTGCGCTCCACCACAATGGCCACGCTAACTACACGGGCATTGGCGGCCACGTATAACAACAGTGGCTCCTTGTCAACCGGGGCAGCAAGGACTGGTGGTTCTGCCAATTGTCGCTTCAGATCCTCGAACGCAACGTTTGCAGCATCACTCCAGACAAAACGGTCTGTATTCTTCATCATCTGGTAAAGTGGGATCGCCTTTTCCCCTAAACGGTTGATGAACCGGCTCAATGCTGCAATACAGCCTGCCACGCGCTGGACATCATTGATACACGCCGGTTTAGCCAAGGATGTAATCGCCTTGATCTTCTCCAGATTAGCTTCAATCCCTCTGTTTGACACTAAGAATCCAAGGAGCTTGCCTGCCGGAACACCAAAAACACACTTCTCCGGATTAAGCATCATCTTGTAAACCCGGAGGTTGTCAAAGGTTTCTTTCAAGTCCTCTATCAGCGTCTCCTCCTTCCTGGATTTTACCACAATGTCATCCACATATGCATGGACATTTCTTCCAATCTACCCTTGTAAACAGTTCTGCACACAACGCTAATAAGTTGCTTGGGCACTCTTGAGCCCAAAAGGCATGGATACATAGCAGAAGGCTCCAAAGGGAGTTATGAAAGCCGTCTTATCCTAGTCCTTAACTGCCATCTTGATCTGATGATAACCTGAATATGCATCCAAAAAACTCAGCCGCTCACATCCCGCCGTAGCATCGATAATCTGATCAATACGGGGGAGAGCAAAAGGATCAGTTGGACAAGCCTTGTTCAAGTCTGTGTAATCAACACACATCCTCTAGGTTCCATTTTTCTTGAGCACCAGTACCGGATTAGCCAACCACTCTGGATGAAACACCTCAACTATGAAACCTGTGGCCAAGAGCCTAGCCACTTCTTCACCTATAGCCTTGCGCCTCTCCTCATTAACGTGGCGCAGATATTGCTTGACCGGTTTAAACTTCGGATCAATATTAAGACTGTGCTCAGCGAGTTCCCTCGGTATACCTGGCATGTCAGAAGGTTTCCATGCAAAGATATCCCGGTTCTCACGGATGAACTCGATGAGCGCGCTTTCCTATTTGGGGTCTAGGTTATTGCTGATAGTGAACTGCTCAGATGAATTGCCCGGAACAAAGTCAACTTGCTTGGTCTCCTCTGCTGATTTGAACTTTAACGCCAGATCGTGCTCTGTAGTTGGCTTCTTCAACGGGGACATATCCGCCGAATCAACATTGTCCTTGTAGAACTTCAGCTCTTCCGTAGCACAAACTGCCTCAGCATATGCCGCGTCTCCTTCCTCGCATTCCAATGCGATCTTGCGGCTCCCGTGAACCGTGATGGTTCCCTTGTGACCCGGCATCTTGAGCTGCAGATAAACATAACACGGTCTAGCCATGAACTTGGCATAAACCGGCCTCCCAAACAGAGCATGATATGGGCTCCTGATCTTTACAACCTCAAAGGTCATCGTCTCCGATCTAGAGTCCTGTTCATCCCCAAAGGTAACTTCCAGATCAATTTTTCCAACTGGGTAGGCCGATTTACCTGGCACCACCCCGTGGAAGACTGTGTTGGACTGCCGGAGCTTCTTATCTGTCAACCCCATACGTCGAAAAGTCTCATAGTATAAGATATTGATGCTGCTGCCTCCATCCATGAGCACCTTTGTGAACTTATAACCACCCACCTGTGGAGCCACCACCAAGGCTAGCTAACCTAGATTATCAACCCACGGCGGGTGATCCTCTCTGCTCCATACAATGGGTTGCTCAGACCAACGTAAAAAACGTGGTATCGCCGCTTCAACTGCGTGTACTGCTCGCTTCAGAACCTTTTGATCCCGTTTGCACAAACTCGTGGTGAAGACATGATATTGCCCGCTGCTTAGCTCCTTCGGATTATTCTGATACCGGATTGCTATTGCTGCTGACTCTGTTGATTGCCTTGGTTGTTGTATCCACCCTGACCATGTTGCTGGTTATGTTGGTGCTGATTGTTGCCATTGTGGTTATTGTTGCCGCCATGATATCCTGATCCCGATTCGCCACCCTGGTAACCCGGACCCTGAAAGCCGGGACCTGATCCGCCGCCGGGGGGCCCGTGGTTATACTTGGCCTGTTTCATAACCTCCTGCATGATATGGCAGTCCTTCCAGAGATGCGTAGCCGGGTTTTCCTTTGTACCGTGTCTTGGGCAAGGCACATTTAGCTGGTGATCAAGATTGATGGGTGGCCTCCTGTTGCGCGGGGGCGGTCTACCCTTGCGGCACTGCCCGTTGTCTTGAACGTTGGTATTGGCCACAAAGTCTGAGCCGCCCTCCGCTTTACGCTTGCCATTGTAACCTGTACCTGCCGGATTGGCTTGCGCCGGTTTACCGTTTTGCTCGCCTTCCCGGATTTGTCTCCGTCTGCATCTGGATATTTGGTGTTATCAGAGTCCCCATACTTTACCAAAGCGCTCATGAGCGTTCCCATGTCGTTGCAATCGCGCTTGAGCCGTCCCAGCTTCAGTCTCAGAGACTCGAACCGGCAATTGTTCTCCAGGGTCACTATCGCTATACTGGGATTGATGCTATTGGAGGAGTGCAGGATTTCTGATACTCGCCGCACCCAACTGCTTGTGGTCTCTTGCTCTCCTTGAACACATGCTGCTAAGTCAACCACAAACATTGGCTGTTTGCACGTGTCTTTGAAATTACTGATAAACCAGCGATGCAACTCACCCCATGATCCGATGGAGTTAGGTGGTAAACCCTTTAACCATGTCCGGGCCGTGCCCTCAAGCATCATTGTGAAGTATTTAGCACATGCAGCTTCGTCCACGTCAAGCATCTCCATAGCCATCTCATAACTTTCAACCCATGCCTCCGGAGCTAGATCCGCCGTGTAGTTGGGTACCTTGCACGGGCCTTTGAAGTCCTTGGGTAATTTCACATTTCGTAAAGCGGGGATGAGACACTGCACCCCGAAGGAACTGTACATGCTTCCTGTTTCTGTGGTGGTGGGGTGAACCGGCGTTGCTTGCCTGGCCTGGTCCACCACCTCTTGGGCGTGTGCTCCTTCTCCTGCCGGATTATCTTGCCTCTGCCGGTGGCGCCTCCGCGCGCTGCTAGATACAGCCGGTTCATCTAGGTGCCTCGTGTAGCTCCAGCTCGGGAGGGGGGTTGAATGAATCCTCTCCCGGCTATAAGAATACGCCTGATGCTGTGTTAACGCCATGTCCAGCAACCCCTTAGCCCGTCATGCCTCCATTGCTATGGGGGACGTCCCCTCAATGGGAAGAGCGGCCAGCCGTGAAGCGGCGGCGACAATGTTATCCAACGGGTTAGAATAATGACCGGGAAGGGTGGGTACGTGCGGTGTTGGCACAACTTGGCGGTTCCGCTCTGTGGCTGGCGGCTGAACCGACGCGCGTGTCCCCGGGGCTCCTCCCCGGTTTACCTCTGGGCGGTTACTGGCTCCCGCTCCTGGTGTGCCAAAGAGATTCCTTGCCTCATAAACCGACAGTAGACGAGTTTGTTGCCTTCTGTACATTACCTCCTGTGAAGCGTTCTGATCCAGCCTGAGCCGAAAAGCTTGGGAGTCTAGCTCTGCCTGCCTCGTAGCCATCCTGGCTTTATTCGCATCCAGATCCAACCTAGCTTGCTCAATCCGGCTCTTCAGCTGAGCGATCTCCGCATCATGCCGCGCCTTGTCGGCCTAGGCTACTTCTGCTATTGCGAGCTCCGTCAGGGTGTCGACCAAGGTGAATTTGACGTCAGAGGGAGACGGGGGAAGGTCTCCAACTCTGGCTCCCACTGCCTCTGAGGTTATCGCCCTAGTCGTTGAGGGCTGCTGCGTAGATTGTGATCTGGCCATGAAAACAGCAACCCTGTTTGGCGGATCAAAGGGGTCCGGAATACTATCACCACCGGACACGCCCTCGGACCGGCCGGATGAAGGTTCATCATCGGAATAGACAACCGTCTCGCCACCAGAATCCGATCCGTCCTCGGCTTGTACTCCATGCACTTCTCCAACGAAAACACGCTTCATGGCGGGCTGAATCCGGGCCGATCTCGCACACTGAGCCTACTCGACGATGTTGGGGAAGATGTCCGACTCAGGCCCCGGTTCACCGATCTTGCCGATGAAGACGTGGATGCCACCGAAGGGGACCCGGTACCCGTATTCGATTGAATCGGCCTCGGGGCCCCAGCCAGCGTCGTCGATGTAGACCCGGCCGCGACGACTCTTGGTCATCCGGCCCACTGCGTAACCCTTGAGCCCTTCAAAGCTGCCCTTCAAGAACTCAAAACCATCTTGCGATAGCCCCACGGTGGGCGCCAACTGTCGTGGAATTAGCATGGCAGATGTCTGGTTTAGCGGACTTAGGTGTGATGCCATCGCTCGGGTTAGCTTGAAGGGGTTAAAGCGGACGAAGGACACATGGAGTTTTATACTAGTTCGGCCCCTTCGATGAAGGTAAAAGCCTACGTCTAGTTTGGTGTGGTATTGCTTGGGCTTCGATGACCAGGGAGCGAATCCGCTTGCCTGTGTCTCGAGCTGTTGTTCCTGTCCCTGAACCGTCGCCGGGTCGTCCCTTTATATAGGAGGCGACGCCCGGTCCGGTTTACAGAGTCCCGAGGCCGGCTCATAAACGTGTCCGCCTCGGTCCCTAATCTTTCTATCTTACATCCCAAGTTACATGGTATGACGGTTTACAGATCATGGGCTTTATACATGGGCCCTAAGGATCGACGGACTATGACCTCTATTATAAATCCTACTGGGCTTGTAATAATACAACCTTGTCAGTGTAATCTGGACCTTTCTGGCCGGTTTATATCTGCTAGTAATATCCCTAACAATCCCCATAGACCCAACCACGTTAGGAATGCCAAATCAAGAAACATAATGCCGGTTCATTGGTTCTTAAGGCGGCATGAGTGGAACAAAACACCGAGTAAAAGGCCAAGCCTTCCACCCATTGCCAAGTATATATGTGCATTAATGCAATAAGATATATTGTGATATTCCAACATAATCCTGGAGCAATCTTCATCTTAACCTACATCTAACAACGCTATAAGACGGGCTAAGCGGGCGGTAACATAGCCAAACAACGGTTTGCTGGGAAGGTCTCAAAGGTTAGAGGTTTCATGGCAACAAGGAGAGAGGCTGACAATAAATGATGGGTAGCGCGACATATAGCGATAGCATCAAGACATCTAGCATAGCAATGATAGTAATGAGATCCAAGTTGATGGTCATCTTGCCTGAGATCCCGCAAGGAAGAAGAACGAGTCCATGAAGAAGACGAAGAAGAAGCCATGAAGACGAACCAAGTGTAGTCGAACGAATCCTCACGGCCGCAACGAAACAAGCACTAACGAGAAGAAGCAAGCAACACGGTAAACACACAACACATAACAAGACATGATGCTCAAATAAGTATGATGCAAGACAAGTCTATATGAAGCCAAACATGGCAAGTGATGATGCATACAAGACCAACACAACCAAACATGTTTAAATGAGGCCGGAAACAACATATAACAACTTCGGTAAGTCCTCATATGCAAATTTTGAAATTGTTCTAGATCTGAACAAACCTTAAGTTCAAGTTGTTAAACAACAAGTTTACATGCACCATGATGATCTACTCTAAATTCTACTCAAGTTACATATCAAGTTCATTTAATTCGGAGCTACGGCCTAGAAGACATGAGCAAAACAAGTGAAGCATGGCAAAGATGAGAGATGCATTCAAACAACAAGTAAACACACTCCAAACAGGTATACAACATGTTATTATGCATCCACATGCAAAAACACACAAGTTTCATATAGGACACGCTCAAAACGGAGCAACGGTTCATCACATACACACGAAGCAAGTTTGAAACACAAACTGTCCAAAAACAGCAAGTAGGCATATAGTTGGCATCAAAACAACATGATACAATAACATTTCATGGCATCAAAGGGCAAGGTAAGCATGTACATGTCAAGCACTACAAGCATGATCACAGAGGTACTACCAAACACCACTTCAACATGCTCAAAACATCACGGCAAGATTGCAAAAGATAACGGATTCACAGACTTAGTGAAATAAACTAAACATGGCAGCAGCAACGACAAGTAGACATGTTTGCAAGCTTGTGCAACTCATCTCAAAGCATATCATGGCATGTGAATATAACCAACATCAAGAGGAGATTTTTATGAAGCTACTCATGGCATGAACATGGTCATAGGATGCATAGAACACTAGCTATTCACATGGCAAAACTGAACTTACTGTTAACAGGCTGAAAGAAACATTTTATAGAAACTTAGGAGCATGAAAACAACAAGCTACAGCAGGCCATACTTGCAAACAAGGGCATGGATGGATAGAGCATAACATGGACATCAAGGCATGGTCACTGGACATTACACAACATGCATAAATTTGAGTGGGGCATCAAGCAAACATGGCATCAAGATATAATAGTTTCAGACTTAGCAGTTTTAAACAAGTCATAGAAATCAGCAACAACGAGTAGGACACTTTGAAAGCTTGTTGGACTCACCACAAGGCATATCATGAAAAATGGATTGCACCACAGCAAAGATGACATGATTGTGCTTCTAAAACATATTGACATGTAGCTCAAACAAAAATCACACATAAAGATATGAAAAAGACAAATCAACATCTCAAAACAGTTTTCATCACTAAACAACAATATGCACTCTATCAACAGAGATAAACATGGCAATATGGCACCTAACATGAATGCAATAGCCACCATCATGTAGATCACTTCACAATGAACATTTTGACATATCATACACTCCATTTGGACCAACATGCACAAAGTTACACCATCACAAACATGCTAACATATTGTTGACATACAACAAGAGCTGGACAGTAAAATCACATAGCAGTTTTGCAACGAAGATTAAGACAACAAGATGAACAGTAACATGCATGTAAAAGGTACTAACGTGTAGAGCACTCTGAGACGAACATTTCGATATATCATATGCTCAATTTGGGTAACCATGCACAAAGTTATAAGCATCACAACATGGCAACATAATAAGACAATTCAGGAACATAGTAGAAAATAGACCTCGTGGGGGGTTCGGGTGGACACGTTCGGGTCCAGGCGGACATGTCCGTCGGCTGGGCGCTCGGGCCCACTTAGCAATGACACGGCGAGGGGAGGTCTGTACATGTCCGGGCTGGACAGACGTGTGCGGCACGGCGAGGCCCGAACCAGATCTGGCCCGATCCGGCCGGCGGCGACAAATCTGGCGAGAACGTGGCCGGCGGCGAGTGACCTCGGCGGTCGCCGGCGACGAGGATGGCGCCGACGAGGACGGAGAAGGCCGGAGGGAGGTAGATCGGGACCGGGGCGGCCGGATCCGGTGGCGGCGCGACCGGACCGAGCGGACGGCGGCATGGTTGGTGTGGCAGCGGCCAGGCGAGGTCTGACGAGGGCGCGGCATAGCGACGGCGCAGCGCCGGCGAGCGACGAGGCGGGACGGTGCACGCGGGGCGAGGCGCTGGTGAGCGGCGGTGAGGAAAGTGGAGGGAGGTGCGGGCGCTGGGGCCTCGAGCGGCGGCGGCGGGAGGCGGAGCACGGCTTGCGGAGGCGGAGCAGGCGGGCTCTCCTAGCGGCGCGCGGCCCGGTTCGAGCCCGGGCAAGCCAGTGCTGGGCCTGCAGGGCCGCGGCGATGCGGTGAGGCAGGTGGGGCGCGTAGCCTCTCCCGGTTGGCTGGAGAGCGCGGTCAGGCGGCGGCTGGCCAGTGGCTCACTGCCATGTGGCGGATGCGAGTTCGCCGACGTCGGATTTCGAGGGGGATAAGGGAGGTGGCAGCGGCTGATAATTGGAGGGTGCGGAAATCAAGGAAGAAGGTGGGAGGAGGCCAAAAATGGACTAGGGGGAGTTCATTTATAGTAGGAGGGCTAGGGTTAGGGGATATAGTCTGTTTTCAGACCGTTTGATCACCATTCGACGGTCCAGAGTGGAGGGGAGGTAGGTAGGGTAGTGTGCTGTGTAGAGGTTATTGGGCTGAGAAGAGAGGAGAGAAATGCAGCCCGGCAACTATCTCCGGATACCGAAAACATCAGACGAAAATACCGACAATGGTGCCGCTGCGAGTATAACGGTTGGGCTATCAAACGGACTCCGAATGCGATGAAATTTTGCAGGCGATCTGCCTACACTATAATAAGACCGCACGTCAAGTTTCATCCCATTCCGAGATCATTTTCCAGCCACTCATACCAGAGGTACCGCGGGCGCGTGTGAGTGTGTCTGGGCTCATAAAGGACAACGGAAAGTACGGGCGGACTCGGAAGGATGCAAGTTTGAAAAAAAACATGCTCATGCAATGCACACAATGACATGGTGAAATGCAACACGCAAGCAGATGACATGGCAAAGGCAGCGAATAACTGGCTGACACCTGGCGCATCGGTCTCGGGTCGTCACAATAACCATTCAAACCCTAGGTTTAAACAACCTGTGCTTCTGTCATTCTAAAAATTCCCAAATAATTCTCATAATTTTTTGGGTCATATCTTACTCAAATATGGCAAAACATTTCATTGCCATGTTCAAAAATAATCCTCCAATAATCATTTTCCTATATTGTCCTAAATGGCACTTTGTTAAGAAAGTGCTATTTATCTTTGCCCATTTGACTCCAAACTTTTTGGACACCTTTTCCTGTGCATATCATTGCCCTATGCCAAATTTCGACTTCATTAGCCTAGTAAATATTTTCAGCAAATTTCCAAAGTTTCTGTCCAGAAAGGAACGTTGTGAAGGAAGTATATTCTATACATGTCCAAATGTGTTGAAACTTTGCCACATCCTTCATTTGATCAAATCATGATTCTCGACAAAATTTGAGCTTATGTAGATCATCTATGTGAGCCGAGCTCCAAATCTTGGTTTCTGGTCAGATTTTCACTTTGTGAAGCAACCCTATTTTATATTGCTTCATTTGAGCTGAAAATTAACCAAGATATTCTTATATCTATAGCCACTCCCTCCACCAAGTTGTAGCTCTATCCATCTAGCCATTTTCCCTCAGGAATTAATCCTAGTTTATGGTCAGAATGAAGCATTATGAAGCAATTGCCACTTTGGTATTTCCAAATGACATGAATCTTTTACAGAAGCTTCATATTATCAGATAACTCACCTCCACCAATTTTCAGCTCATGACACTTAAGTATGTGTGTGCAACTTCATAGTGTCCTAATCTGGCCAGTTTTGCACTTTCTACATTAACCCTCATCTAAACTCCTAATCTTAGGATGATTTTTGGTGATCAACATCATCTTAGTATTTGGTCATCACCAGACAAATCCTTTCCTTCGTTCCCAAGCTGGTGTCCCCACTGCACAGCACCAACACTTGGTTGTTGGTCTCCATTGGGGCCATATGCAAATCTCTTCTTTGACCGTAGGATCTTTTCTTCCTTCGTTGCACCTAAGGGCACAAAATACTATCTAACACACAAGGTCGTTCCGTACAAAGCGCGCCGCTTGTTCTAGTGCCCGTGGTGATCACACTGGCGTCATGCATCTTGCAAGCTCTGGATCAATATGACCACTGTATTCGTCCCCTCCCTCGTTGTCTCGGCCTCAAACGTTGTCCAGGAGCTTCCCCATGAGCCTCTGCATCGCCCTGTGCCTCTGCCTCATCATTGTTTGCCTTAAATGCATCGCCGTCGCCATGCATGTGGCGCGTACTGTCCCTGCACCTCCATTGTTGGCTAGCTGAGCTCGCCCGTGAGCTCTCAAACCCTCTTCCGCGTCTATGTAAGCACGCCCGAGGTCCTCCCGCACCCCAGCAGCCTCTCCCTTGGCTCATTCTCCCACCAGAGTACTCGGCCTCGGCTTAATTCCGGCCAAACCAAGCCCCCCTCGCCGTTCCAAGCTGTCCACCGAGTCCCCCTCATCTCCTCAAACCACCCGACCTCTCTAGTTCATCGCCGGAGCCCCTCTGGCCGCGAGTCCCTAGCCCGGCCACCGCCTTCACCGTTCTGGCACCTCATCGTCTGGCCGTCCCGAGCCCCCTCGTGCCTCCCCGACCTCCTCGGAGTGCTCCCCACCTCTCGTAGAGCCGCCCCACCCCATCAGCCCAAGCTGGAGCGCCCTACTTTGCCGAGCTCCACCTCCTCATGCGCCTCTCTGTCCTCCTCGAGTCTCCTCCCGTCGAAGCCGTTCCAAGCCTCGAGGTGGCCGCTCTTGGACTGAACGGAGGAGGAACGACTCCGCGCACCCGCTGGTGGCCTCGCCTTGGCCAACGTAGGCCGGAGCAGGCCGGGCCACCACCGGCTTCGCCCTGCCTCGCCTCGTCCTCTGTCTCGCTCTGGGCCAAGCGAACGAGGAAGGACACGAGCGCCCGTGTCCCCTCCCACTGCGCCTGGACCCCACATGTCATCCTTTGCTAGTTCACCCCGTCACCGCCACGTCACGTTAGTGGAGACGTATTCTTAGAAATACGTTTTCCTCTCTGGAAACTGGACTTTCATTCTACTTCAGCCCACAATGCATTTCCTCAGTTCTGAAAACGTATTTCACCTTATGCACTTTCTGTTTCAGCAACCAGGGACTTGTTGGTGATGAAAATATTCACATATTAGTCCATGTTCTTCCTCACCTCATAACTTCGCGACCGTAACTCTGATTGAGGTGAAACAAACGCTCACTTCTTCGTATCGTCGAGATCTTTCTGGTGGTACCATTTTCACTAGGTGTTCACATTGTGAAAATGACCACTTTGCCCTTTCCCTATTCTAGCCATTTCCGAGAGAGAACCGTCCGGCGTTTCGTTCTACGGCTTCACCGCACTTCTTCCCGGAGTCTCCGTCACTGCAGGCAAGCCACAATAACCACTTGCATGATAGACATTCAGTAGCCATGGTTTCTACTTGAATATTTAATAAATGTTTGCATGTTTTCTTCCTGCTTGTTTGCTGCTACTGTCGCTGTTTCGGCTATGCTCTTGGTTTCATGCTATGTTCCGATGCTTCTTGTTATCTTGTACGACTTGCTAGTATCATGTTCATATGTCTTGCTTGGTAGTGGCACATGCTGGTAGTAGTGATGTTCATGCTGATGAATGTTTATCGTCTGTTGTCAAGTACCATTGATATGCATGTTCCGTTGCAGTTAGCTGGTTACACGCTTCCTTTGTAGTGTTCTTGCTATGTTCTTGCATGGTGTTTATTTATGATGCTAGTTGTCCTGCTATGCTCATGTGTATTGTTATGATCATGCTCGTCAGTATGCCATGCATTGTTGGATATATGCTTCATTGTTGTTATGCAAGATGATTTATTATGGTTGCACATCCATGGTCATGTTGGTATCATGCTCATGCATTGTAGATGCGTCATGTTATTTTGTTATGACTCAGCTTAATGCATTCAAGTTTAATTGGATAATAATGAACTTGAACACCTATTGGCTGAGTCATGGTGCCACCAAATTGAGCTGACCAGTGCAGCCACACTAACCTTTATGGGAAGGTCCTAACTGGGTCTATTGTCATGCCTCTCGCTGGTGCCTCCAAGGAGGGAAGGTTGTGGGCGCGCGCTACCCTAATCAGGTAGGCGGACATGAGCCTTGTGTGCCCATTGCTATTGTTGTTGTTATGGTACCTTGTACATGTTTCAGACCGTTTATGTTTTGCCACGACGATGGACGTGGATGTCACGGGTTAACATTGGGGCCACCCATGGCTTAGCCCAAAGGGGATTTTGTTGGAGTGGCAGGGAGAGTGTCATGGTGGTAGATCCGTTTTGTCGGAATGTCGTTGGTCCACCCGTATGGGAGTGTGAGGCCATGGGTTCCGTGGTGTGGGTACAGTGTACTAACCTCTGCGGAGTGTTTAATCTATCGATAGCCGTGGCCGTGGATAAGTGTCCAGTTCGTAGTCGGTCACACTATGAGCCAATAATAATAACAATGCGCTTAATAATAAACCCAGTGCGATGATGAGATTGTAGATGAACCCACAGATGGTTTCCGTTGTGATCCGTGAATGATCACCATGTTGATGAAACCCATGAATGGTTTTCGTTGTGATCGTGAGATCATCACCGAGGTATCGTGGATACCGAGTTGATGGATATTTGTGGTATTATGCGAGAGTCACGAGTAAAAGTCAAGCTCGTTGTATTCATGTAATGATTACTACGGTATGGTAATACCAAGCTTGATTGGATCCTGAGATGATCTTGTGATGTACGTAATGGTAAGTTGGTGCATGTATTGGTTACGAGGTAACCTAAGCAGAGTAAGCCGGTGCATGAAAATGTTAACCTGTTGCCTGCAGTATCATCATGTTCATATGCTCATGCCATGCTATAATTGTTCTGGTTGTATCATGTTCAATTGGTGCATGCCATGTTGTTCTCTTAGTATCATGTTCATGATTGAATTAACCGGCTAATGCCATGATGTTGTTTGTCTTGACTGCTTTTAATTTATTGTGAGCTTGCAAGTACATTCAATGTACTGAACTGGCGTGTCATGCCAGTTCGCAGGTTGTGCATGGATTGCTTGCTTGTTTGGTGTGGTTCCTGTGTTCGGGAGCAAGGATAAATGTTCCAGCTAGAGTCCCTGTGGATTGGAGTTCATCATCGCCGTTCGTTGTTTCGCTGCCAGTAGAGGTTCCGCTTCCTCGAGTTGTTATTCTACTTGCATAGAGCAACTATGGTTGACGTAATGTCACCGTGTCGGTGTTATTCATTATAATATCGGAGACTTTGTATTCGTATTCATGTTGTAATAGAGAGCGGGTTTGTTTTATGCTAAGTAGTGTCGTATTCCAGAAGACTTCGCCTCGATCTCTGGGCTGAAATACGTGGCATTCGGGTTTCTCTGAGCCGGGGTGCCACAGTCAGTTAAGGATACCAATGTTTGGTAGTTAGTAGGAAAACATACACATAACTCAGTTCTTATGGACGGTCCCAATTAGATAACCCACCATGTACTCCTACATGGCCTCTCACCGCTACCTTTACCAAATCGTGTTCACACACTTAACTCTCAGCATCAAAACATAGCATATCACTCCAATCCATTCTCAATGAATCAGACCTGAGACAACTCTAAGCAGTAGCAAGCATAGCATGGTAGGAACACAACATGTCTCAATCAACTCCTACACATGCTAGTGGGTTTCAACTATTTACTGCGGCAATGACAGGTCATGTAGAGGAATGGGTTCAACAACCGCAACATAAAGTAGAAGTTGAATCCTTGTTGTCGTAATGCAAGAAAAGAGAGCACAAATGAGAGAGTGTGATTGTACCGGGATGAAGAAGGGGGGGGGGGGTTGCTTTCCTGGTAGATCAATAGTAGAGCACTACTCCTCAGACATGTACTCTAGAATGGTCTCCGTAGCAGGGCTTATTGAGAAGAACGGTGCCCGCAATCAATACACAAGCATATGCAACAATATGAAGCATGATCATGACATGGCAAAAGGAGGTTGTATGGGCTAATGCATCTAGTAACCAGATTAGATGAAGTTTATTTGGATCAAACATACAAATTCAAATTCCATATATGGTAATTCAAATAACATTTAATTGATTAGACCTGATCAACATGTATAACTTGTTTTGTCATGCATGAAAATGGTACAAAAGGATATAATGAGATTTTCTGATAATTTTTTATATATAAATTATTGGAATCTGAGCGACAGTTGATTTTATATGAATTTTTGAAGTTTTGGCTAAATTTTGGAATTTCCTGAATTATCTTAAATCCAGAAAATTATTTACTCCATCATGCCTGCGTAGCAAGTCAACAATGCTGACCAGAGTCAAACCTGACACGTGGGGTCCACTCATTAGTGAGACAAGGTTAATAGACGTGTTTAATTTAGCCTAACAATAGATTACGGGCACCGAGGCCCACTTTGAGCGTCACACGCAGGTGATTAGTGCTAATTAAAAGCCTGACTGGCCGGGCCCACCGATCAGTGGCTTTGCCTGGCAAGGTCGTTGCTGGCGGCCTCCAGTCATGGCGGTTTTCTGCCCTACGGCCCACGGGAGCGGCGGTCAAGGCCACCAGGAGGTAGCCCGGGCACGTCCGCATCCAGCGGATGCGACGTGAGGATGCGGGGTGGTCGGCGCTCGCTGTAAAGGAGCTCGCGTGGCGGCTGGAGTTCAGCTCGAGTGGGCGCAAGGCTGCGGGGTGCGGGAAACCAAGGGAGATGGGGGTTCGATGTGGTGACTTACAGCGGATCCAAAGGTGTCAATGGCGAGCTCAGGGATGGTTGGACATCGACGAAACAACGGTCAAGATCTCGGTGAACGGAGCTTGACGACGAGGCCGACGACGATGATAAGGGCCATCGTGCATCACTTGGCTTGGTGGAGAGGCGTACGGCGACGCGGCGGAGCGATGGGACATGTCCGCGGGGCGAGGCGGTGGTTGTGGCTACGGCAGCGACGAGCAGCGGCAACGGTAGTGCTCGGCTGTTCGCGTGGAAGATATACAGAGGGGAGGATAGGGATTGGGGACATCAAGAGGGGTCCGGGCTGCTTCACGGCGACGCTGGCATGTCTGCGGTGTCGCGGTGGAAGCAGGATGTGTCTTGGCGCGTGCACGCGCGCTCTGGCCACATGCCGTGTCTGACTGGCGATAGGAGGGGGACAACTGGCACCATGGGCCAATGGGCCGCATAGTGCTGGGCTGGCTGGACTACACAGGTAGGCGCCAAGTAAGCTTTTTCCTATTTCTGTTTTTTCTGTTTTTGTTTTCTGTAATTTGTTTTGATTTAGTTTTAGTACTAAACCATTTTATTAAATTTTGATTCTTTTATGGGCACTCACTAAATTATTTCAGAGACCCTAACACAGTTTCAAAATATTTAGAGTTGTAAAATTAGTAATAGGATTGTAATGCCCCAACTCAAGTACATATTGGATTAATTCAAAGCCCGTTTATGTCCTGGAAAAATGTGCACCATTTTTTTGGTTTAGGTTTTCACGTTCTGCCATAATTCATGAACAATTTTTATGGCCATTTTGGGTTCATTTAAAAAGATTTTACTTGAACTTGTTTGATTTAGTTTGATGCTAGGGTTTGGAACATTCCCCAATTCAAGTTTAAAAGCAATTTAAACATGATGGAAACAAATAACAACTAGCCTAGGTCATTACCTGACTAGGGATGTGACAAACCATCTCTCGGCTGATGTACGTGCTACATGATACCAGCAGGCCCTGCGTCGCTATCATAGCCGCATGGTCCATGCCCGGAGTCTTGAGGAAGGCGACCTTGTCCTTAGGCGTGTTCATTCCGCCAAGGGTGCAAACAAGTAGATGCCGAAGTGGGAAGGCCCTTAATGGGTAGTACGAGTCACCAGAACTTTTGCAGTCTGTATGGAGACCGGAGATGGCATTCAAATACAAAACTCATGGAACATTGAGCATCTTCGTAAGTTCTAACCGTAAGGCGTGGCTGTCAGGCCCTGCCCAGCAGCCACCCTTTTGTACAAGCCTTCACGATGCTGCATGTAACCCTTTGTACAAAGCCAGGCGCACCGAGCTGCAGATAAATAAAAGAAGTGCATGGGCCCCCCTATAAAACTGCATGCATGCATAGCTTTGCATAAGCATCTCATGAGCATATAGACAAGGACATATGCTGCTATGTTTCCTTCTGCACTAACTGCAGGTTTCTTGCCACGGACCCAGTCCTGGAAAGAAGAAATGGAAACAAGCCAACATACCGATCCCCGACAACCAAAACAGATAAGTTCCATTTCTTTCTATCCATTTGTGTTTCTCTAAGAAGAACTTGTGCATTTGAAAGACCTCGTCACCTCCACAGCATTTGTGCTCTCATTTTATGGTTCAAACAACACTTCGTCTAAGATGGTTGTAGTTGCATTTGATAGAAGGGGTTCGACAAAGGGCTGGTTCCCTTCCACAATGTTATACTCGGCAGGCCAAGCCCCACGGGAACAATGGAAGGCACCGGGAAGACAATGCTGGGAAAAGCTTGTTTACCTGAAAGTAAAGAGGTGTTTTTCCTCTACAGAGATAAAGTACATGCACAAGTGCCCGACATGACTTTCTTTCATTTAATTAACATGCTGATAAGCGAGTGCAAATCTTACATAAGACAAACATGGATAGAAGAGATTACATATTTGAAACTGAAGTTTGGTGAACGCATACATATTTTAGACTCAAAAAAGATAAGTGTCCCGTAATACCTTTCGTGTCCCTCTCCTCCAAGGAACTACATTGGGAGGTGAAGAGGGAAAAAGGAGAGCCTAGGTAGAAGCCCAGCCTGACCCCGTCAAGGGCTGCTAGGAGCAGCCTGGCAAGAATGGGAGGGCCAGGTCGAAGGTGATGGTGGAGGAAGCAGTGCAGACGATCCCCTGGTCACCGCCACTAGGGCCAGCAGGACGTGACAGGGCGAATGAAGCCGAAGACCATAAGGAAGCCTGTCGGGCCCGAGCTGGAAGGCTACTAGAGGAACCAGATGCACTGTCCACACCTCCACAACCAACTCCCCGGTAAATCACCTTGCCGGAAGGAGAAGGCAAGTGAAGGTGGTGGTGCCGCCGACTGACGGAGATGGTGCGACTGGTGTTCAGCCGGAGTCGGAGCCATCGTCCTCCCCATCGGCTCTGACGTTATCATCGTCACCGTCCTCCTCGTCGTTGTCGCTCAAGGAAGAGCTTTCGTCGTCGGTCGAGCTCTCCATGCAACACCCTAAGGGAGCACCTGAACGCCCGAAGACCTTGACAGAGAGCAGGGCCGCGTCCATTAATTTAAAATGGAGGACGTTCCCCGCGACCAAGCGATGGGCACGAGCGAACATTTTCCAGCCACACCGGAGGAACATAACATGAGGGGCCGAAAACTCTATCTTCATCTGCATGCTGCCGTTACAGCAACCCCTCATCTGTAGCCTCAGTACCGGCAGCTGGTCCACCTCCATCAGCCTTGCGAAAGGAGTGGGAAGCTGAAGACAACCACGCAGGGGACCAGGCAGCTTGACGAAGAATTCCAATGGTTGGTACCCGACGTGGCCTTCAGGCGGCCACGGAGCAATCGGGGTAGGAATGATCATGACACCACCACGTCCTCCTCGGCCCTGGGCGCAGTGATGGACACGCCCCCACCCTACGCCTCCACCACGAGCACTGGGTTCTGCCACCGTGTCACCAATCGGGGAAGGAAAGCGTTGTCTAGACGAGGCTCTCGTCACTGCCACTGGAACGCCAGCGCACCCCCTTCATCTCACCTTTTGAGGGAGAAAAAGGAGATGAGTGGAAAGAAGAAGAAGATGTGTGTGAGTTAGACCCTCGTCTGTTTCCCTTTTTATATGTAGATTGGGCTACGGGCTGGCTCCTCACCCAGAAGACCACCACCCCTCTCCACCAATCCGACTCCTCTGTGCCACTAACGGCGCACAGAACCAAGACCTACCTACTACGCCAATCCGCGGAGTCTGGCTTTCAGCCATGGCGCTCCTCCCTGCGCCCGGCATTTTCGCCACCAACCATATGCAATGCATGCATCATACGTGGCGGAAACGACAGGAACAACGTATGGGTAAAAAGTCAGTTGTCATCCCATGAGTGTGGGACAAGCGCAACCAGCGGGTCGTGGCATAAAGGTCACCCCACAACGTCTCGCACGACTGGCGGGAAAAGCAGAAACTTCCCTCATTCACGCACAGGTTAATGAAGAAGCTAGGGAAATATCAAAAGTAAGGTACCACGATCCCTCTACCTATGTACTTGATAGGGCCTACCTCAAATATGCTCGGCAGTGCGTTCGGGCCAAGCCCAGGGGCTGCTTTCGGTGCAACAAACCCTGGCATATGTTTCCCAGACTGTACACAAGCACAGAGGCAAGGTTGCAACAACAAAACAAGACCAAGCTAGAGACATAGATTTTTCATGAAATAAAGGGCAGATCAAGAAGACGAAGAGAAGACAAAGGAGGAATATATCACCAAGGAAAACCTCCCTTGCTGCGCAGGAGAGCCAACCAGGTTGAGGTCACACCAAAGACAAGTCTCGGGACTCCTTCGGTAGGCTTGCCAGGGACGCCGAGGGTGGATCACCCCACCAAGACATCACCACTCCAGCTCACCGCAATGCCAGTCACCCATCGGTGCTGCGTCGAGCCCCCATATGATTAAGTGGCATCCACAAGCATGTGGCAGCCACCCAGAAGGTGTTTTTTCTCGAAAATACACCCGTACAACGGCGTGTTAGGCGTATAGGGCAAGAGACAACAAAAGTGGCGGGGCAAGGCTTGCTGGGCTAATGCACGATGTGACACTAAGCGGTACATTTAATGCGCCCTTTCATGTCTACGGAGTTAGGTATGATAACACTGTTTGCTATCTAATCAGCCTACTCTGACCGTGTCACCACTGTGGATACCCCTTGAACTATAATAGGAGGACCAAGGCAAGCTAGAAAAGGATTCGAACCCTTGTATAGTCATACGCTTGTAGCTGCCCTTCCGGAGGCTACCTTGCTGGGCTTGAGCACTACATGATCCTCGCGCTCCCTCATCCAATCCACCAAAGCAGGAGTAAGGTTTTACCCTTCGCAGTGGCCCAAACCTCAGTAAAAACCACTGTGTTGCCATCGCCGTGCTGCCTCTACGGTCTTTGCTCTTTGTGCGATGTGTCGTTCTCCCTTGCCGAACCAAAAGGGGCCAATAGCCCCATAGGTGATCGTGTTTTCCCATGACAAAGATGCTCTACATGTATCTCCGAAGGTGTATGTTGAATTGACATGGATCGAGATTAGGATTTGTCACTCCGTGTATCGGAGAGGTATCTCCGGGCCCTCTCGGTAATACACAACACAAGAAGCTTGTAAGCAAAATGACTAAGGAGTTAGTTATTAGATGATGTATTATGGAATGAGTAAAGAGACTTGCCGGTAATGAGATTGAACCAGGTATAGATATACCAATGATCGAATCTCGGGCAAGTAACATACTGATAACCCATAAGTATAAGGTATCGCAATCGTTTTTGAGGGTAGAGTATTAGACCCAAATTTATTGATTCGACACAAGGGGAGCCAAAGTATATTCTCAAGTATTAGAAGATGAGTTGTAATTTCAACCACACCTAGAAAACTTAATATCCACAACAAAGTATTTAGTAGCAAAGTAGTATGGAAGTAGTGGTAACAGTGGCAAATGTAACAGTTGTAGTTTTGTAGTGATGGTGACAGTAGCAGTAACGAAAGTAACAAAGCAAGTATCAATATGGAACGAACTCGTAGGCAATGGATCGGCAATGATAGGTGTCGGATAATATTCATCATGTAGCAGTTACAACCTAGGGTGGCACAGAACTAGCTCCAATTCATCAATGCAATGTAGGCATGTATTCCGAATATAGTCATACGTGCTTATGGAAAAGAACTTGCATGACATCTTTTGTCCTACCCTCCCGTGGCAGCGGGGTCCTAAGGGAAACTATGGGATTTTAAGGCCTCCTTTTAATAGAGTACCGGACCAAATCATTAGCACTTAGTGAATAAATGAACTCCTAAAACTATGGTCATCACCGTGAAGTGTCCCGGTTATTGTCACTCCAGGGTTGCCGGATCATAACACATATTAGGTGACTGTAGACATGCAAGATAGGATCAAGAACACAAATATATTCATGAAAACATAATAGGTTCAGATCTGAAATCATGGCACACGGGTCCGAGTGACAAGCATTAAGCATGGCAAATTTATAGCAACATCAATCTCAGAACATAGTGGATACTAGGGATCAAACCCTAACAAAACTAACTTGATTACATGACAAATCTCATCTAACCCATCACCGTCCAGCAAGCCTACGATGGAATTACTCACGCACGGCAGCGAGCATAATGAAATTGGTGATGGAGGATGGTTGATGACGATGGCGGCAACGATCTCCACTCTCCGGAGCCCCGAACAGACTCCAGATGAGGTCTCCCGATGAAGAATAGGAGGTGGCGGTGGCTCCGTATCGTAAAACATGATGGTATCTTCTCTCTTATTTTTTTCTCCCCGAAATAGGTTATATCGAGTTGGACTTGGCGTCGGTGGAGCTCTAGGGGGCCCACAAGGTAGGGGGGAGCGCCCCCCACCCTTGTGGCCGGGGTGTGGGCTCCCTCCGGTGATTCATTCCGTCAGTATTTTTTATATATTATGAAAATAATCTCCATGAAGTTTCGGGTCATTCTGAGAACTTTTATTTCTACACAAAAATTACACCAAGGCAATTCTGCTGAAAACAGCGTCAGTCCGGGTTAGTTCCATTCAAATCAAGCAAATTAGAGTCCAAAACAAGGGCAAAAGAGTTTGGAAAAGTAGATACTATGGAGATGTATCAACTCACCCAAGTGTAACGCATTGCTTGTCCTCAAGAAATTCAGTTGATAAACTAAAAGTGATAGAAATTTTTTTACAAACTCGATTTGATCTTGTTGTTGTAAATACGTAAAGCCAACATTCAAGTCTTCAGCAAATATTATGTCGGTGGAGACGACACCTATGGGATCAATGAAATCCCTTCTACGGTTGGCGGGCGTGAGGTTGTGCAACGAGCGGGTCTAAGAGTCTGTACAAGGATCATTTACCCAGGTTTGGGCCGCGAGAATGCGTAATACCCTAGTCCTGCTTTGGTGTGTATTTGAGTGTTCTTGAGTTCTTAAACTAGCTACGGTGCATGCCTTGTCCAAAATATCCGAATGCTTCTCCGGTATGCCTTGGGACTCCTTTTATAGTCAAAAGGGGCTGCCACAATGTCATACAGGAGGTGGAAAGGTATAGAGTGCACATGCTTATCTCATGCCATTATGGGACACGACACATTAAATGCGCTACTTAGGTGTCCACTCGCTTTATCGGGGACGGAAACGAGGCCCGTCCCTTCCACGGCCGCTCTGTCTGGTTGCGACGCGCATCCAGGCCAGCGGGGCAGGCAGCTGAGATGGCGTGGTGGTAGGGTCTTCACGAAGATTTGCATGCCACCACGCAGGTGCTTGACTAGCTGGACTAGGAACCATGCCCTACCACGTGGGTACCTGCCTGGTCTAGTGGGTCGGCCGTCGAGCTGGGGCGATGATGGGGTGGCAAGGTCTTGCCGCGATCTTGCGTCGGTTCCCGAGAAGGGTCTTGCCGAGGCCTCTGTGAGCGACCTCAGCAAGAGACTTGCCGGGGCTTCTGTGAACATCCTCGGCTAGAGGCTTGCCGGGGCTTCGGGGTGTCGTCGGCGAGGAGGTTTGTCGGGGCCTCGTGGGCATCCTGGGCAAGGAGCCTTGTGATCGCCTTGTCTTCTGGTTCTCATCTTAGGAGTCATATACCCTTGTCTTTACAAAGATCTGCATGCCATCACGTAGGCGCTTCCCGAGCCTTAGTTCCAACATTGTTGATGATGCTGGAGCTCCAAGGATCAAGGATGGCTACAACGGAGGCGTTGAGTGAGTTGCTCCGGCAAGGGTTCTTGCCGGGGGAAGTGTGTCTTCTTGCTTGGCCTTCTTGTGCCACCGTCTTGGCGTTGCTCTGGTAGCCTTATGTCTCTGGCTTCCCACCTCTGCCCTGTTATGTGTGGCCGCACGCATGGCTCTGACTGCCCGCGCACAAGTAAGGGGTACAAAGGAGAGCCCCTACTTTTTTACACCGACAGGAGACCCCGGGCCTGGGCCATACATAACCGCGACCTGTTGTTGGGCTAGGCCCAGAAAAGTGCGTTGGCAGTGGGGTTGGATCCTTTTTACTGCTGAAACTCCTCCGGTGGTTGCGCTTCCCCATGATCTGCGCTGACGTGGGCGTCGTGCATGGGGCGGTTGCTGCACGTCCGTGTCACATCGCAGTAAATGTTAAAGGGGGCGGTCGCGCCTTCCCCATAAAAAGGGGAAAAACTGCAGGCGCGCCGCTCATTTACCTTCTGCGCTTCTTCCATCTCGGGTCCGCCGTCTCTCTTCTTCTTCTTTAAGCGAAAAGTTGAAGCTCTTGCCTCCGCCCTTCGCCGCTGTGCTGTCCTTGTTTCTGATTCCTCACCTCTTCCCTAGCCACCATGGCACCGAAGTCCAGCAAGGGCAAGCGAGCGGCCGAGGATGTGGGGGAGAAGGAGTTACCGGAGAGCATGTGGGCGGTGCTTCGGATGCAGCACACCTACTCCCCTCTACGATCGACGCGGTCCATCTCAGGGACTACTTTAGGCCCCTGTGGGGGTGTCAGATGACGGGGCATCCAGCCACACGCGTCGTCCCTGCCCAATTCACTCAGGCTGGCCCGAATCGGTACCCCTTCTTCGTCGACTACTTCTCATGTGGCCTCTGTCCCCCTTTCTCCGATTTCTTCAATGATATCATGCACACCTACGGCTTCCAGCTTATTGATTTCACGCCAAATGCCGTGGCGTGCATGGATTTTTTCACCCACCTCTGCGAGGGTTTCGCCGGGGTGGTTCCCAGCACGGCGCTCTTCTGCCATTACTTCTATCCTCGCATTCAGGTGGGGGACGCCACATCTGGCGGCGTTACCTGGATTTCACGGACCCAGGGGAAGGGTACGTATCCGGAGGGTCCGCAGAAGGAGAGGTGGGAGGAGTGGAGGAGCCGGTGGCTATGGATTGAAGAGGATGACCCACTGGCGTTCTGCCGAGTTCATCAGAGCCCGCCGGTACGCCACAAGGAATGGGGGTATTTCGACGTCAACGACAAGAAGTTCTCGATTGC
Source organism: Secale cereale (assembly GCA_902687465.1). Lineage (NCBI taxonomy): Eukaryota > Viridiplantae > Streptophyta > Magnoliopsida > Poales > Poaceae > Secale > Secale cereale. The sequence continues at coordinate 314,352,863 of LR738712.1, read as the reverse complement.
CACCACTAGGATCCACCGTCTCGCTCAGGCCGGGCTCACCCTTGAGATGATTGGGGCCGATTTCATCTGCCGCCGAATCGCGCCACTGCACAACAAGGGGAGGCCGGCTTGACTTTTCCAGAACACGGCCGACGTTTTGAGGCTCCGCCCTGGCCTGAAGCACAACTTCACGGCGATGGGGCATGCCCATCTTTGCCAGAGGCTCTTCCAGCTTGATGTGGACTGCGATGGCAGGGCTGAGAGGCAAGGGCACGAAGGCCTCTGTTTGGGTTGCCGATGGGAGTGCTCCCGCTGAGAAACAACTCTCGCCAGTCCGCCATCATTGCCATGACGCCGGACTTCAACGCGCATGGCCTTGACCCGGCCTAGGTCGAGCCGCTGGCAGATCAGGTGCAGGAGTTCTTCGACACCTTGTCGGAAGGCTATGTCCGCGAAGAGCCGATGCTCATTCGAGACACCACCAAGGCATAGCTGGATTACATTGCCGCCAGGGCGGTGGAGGCGGTGCTTGCCCTGGAGGCTGGCAGCGCCGGCCAAGTGGAGGACGAGGCCGATGCGGCCGCTGAGGCGAAGAAGCTCGCCAAATGGTCAAAGTCCACTAGGGAGGCCAGCAGCGCCGGCGCTGACGCCGACGCTCCACTTATTGAGGATGTGGTCAAGGAGTCCTCCTAAGGGGAGGTCGAGGCCCTCAACCCTCCGGCCAAGGGGAGGCAGCGCGTCCAGTGGCGGGCCGGTTCTGGTGAGACGGTCCGGCCCAGCAGGATCGTGCGGTGGCAGCAGCCCCAAGAGCAACTCATGCGTGAGACGAGGGCGATGAAGGCCGCGGTGGAGAAGAAGCCGGGGAAGACCGTGGTGGCGAAGAGGACTGAAGCTGCTTTCTCTTCGTCCAAGCGTGGCCGGACCCCGTCTCCTTCTCCTCCTCCCGTAGACGTCGCCATGGATGTAGACTTTGATCTTGGGTCTCTCAGCCCAAGGAGGAAGAGGAAGCCAGTGGCGGAGGACGAGTATGTATTCTGCTCCTTGTATTACCTCCTGACCTCACCTCTGTGCTATCTTTCCCTGATTCGATGTTGTTTTTGCAGGGACAAGGAGACGCTCGCCCAGAGGGCAGCGAAGAGGGCCAGGGCCTCGACTGGTGACAAGCCCCCGGCGGGTACTGCAGGTACGCCGCTGCTAGTGGAGAGCAGCCCGGAGAAAATCCCCCGTCGTAATCCCCATTCTAGCCCCCAGCGTAAGTTCATTACTCACTTACCCACAGATGAACACTGGGGTCTGAGTCTTTGATGCTGACCTTGCTGGGTTTGTAGAAGTGGAATGGCAGCAGGAGAGCCCGCAGGGGGCCACCCATAACATGCTGCCCCACAACTACACCGCCCCGAGGGGCGTCCCCAGCAAGGGCACCGAGCACCGAGCCCACGCCTATGGAGGAGGAGGAGATGAACTTGGGCGCTGGTGACTCTACCCCGGCAACAATCGTTGGCGGGGAGGGTGCCACTTCTTCCCATCCTGGTACGGATAAGTTGCTTGTTTTCTGTCCTTGGTCTATTTTATTCAAGTTGAGCCTTGCCCCTGCTTTGTCTTACCCTTTTCTTCTGGTTTTTAGCCCCACCCTCGATGGACCAGGTGGATGTCGACTCCATCATCGAGGAGGTCGTCATGGACACTGGGGCCGAGGCTGACATGATCGCTGCCGAGGAGGCCGCCAAGACCATTTCTGAGGAGACCGTCAAGGAGCCCACTGGAGGGACCGGTGAGTCTAGCAAGGCTGCTGCTAAGGAGGCCGGCAAGCCTGTTGCCGAGGAGGGTAGCAAAGCTGCTGCCGAGGAGGCTGGCAAGGCTGCTGCCGAGGACCAACCTTCCTCCTCTGTTGCTTCTGGCTCGGGCCGTTACTTCAAGGTGAGCGACGACATGTTCGGCCACCTCCCATGGACGGCAAGCAGCAAGGCGCCAACCGAGGGGGAGGTGTTTGACGATGAGGCGCTTGCCGCCACTGGGCTCGTGGTCGTTGACGAGCCGAGCGTTGGTGGCGACGGTTCTCGAGAAGAGCAGCTTTTGCGGGCCCTGGGTGCCAGCTTACAGAAGCTCCAAGCACTCCACCACGCCCGTCTGGACAAGTCAAAGTCCAGGTCGGCGGTGGTGGATAAGGCGGAGGCGGACTTCCAAGAGCGCGTCGCCCAGACGCAAACTTGGTTTGGCGAGGCCCAGGATGAGCCGATGACTTCCTAGGAGCAGCTGGACGAGCGCGCCTGTGATCTTCTCCTGGTGCAGTCTGATTTTGAGAAGGCCCAGTAGATGGCAAAGGAGCGGTCTGCCCAGGATGAGGCCGACGACATCTAGCACCAAGCTCGATTGGATTCTCAGGAGGAAGACCTCGTCGCTCGTGAATAGGCACTTGCCGCTGCACTCCACGGCAAGGATGACGAGGTCGAGAAGCTTGTCGCGCAGCGGACCCAGGAACTAGAGTAGAGGCACAAAGAGGCACTCAATGCTCAAGCTCTGGTCCATGCCGGCAAGGTGAAAGAGCTGGAGGTGGAGCGGGATGGCCTGAACGAACGGGTCCTGGGGCTAACCAAGGAGAGGGATACGATCAATGCCACCTTGACGGAGGTGTAGGCCGAAGTCCTCGGCAAGGCCGAGCCACTCTCCATGGCCAAGGACTCCATCAAAGACTTGAGGCTGGAGCTGGAGGGCCTCAAGAGGATTCGTTTGGAGGCCAGGGCTCGGGAGGAGAACCTGAACAAGGATCTAGAGAAAGAGAGGCAGCTGCAGAAGAACGACGCCGCTAGCCATGCAGATTACGTGAAGGCCGAGAACCTTTGGATCAGCCGCCTCGTCACTGTCGCGGAGAAGCTTACCACACAGTTGGCCGCCATGGGCATGCCAAACTTCAAGTATTCCCGGGAGGCGAACCTCACTATCAACGCCAGCCTCATCGTGTTCTTCGAGTGCATCCTCGATGCCTTGGAAAATCTCCACTCCGACCAAGCGGTTTATCTGGTCAATGAGTCCTGGAGGATCTGCCGGGGCGCCTTGACCAAGGTTCTCACCAAGGTAGCATACTTGAACCCCGACCTCGACTTCGACGCCGCACTGGAGAGGTTGCCGCATGGTGTAGATCTCACGGCGCTCAAGGAGCGTATCAAGCCCATCATCAGTCGAGTCGATGGAATTCAGAGGGTAGAAGGCCAGCGCCGGGATTAGGCACCCTGTTTCTTATCGCCACTTCAGGTTCACAACCAAGACAATTTTTATCTTTAGTTATAACCGCAGCAACAATTGATGTAATATAACTCTGCAGTACTTTGAAGTGATGCGCGCTATTTTCCTGTTTGATTCCCCTTTGTATGTCCACCCTACGCTTAATTAGATAGGCTTGCCGGCGCGCAAACTCAAGCCACGGCGCCTTGAGGATGGATCCCCAATAGCCTTTCGGGTGTGCTTGCTGCCAGGCAAACCACCTTACCGCTCTCAGCACGGCCGTTTGAACTGTTGAGCGGACTCGAAATAGGACAAAACCATTGCCAGTGATGGAAAGGCTACCCTGCCGTTCTCGATGCAGCCGCTCGAACTGTTGTGCAGACTCGAAACAGGACGAAGGCGTTGCCAATAGTGGAGGGCCCCGATTGCGTACGGGTTTACCATATAGAGAGCAAGATCTCTGAGGAGAATAACCTTATATAGAAAGGAATTACTCAAAGTTTCGCGTGACTTATCTTTTCTGTTGCTGCATGAGCGTCCATTGTATTCGCTGATGATGCCGCACGCTTGGTCATCTTCTTCCTTGGAAACCATGGCGATGAAGAACTACTAAACTAACAGCTAGAACGGATTTTCACAACTGTGCCCCCTACCTGGCACGCCAAAGATGTCGGTGGAGACGGCACCTATGGGATCACTGGCTACGGTTGGCGGGCAGGAGGTTGTGCAAAGAGCGGGTCTAAGAGTCAGTAAAAGGATTGTTTACCCAGGATTGGGCCACGAGAATGCGTAATACCCTAGTCCTACTTTGGTGTGTATTTGAGTGTTCTTTAGTTCTTAAACTAGCTATGGTGCATGCCTCATCCAAAAGATCTGAATCCTTCTCCAGTATTCCTCGGGCCTCCTTTTATAGTCAAAAGGGGCTGCCACAATGGCACACAGGAGGGGGAAAGGTATACAATGCACAAGCTTATCTCATGCAATTACCAGACAAGACACATTAAATGCGCTACTTAGGTGTCCACTCGATTTATAGGGGATGGAAACGAGGCTCGTCTCATTCACGGCCGCTCTGTCTGGTTGCGACGCGCGTCCAGGCCAACGGGGCAGGCAGCTGAGATGGCGTGGTGGTAGGGTCTTCATGGAGATCTGCTTGCCACCACGCAGGTGCTTGACTAGCTAGACTAGGTACCACGCTCTGCCACATGCATACCTGCCTGGGCTAGTGGGTCGGCCGCCGAGCTGGGGCGATGATGGGGCGGCAAGGGCTTGCCGCGATCTTGTGTCTGTTCCCAGCAAGGGTCTTGCCGGGGCCTCTGTGAGCGTCCTCGGCAAGAGGCTTGCCGGGGCTTCTGTGAACGTCCTCGGCAAGAGGCTTGCTGGGGCTTCGAGGTGTCTTCGGCGAGGAGCATCCGAAAAGATAGGTCTAATCATCTCACAAAAGCGTTCAAAATCCTCATCATCCTTTTTCTTGGATGGTTTAGGAGGAAAGAGCATGGGTTTCTGATCCCATGGTTCCCTTTATTGACCATGTTTCCTAGCAATGAAATCTCTCTTATCATAACGTTGTTTCTTTGATTGTGGGTTATCAAGATCAACCGCAGGTTCACTCTCTACATCATTATCATTACTAGGTTGAGCATCAGTATGAACATCATTATTAACATTATCACTAGGTTCATTTTCATTACCGAACCGAGTCTTAGTATCAAAAATAGAAATATTATTGGGATTCTAAGGTGTGTCTACAACAGGTTCACTAGAACTAGGCAAAGTCCTATCAGTTTTATTTTTCTTTTTATTACTAGGACTCGGTTTATCAGTATTAATTCTTTGAGAATCTTGCTCAATTCTCTTAGAATGGCCCTCAGGATACAAAGGTTCCCGAGTTCCTTTACCACCTCTAGTAGCAACCATAACAGGTTTATCATTATTCTTACTATTCAACTCATTAAGGAAATCATTTTGTGCCTTAGGTACTGATACGTCCAAAACGTATCTATAATTTCTGCTTGCTCCATGCCACTTTTGGGTGATATTGCTATGATATTCATACACTTCCATACACTTTTGATCATATTTGGACTAACTTACTAATCAAGTGCACACCAGTGCCAGTTTCTGTTTTCGGCTGTTTTTGTATTTCAGGTTTTCACGTTACGAGAACTGCCAGGAAAAATCCAGAAAAATTATATAAAAAATCAGCGTTCCGGAAACTACCCTGCGTCCGAAGGGCAGCCGGGGGGG
>LR738712.1:314228280-314347390 GCA_902687465.1 Secale cereale | reverse complement strand
CGCGCCCCCCCTGGGCCGCGCCGGGGGGGGGGGCGCCTGGGCCCCCCGAAGCTTCCCCGATGCTCCCCTTTGGCATATATTTAAAGCGTCCTCCGAAACCCTCAGAACAGGAACTTTTTTCGCGAGCCCATCTCTGTTCCGCCGCCACCGCCGCTTCCAAGATCGGGAGCACCAGGAGAACTCTTCCCGGCACCCTGTCGGAGGGGAGGATCACCACCGGGAGCTTCTCCACCACCATGGACGCCTCCCGGATGACTCGTGAGTAGTCTCCCTTGGACCATGAGTCCATGACCAGTAGCTATGTGATGTTCTCCTCCCATTCTTGTGCTTCACTAATTAGTCCTCGTGAGCTGCCCTACATGATCGAGGCACCTATGTAATCCTTATGCTGTTGCTATGTTGAGTTTGCTGGGATCCGATGGATTGTGAGATTATGTTCAGATTGATCTTGAGTAATATATTTGATCTACCTCTTTTATATTTATGTTCATAAGTAATTCTTGCATGTTCTCCGTTGTTATTTATTGCTTTGGCCAAGTAATACGTAGTGACTCCAAGAGGGAACGTTATGCTCGATTGTGGGTTCATGCCCCTCGATGACTAGCTTGAGTGACAGAAACATGAGTCTAGGGGATGTGCTGTTGCCACAAGGGGGAAAACAACGGTGCTTGTGCCCGCGGGTGCAAGGATTGTTTACTTTACGCAAAGTTCTTTTAATGCAGTTGTCTGTTGCATTGAGTTTACACTATGGGTGGGACTCACAACTTAATACCGGCGAGATGTTCTGGATAGATATCTCAAGGTGGATGATTAGTAGTAGATATTGATGGATTTCGGTCTACTTATTTTGGCTACCACCCATGCTTGGAACCTCAACCTTTCTTGCAATGAAATCAGCATTGGTTTGCGTTCGTGGTCCTGTCAATTGCCCAGTTGTAATTTGTTTACCTCACATAGCTGTTTTATTGTCTTTTGGGAGAGAGACATCACTAGTGAACATCATGAGACTCCGGTCCATATTACCATCATTGATCACAGCCACTATTTACTTTTCTCTATTTACTTACTATTGCAAACACTATCTATCACTACTATCATTTGCTTTTAACCCTTTGTGAACTACAAGGCCGGAGGGATTGACAACCTCTCTGTACTCGTTGGGAGCAAAGTTATTTGTATCTGTGTGCAGGTCCACGTTGATTGCTAATACGCGCCGTTAGCAGTTGGCACCTACTTGTTGAACCTAGGAGTCTCTGGGGATTCGATCCTTGGTATCTTTGCTAAGGGAAAACACTTCTACATACTGCATCTTACACCTTCCACTTGGGGTAACCAACGAGGGGTTCGAGGCCCATCAAGGAGTATTTTCTGGCGCCGTTGCCGGGGACTCCACTCTTCAGGATAGGGGAGTTGCACGCTATCTTTTACCTTTGCTTTTAGTCTTGTTAGTTTACCTTTCAGTTTTTTGCTTTAGTACCTTTTATCGAAAATCACAAAAATAGTTATCTTGCTTGCTTGCTACTATGGGTTCCACCGAGAACACCAAGTTGTGTGACTTCACTAGTCACAACAACGATGACTTTATCAGCACACCTATCACTACACCTGCCACTTCGGCACCTTCATATGAAATTAAACCTGCTTTACTGAACTTAGTCATGAAAGATCAATTCTCCGGTGCTGGAGATGATGCTGCTTTACACTTAAATAACTTTGTTGAACTTTGTGATATGCAAAAGTACCAATAAATAGATGGTAATATTGTTAAGCTTAAGCTTTTCCCTTTCTCCTTGAGAGGAGGAGCTAAAATTTGGTTTCAGTCTTTGCCTAAAAATAGCATAGATTCATGGGACAAGTGCAAAGATGCTTTTATTGGAAAATACTATCCACCTGCTAAAATTATCCAACTTAGAAGTAACATAATGAATTTTAAACAATTGGATAATGAACACGTTGCCCTTGGGAACGTATGAAATCTCTTATCAAGAACTGCCCTACTCACGGTTTGACTACTTGGATGGTTATCCAAACTTTTTATGCAGGCTTGAACTTTATCTCGCGGAACTTGTTAGATTCGGCCGCGGGAGGAACTTTTATGTCAACTACACTTGGTGCTGCCACGAAGCTTCTCGATGAGATGATGACCAACTATTCCCAATGGCACACCGAACGCGCTCCAACAGGTAGGAAGGTAAACTCTGTCGAGGAGATTTCCTCCCTTAATGAAAAAGTTGACTTGATCATGTCTCTACTTTCGAAGCAATCTACTGTCGATCCTCGTGATGTTCCTTTAAATTCTTTGATTGCTCAAGAACAAGTAGACGTGAACTTTATCTCTAGAAACAATGTTAACAACAATGCTTATAGGAGTAATTTTGGTAACAATCCTAGACCGTTCCCCTCTAATTCTTATGGGAACAACAATGCCCATCCTATCACCAAGAACTCCACTACTGAACTAGAGATTATGCTTAAAGATTTCATCACTACCCAAAAAGCCTTTAATAAGAGTGTAGAAGAAAAACTACATAAACTAGATGATCTTTCTTTTAAGGTAGACCATTTAGCCAATGAGATAAAATTGCTAAAAATTGAAACTTCTCCTCTTAAGGAGAGGGAGGTCATTCCTATTAATGCTACTCAAGTGCAAATTAATGAAAATATTAGGATGATGGCTAAACTTAAAGAAAGATGGGCCAGAGAAAGGGAGGAAGAAGATAGAATTAAGAGCCTTCCTACCCACCACACTGTTGCTACTATCAAAGTTGTTGAGGATATCCAAACTCTTAGCGCCCAATGTACTCCTGGTCCCAATGGACCTATTAATGGTGATGCTATGACTATAGAAACTACCAAACAAGTGAACCTAAAGGACACTACTACCACTTTACTTGATGCTCGTGACCTTGATTTTGATAATTGCACTCTTACCGAAGTTATTGATTTCCTTCACAAGATGTCTAGAGACCCCCGCACTAGCACGCTTAACCTTGCCTTCACAGAGAATATCACTAATGCTCTCATCAAAGCTAGGGAGGAGAAACTTAGAGTAGAAGCCTCCATACCTAGAAAGCTAGAAGATGGTTGGGATCCTATGATAAAAATTAAATTGAATGACTTCTCTTGCTATGCATTATGTGATGTTGGAGATAGTACCTCTGTTAAGCCCAAAAGACTATATGATATGCTTAAATTGAAACCTTATGATTCTTGTTCTTTTGGTGTTCGTCTCGTTGATTCTTCCATAAAGAAACCTTTGGGGAGGATCGACGATATTCTTATCGTTGTTAATGATAATTATGTTCCCGTTGATTTCACTATTATGGATATTGAATGTGATCCTTCATGTCCAATTATTTTGGGACGTCCCTTTTTACGCACCGTTTGTGCTATCATTGACATGAAAGAGGGTAATATAAAATTTTAGTTTCCTCTCAAGAAAGGGATGGAACACTTCCCTCGAAAGAAGATCAAGTTACTTTTTGAGTCCGTTGTACGGGCTAGCTATTCTTTTACTCTTGATAAAACTTGATCTATATGCATTATGCCTAGCTTAAAGGCATAAAAGAAAGCGCTTTTGGGAGGCAGCCCACATGAATAAAGTTTTTGCTTTTGTTGTCTCTTGATGTTGTTTACTGCTGTAACATCATCATTGTATCTTTGCTTTTCATATTTGTGCCAAGTATAGCCTCTGATTGCTAGAAAGTTCAAAAGTTGTGAGGTGCTGTCAAGGAAACAGATTCTGTCCTTGGATAGAAAAATTGGTATAAAATCACCAGATCATCTTTTTGGTCTGAATTTTTTCGACAGCGTTCTCTATATAATTGTCTTTCGTGCGTCTGTTCTGAGTTTTTTGATTTGAGTTGCAGAAGTATCCTGAAAAGATCAATTACTACCTGCTGTTCTGTTTTTCACAGATTCTGTCCTGTTTTGCCTTTCCTTCATTTTGCAAATCAAGAGCTTGCTTTTTCTTTGCAAAAACCTTTTGGAAATCTTGAGAAACAGTAGAACTTCAAGAATATCTTTATTTCCAGCAAGGTATAATTATTTTATTAAGGGTACTAACCTCGCTAATCAGATTACAATGAGTTATGTATGAAGGGAGTTTTCAAGTGTGCGAGGGAAGATGATAAAAAGATTCAGGAGTGTCAAGCGCTCAAGCTTGGGGATGCCCCCGTGCACCCCCAAGAAATATTCAAGGAGACTCAAGCGTCTCAGCTTGGGTATGCCCCCGTGCATCCCCTTCTCCATCAACATTATCAGTTCGTCTTTCGTTTCGCTATATTTTTATCACTTCATGTGTTATGTGCTATGCTTGGAGCATCTTGTTTTTAGTTTTCTTTTTAGTTTTTCATAACGAGTCGGAACTCAGCATTCTTTATGTGGGAGAGAAACACGCTCCACTTCTACCTAGAAAATAACATAGAATTTTCATGTCTATCTTTGCTGTGTGTGTTCTTTGTCTTTTATTAGCTACTATCATGCTCTGCTCTTAGTATTCATGCTTATATTTTCAAAGAGCTTTTGTTTAGTTGGTTGCTTGAACTCTCTTTAATTATCATGCTCACCTTATTAAGAGAGTTTTCTTCTGTTGCATTGGTTAATATGTTTATGATAAATATGCTACGTGCATAATGGTGCTTAGTAGTTCAGGTTTTCTTATGGTTAATCTCAAATAGCCGGGGGATTCCCAATGTGTTATTGGAGTACCAACTTGATTTGTTTGCCGATGATGTGGTATGGTTTAGTAATATCTCCCTTCAAGAATTTATTTTGATTGACTTGGCATATGCTCACGCATATTTAAGACTGTAAAGAAAGTCTGTCAAGCCTTGATGATCTTTTATTTCTGAGTAGCGATATAACTTCCATGCCTGATTCAATATTGCTTTGTCGCTCTGCATGATTATGACCGTCATTGCTCTCTTAGTTGGTCGCTCCCAGTCTTTTACTAACCTCCACCTGTACTAAGCAAACTAACTTTGCAATACATAGCTCATGGGAAAGTAGCTTAAAAACTATTGTGGTAAAGAACATGTTGCCTATGTATCTTATTTCTTATAAGTTGCTTGCTGAGCGGTAACCATGTTTTTGGGGACGCCATCAACTGTCACACTTTTGTTGAATATCATGAGAGTTGCTATGCATGTTCGTCTTGTCTGAAGTAAGGGTGATTTGCCGTGGGTTGAATGAGTATGCATATTGTTAGAGAAGAACATTGGGCCGCCAACCAAAGCCATGTATCATGGTGGAAGTTTTAGATTGGACATAATCCTCAATCTCTTATGAGAATATGCTTATGCATTTAAGAGGAGTCCATCATCTATTTTCTATGTTGTCCCGGTATGGATGTCCTCAAGTTGAGATCTATCAAAAACGAGAAAACAAATGCGATTTATCTGCTTGGACCTTTGTACAGGTGGCATAGAGGTACCCATTTGTGACACTTGGTTGAAACATATGTAATGCAATGATAACCCATGGAAATCCGAGCTAATTAGGACAAGGTGCGAGCACTATTAGTATTCGATGCATGAGGCTTGCAACTTATAGGATGTCTTATGCATGACACATATGAAGTACTACTACCGTTGACAAAATTGCTTCCATGTTTTTAAAAATAAAAAGCTCTAGCACATAACCATTTCTTCAAGCACCAACTACTGAGAGCATGATTGTCATTCTGAGTGTAATGTGCATTGTCCCAAAGTAGCATTGTCTTTTGCATGATTGTGATATCGTTTATTCTGAAATCATTGTATCTAGTCATCACTTAAACCTTGAAGGTGCCCCTGCATTTATGTTTGGCTTCACTAAAGGGGGCAAGCTAGATATCACTTTATCATATTTGCACATCATATTCATTGCAAATCTATTTGATGCTTCAATGCCATATTGTAAAACTTTCAGTCATTTGTGATTTTCTCATGAGGCAACTTAATTACTATAGAATCATTGTCTCAGTAAGCTTTTGTCATATGACTATGAATAAGTCCTATATGGTTAATAGCATGTCACCACAGAAATTATTCTTGTTATCATTTACCTACTCGAGGACGAGCAGGAATTAAGCTTGGGGATGTTGATAGGTCCAAAACGTATCTATAATTTCTGCTTGCTCCATGCCACTTTTGGGTGATATTGCTATGATATTCATACACTTCCATACACTTTTGATCATATTTGGACTAACTTACTAATCCAGTGCACCCCAGTGCCAGTTTCTGTTTTCGGCTGTTTTTGTATTTCAGGTTTTCACGTTACGAGAACTGCCAGGAAAAATCCAGAAAAATTATATAAAAAATCAGCGTTCCGGAAACTACCCTGCGTCCGAAGGGCAGCCGAGGGGGGGGGGGGGCACCAGGGCTCCAGGCGCCCTGGCGGCGCGCCCCCCTGGGCCGCGCTGGGGGGGCGCCTGGGCCCCCCGAAGCTTCCCCGATGCTCCCCTTTGGCATATATTTAAAGCGTCCTCCGAAACCCTCAGAACAGGAACTTTTTTCGCGATCCCATCTCTGTTCCGCCGCCGCCGCCGCTTCCAAGATCGGGAGCACCAGGAGAACTCTTCCCGGCACCCTGCCGGAGGGGAGGATCACCACCGGGAGCTTCTCCACCACCATGGATGCCTCCCGGATGACTCGTGAGTAGTCTCCCTTGGACCATGAGTCCATGACCAGTAGCTATGTGATGTTCTCCTCCCGTTCTTGTGCTTCACTAATTAGTCCTCGTGAGCTGCCCTACATGATCGAGGCACCTATGTAATCCTTATGTTGTTGCTATGTTGAGTTTGCTGGGATCCGATGGATTGTGAGATTATGTTCAGATTGATCTTGAGTAATATATTTGATCTACCTCTTTTATATTTATGTTCATAAGTAATTCTTGCATGTTCTCCGTTGTTATTTATTGCTTTGGCCAAGTAATACGTAGTGACTCCAAGAGGGAACGTTATGCTCGATTGTGGGTTCATGCCCCTCGATGACTAGCTTGAGTGAATGAAACATGAGTCTAGGGGATGTGCTGCTGCCACAAGGGGGAAAACAACGGTGCTTGTGCCCGCGGGTGCAAGGATTGTTTACTTTACGCAAAGTTCTTTTAATGCAGTTGTCTGTTGCATTGAGTTTACACTATGGGTGGGACTCGCAACTTAATACCAGCGAGATGTTCTGGATAGATATCTCAAGGTGGATGATTAGTAGTAGATATTGATGGATTTCGGTCTACTTATTTTGGCGTACCGCCCATGCTTTGAACCTCAACCTTTCTTGCAATGTAATCAGCATTGGTTTGCGTTCGTGGTCCTGTCAATTGCCCAGCTGTAATTTGTTTACCTCACATAGCTGTTTTATCGTCTTTTGGGAGAGAGACATCACTAGTGAACATCATGAGACTCCGGTCCATATTACCATCATTGATCACATCCACTATTTACTTACTATTGCAAACACTATCTATCACTACTATCATTTGCTTTTAACCCTTTGTGAACTACAAGGCCGGAGGGATTGACAACCTCTCTGTACTCGTTGGGAGCAAAGTTATTTGTATCTGTGTGCAGGTCCACGTTGATTGCTAATACGCGCCGTTAGCAGTTGGCACCTACTTGTTGAACCTAGGAGTCTCTGGGGATTCGATCCTTGGTATCTTTGCTAAGGGAAAACACTTCTACATACTACATCTTACACCTTCCACTTGGGGTAACCAACGAGGGGTTCGAGGCCCATCAGGTACTTGTTCTACTTGAGTGGTAACCATGGAAGCATGTTTAGTAATAAGTTTAAGATCATTAGAAGTTCTAGTCACAAGATCACCCAAGCGGTCAAGGATATAAGCATTACATTTCAATTGTCTACTAACGTAAGTATTGAAGTCTTCTTGTTTAACAATAAAATTATCGAACTCACCTAAGCATTGGCTAGCAGACTTATTATGAGGAGTATCACCTTCATCGAATCTATAGAGAGAATTTACCTCTACTACCTGTGTCGGGTTATCAAGACCATGTATTTCTTCAACAGGCGGTAAATTCTTAACATCTTCAGCTTTAATACCTTTTTCCTTCATAGGTTTCTTTGCCTCTTGCATATCTTCGGGGCTGAGAAATAGAATGACTCTTTTCTTTGGAGTTGGCTTCGGAGTTGGTTCAGGGAAAATCCAATCATTATCATTACTCAATATATTATTCAATAATTTTTCAGCTTGCTCAACAGTTCGATCCTTGAAAACACAACCAGCACAACTATCTAGGTGGTCCCTAGAAGCATCGGTTAGTCCATTATGAAAGATATCAAGTATTTCATTTTTCTGGAGAGGATTAAGTAATTGGAGAAGCCTCCCCCAAGCTTGTGGGAGACTCTCTTCTTCAATTTGCATAAAATTAAATATTTCCTGTAAGGCAGCTTGTTTCCTATGACAAAGAAAATATTTTGCAGAGATGTAATAGATCATATCCTGGGGACTACGCACACAACTAGGATCAAGAGAATTATCCATTACTTAGCATCACCCTTTAATGAGAAAGGAAATAATTTAAGAATATAGTAATAACAATTTTTTTCCTCATGAGCAAATAGGGTAGCAATATCATTTAATTTAGTAAGATGACCCACAACAATTTTAGATTCATACCCATGAAAAGGATCAGATTCGACTAAAGTAATTAACTCAGGATCAATAGAGAATTCGTAATCCTTATCAGTAACACGGATAGGTGAAGTAGAAAAAATCAGGATCATATTGCATTTTAGCATTCAAAAATTGTTCTTTCCACTTATGTACTAATTTCTTAAGATCAAGAAAGTCTCTAGCTATTTCTCCTTCTATAACATATCCCCCAGGAACAATAGGCAATTCATATCTTGGGGAAGTAGGTCTAACAAGTGTTTCAAAGTTTTTAGTATCAATAGTTTCATCATTTTCAGAAATATCATCATCTTCAGCATAATCAATAGTACTGGCTCTAGAAAGATGTTTATGAAGTAATTCATCCAATGCCACAGTTTCATCATAAGCATCATTCATAATAGAAGTGTCATCATCAATATCATGCGACATATTAGATTCAATAGCAGGTGTAGGTGTCTCAAGTTTACTCAAAACAGATGGTGAATCAAGTGCATAGCTAGATGGCAGTTCCTTACCCCCCCCCCCCGCTCTAGAGGGAACGATCTTGGTTTTATCATCCTCTAGTGGCCTCATAGTGATCAACAGATGTAAATCCCAATTAACTAAGAGAATATAGCTATAATCCCTGGCAACGGTGCCAGAAAAAGGTCTAGATAACCCACTAGTATAGGGGATCGCAAAAGTTTTTGAGGGTAGAGTATTCAACCCAAATTTATTGATTCGACACAAGGGGAGCGAAAGAATATTCTCAAGTATTAGCAGCTGAGTTGTCAATTCAACAACACCTGGAAAACTTAATATATGCAGCAAAGTATTTAGTAGAAAAGTAGTATGGAAGTAGCGGTAACGGTGGCAAAAGTAACAGTAGCAGTTTTGTAGTGATGGTGAGAGTAGCAGTAACGAAAGTAACAAAGCAAGTATAAATATGGAACGAACTCGTCGGCAATGGATCAACAATGATGGGTGTCGGATACTATTCATCATGTAGCAGGTATGACCCAGGGTGACAGAGAACTAGCTCCAATTCACCAATGTAACGTAGGCATGTATTCCGAATATAGTCATACATGCTTATGGAAAAGAACTTGGATGGCATCTTTTGTCCTACCCTCCCGTGGTAGCAGGGTCCTAAGGGAAACTAAGGGATATTAAGGCATTCTTTTAATAGAGTACTGGACCAAAGCATTAGCACTTATTGAATACATGAACTCCTCAAACTATTGTCATCACTGGGAAGTGTCCCGGTTAATGTAACTCCAGGGTTGCCGGATCATAACACATAGTAGGTGACTATAGACTTGCAAGATAGGATCAAGTACACAAATATATTAAAGAAAACATAATAGGTTCAGATCTGAAATCATGGCACTCGGGCCCTAGTGACAAGCATTAAGCATAACAAAGTAATAGCAACATCAATCTCAGAACATAGTGGATACTAGGGATCAAACCCTAATAAAACTAACTCGGTTACATGACAAATATCATCCAACCCATCACTGCCCAGCAAGCCTACGATGGAATTACTCATGCACGGCGGTGAGCATCATGAAATTGGTGAGGGAGGATGGTTAATGATGGGAAATCATCATGACATGTCACCACCCCATTGTGGGACAGCGTTCCACCCTCCTAACTTTCCACCCTCCTAGCGCCGGCGGACACTCCGGCCCCGACGGCCACACAAACCCTACTAGTGGCCACTTCGGCCCTCGTAGCCACCCTCATCAACAAGATGGCGCCCTTTGCTCTCAAGTCTGACCATGGGAAGATATTTCAAGTGGATATGAAGGCCAAGTTTGGTCACCCGATGGTTTTCTCTCTAGGTTTTCGTAAAAAAGATTTCACTTTGGTGGTATCTTTTAGTCGATCATATTTCAAGCTCGATGTGCACACAGTTAGTGTTTCTCTTCATGCCATGTTTGGGGGCTATTCTCAATGTTTTTCAATTTGTCTCTTAAGAGATAGATCATACAAGTTTTCTGCTGCTTCAAAGTCCATAGGTTTTGAGATCTATAAAGCGGTTAGAATAGTTGAGAAAGAGTTTGAGTTGGTGTTTAGCCTCTGGAACTTTGGTGGCCCAAATGTGCGTCGAGAAGAAGCACTTTACTATGAGGAGCTTGATAAGGAATGTACTTTGGTGGGTTGCTACTTATCGAGCTTGTGTTGTATTCCCTCGAAGAGGAAATGGTGATGCAGCACAGTAGCGTAAGTATTTCCCCCAATTTTTGAGAACGAAGGTATCAATCCAGTAGGAGACCACGCGCGAGTCCCTCGCACCTGCACAAACAAATAAGAACCTCGCAGCCAACGCGATAAAAGGGGTTGTCAATCCCTTCTCGGTCACTTACGAGAGTGAGATCTGATAGATATGATAAGATAACAGTTTTGGTATTTTTGGTATAGAGATTGAAAGTAAATAAAGCAAAGTAAAGTAAACAGTTGATGGGAGATAATATGATGAGAATAGACCCGGGGGCCATAGGTTTCACTAGTGGCTTCTCTCATGATAGCATAATTCTACGGTGGGTGAACAAATTACTGTCGAGCAATTGATAGAAAAGCGCATAGTTATGAGAATATCTAGGCATGATCGTTGTATATAGGCATCACGTCCGTGACAAGTAGACCGAAACGATTCTACATCTACTACTATTACTCCACACATCGACCGCTATCAAGCATGGATCTGGAGTATTAAGTTCATAAGAACAGAGTAACCCCATCTTTTTATCCTTGATGGCAACAATACTATACATGCCTTGCTGCCCCTGCTGTCACTTGGAAAGGACACCACAAGATTGAACCCAAAGCCAAGCACTTCTCCCATTGCAAGAATTATAGATCTAGTAGGCCAAACCAAACTAATAATTTGAAGAGACTTGCAAGGATATTATAATCATACATAAAAGATTTCAGAAAAGAATCCAATATTGTTCAAAGATAATTTTGATCATAAAACCACAATTCATCGGATCTCAACAAACACACCGCAAAGAGATTACATCAAATAGATCTCCTCGTAGATCAAGGAGAACTTTGTATTGAGATCCAAAGAGAGAGAAGAAGCCATCTAGCTAATATAAATGGACCCGAAGGTCTGTGGTAAACTACTCACAACTCATCAGAGAGGCTATGGTGTTGATGTAGAAGCCCTCCGTGATCGATGCCCCCTCCAGCGGAGCTCCGGAACAGGCTCCAAGATGGGATCTCACAGGAACAGAAGGTTGCAGCAATGGAATTAGGGTTTCGTCTGTTTCCTCGATGTTTTCACGGTATGATAGTATACATACGCTGAAGAGGCATGTCGGGGGGTCAACAGGTTGCCCACGAGGGTGGGGGCACGCCTACCCCCTGGGAGCGCCCTACCCTCGTGGCCACCTCCTTCGCTTCTTGGCGTGTACTCCAAGTCTTTCGTGTTGATATTGTTCCAAAAATAACTCCCCCGAACGTTTCATTCCGTTTGGACTCCGTTCGATATTCCTTTTCCGCGGAACACTGAAATAGGCAAAAAAACAAGAATTTGCACTAGGCCTTGGGTTGGTAGGTTAGTCCTAAAAATAATATAAAAGTGTATAACAAAGCCCATTAAACATCCAAAATAGAATATATAATAACATGGAACAATCAAAAATTATATATACATTGGAGACGTATCAAGCATCCCCAAGCTTATTTGCTGCTCGTCCTCGAGTAGGTAAATGATAAAAACAGAATTTTTGATGTGGAATGCTAAGCAACATAATTCTCAATTTATTTTTCTTTATTGTGGAATGAATGTTCAGATCCGAAAGATTCAAGACAAAAGTATATATTGACATAAGAATAATAAAACTTCAAGCATACTAACAAAGCAATCATATCTTCTCAAAATAACATGGCCAAAGAAAGTTCATCCCTACAAAATTATATTGTTAGGCTATGGTCCATATTCGTCACACAAAATACTCAAATCATGCACAACCCCGGTTTTAGCCAAGCACTTGTTTCATACTTAAAAGTTTTCAATCTTTTTCAACTTTCACGCAATACATGAGCGTGAGCCATGGACATAGCACTATAGGTGGAATAGAGTGGTGGTTGTGGAGAAGACAAAAGAGGAAGATGGTCTCACATCGACTAGGCGTATCAATGGGATATGGAGATGCCCATCAATAGATATCAATGTGAGTGAGTAGGGATTGCCATGCAACGGATGCACTAGAGCTATAAATGTATGAAAGCTCAACAAAAGAAACTAAGTGGGTGTGCATCCAACTTGCTTGCTCACGAAGACCTAGGGCATTTGAGGAAGCGCATCATTGGAATATACAAGCCAAGTTCTATAATGAAAATCCCCACTATCATGAAGATCATGGTGCTACTTCGAAGCACAAGTGTGGAAAAGATAGTAGCATTGTCCCTTTTTCTTTTATTTTCTTTTTTTTCCTTTTTTTTCCTTTTTTGGGCCTTTTTTTTCCTTTGGCCTTTCTTTTTTTTTCTTTTACTTTTTTTTCCTTTGGGACAATGCTCTAATAATGATGATCATCACACTTCTATTGATTTACAACTCGATATTACAACTCGATACTAGAACAAAGTATGACTCTACATGAATGCCTCCGGCGGTGTACCGGGATGTGCAATGAATCAATAGTGACATGTATGAAAAATTATGCATGGTGGCCTAGCCACGAATACAATGTCAACTACATGATCATGCATGGCAATATGAAAATAATGAAGCGTGTCATATGAACAGAATGGTGGAAAGTTGCATGGCAATATAGCTCGGAATGGCTATGGAAATGCCATGATAGGTAGGTATGGTGGCTATTTTGAGGATGGTATATGGTGGGTGTATGGTACCGGTGAAAGTTGCGCGGTACAAGAGAGGCTAGCAATGGTGGAAGGGTGAGAGTGCGTATAATCCATGGACTCAACATTAGTCATAAAGAACTCACATACTTATTGCATAAATCTACAAGTCATCAAATGGGGCAGGATTATAAGTTGGGAGATAGAGAATGACCTGAAGGGCAAGATTTTGGTCAAAGCAAGAGTTACAGAGCTTATTGACATACCCAAGAGCATAAGATGGTCTGAGGGGGAGCATTTCGAAGAGGAGTCCTGGAATTGTTCTGTTGAAGTCCTTCTGGAAGAAACACTGGGTGGTGGGCCTGCTGATGAAGACCCTATTCCACCTGATGGTGTTGACCCACACCCTATGCCTCAACATGCTAATGACTTTCCATGTTTTCAGCCACTGCCTATCCATAATGTTCATGCTCAAAGTGAAGAATGGGATGACTGGGAGGAGCAACCAGAACAATATCAGCACTAGGATTTTCCCCAACCATAAGCAATCCAACCTCAGCAACAACAAGTGGAAATTCATGCTTTACCATAAGATGGGGCCCCAAACAGTAGCATCACTCTGATGGCTTATTCTCTATTACTCAGTCTGCTAGTCAAGAGGTTAATCAAGGAGCTCTAGTGCCACCAATTGGTCAGCGCCTCCTCAACATTGCTTTGGCCTATAATGCATAGGGAGAGGAGGATGATATTCAGGTGGAACAACACAGTGTGGATAATATACAATTCCAAAATGAGGCCATATAGACTAATGTGGTAGTTCATTCTGCTGATTCAGAGCTCCAACACAATCTACAACAAGTTGACCTGACTGTTGTGCACAAGGAAGGAGGAGATACTGAGGCTGATGGCCCTTCATTTCCTGAGATGGCTACTAACAAGCAGGATGATGTTGTGACTAGTCCTCCAACAGTGAGTCGTAGAACAAACATTCCAATATTTGGTGCTGCTGTCAGTGCATATGATGGAGCAAATGTCACCGTCCCTCAGGCTATGCTCTCTACAGACAAGGGCAAAGAAGATGCACCAATTCCTCAAGTGGACACTTCATCAGACTTAAACAATAAAGAAGGATTGGACCTCTGGATACAACATTTTGCCCCAGCAACTGAGAGAGCTACAAACACTTTCAAAATTGATATTCCAGCCCCCACGTGTAAGGATTTGATGCCAGGGTTGGGCAAGGAAAATGAAGGAATTAGCCCAGCAGCTCACTCAAGTGGGGCTGGCATCCCACTGCAACAAGTTTCTCCTAATAATGCTCTTCCACTAGGAGAAGTTGTTTCTAGGAAAAGGAGGGAGAAAGAGCCACTGGTTGAAACTGAGGTAAGAAGAGGTGAGAGGATTTAAAAAGACAATAAAGGTTATAGAAGAAAATCATGTGCTGCAAAATCTTGCTTGCCATGTAATGTTGTTCCTCCAGTTCTTCAAAATACAGTGGTTAAAATTTGACTAAATCTTTCTGTAAGGTGGCCGAGGATGAACTTCAAGAAAACTATCCAAGAAGGCCAAAAAGAAGGGGCAAGAGGAGGTGGCCAAGGTGTCCAAGGCCACATGATATGCACCTCAACCCAAGATTGTGTGCTGATGAGTCTGCCTCAACAACATGGTCAAAGCAGCAGAGTGCACTGTTGTTCTATTTTGGTGACTATTTGCTATATGTATGCTGGAGTCTTTAAATTCAAACCTGTATGGTAGCCTGCCCTGAGAAGCACCTTTTGTCTGTTGGCTTTATATTGTTTGTGTGTCAACTTTGGTATCTCATTGTGGGAGAGGATACTTCATTATTTGATGCTTTTGGAAGTTCTTTTCCTCAACTACATGCTGTTATTGCTTTGGGTAGCACTTGTAATAGTGCACTTCCTGACTGCTATCCCTCTTCGCATGAGCTCTTTTCTCTATTTGTCCACACATTCCTTCCTCTTTGGGGCAGTTACTAGGGGATGGACCTTGGTGAAAAAGGCACACAACTTTGGTTTTAAATGAATAATAATAGAACATGGAATATTCTAAACTGGAATATAAGAGGTATAAATTCTTCAGATAAGTGGTTGGCTATCAGATAGAAAGTGGAAGAAAGTGCTGCTGGGATTGTGTGTATTCAGGAATCAAAGAGAGAGAGCTTAGAATTGGCATATATTCATAAATTTTGCCCACAAAGATTTAATAAATTTGAATACCTACCTTCTCTTGGGGCATCAGGTGGTATTCTAACTGCCTAGAATGGAGCACTATTCACTGGAGAGATGATGTTTCAAAACAAATTTTCTTTATCCATTCAATTCACTTGCAACACCTCCTCCAAATCTTGGATTCTAACAAACATCTATGGACCTTGCAATCACGAGGATAAGATTGAATTCATTGAATGGTTTGGTAATATTCAAATGCCTAATGATGTGGATTGGATAATCATGGGGGATTTCAACTTTATTAGATCACCCGAGGACAGAAATAAACCTAGGGGAGATGTCAATGAAATGCTTATGTTTAATGAAGCTATTAGTGAACTTGGATTGATTCAACTACAACTAAAAGGCAGACAATTTAGCTAGAGTAACATGCAAGATAGCCCCCTCCTAGAGAAGTTAGATTTGTTTTTCACCTCTGCGGCCTTGGTGACTAGCTACTCAGACTCCACTGCTCTTCCCATGGCCAAACCAATTTCTGATCATCTTCCCTACATGATTAAAATTGGTACAAATATTCCAAAATCAAAAGTGTTCAGATTTGAAAATTATTGGCTTAAGCACAACTCTTTTAAATAAGTGGTCTAGGCTGCATGGAACAATCTAGTGGGTCATAATGATCATGCAAAGAAGATCAATGCAAAGTTCAAAAATGTCAGAAGAGCACACAAGCTGTGGCCATAAAATTTATCATGTCTTAAGAAACAGATTGCAGAATTAAATGATTGTATCTTTCTATGGGACTTGATTGAGGAATATAGGGTACTATCAGTCTATGAAGCTAATTGCAGAAACATGCTAAAGGAATTTTTGCTAACAATGCTTAATAATCAGAAAATCTATTGGAAGCAGAGAGGCAAAATTAAAACGGTGACATTTGGGGATGAAAACACAAAATTCTTCCATACAAAGGCTTCTATCAATCACAGGCACAATAAATTTGCTATGCTCTTAAACAAGGATCAAGCTGAAGTCACATATCATGAAGGAAAGGCTACCATACTGTGGGAGTCTTTTAAAAATAGATAGGGGCAATCCAATGGTCACTCTATGCATTTCGATCTAAATGATGTATATGAAAACACATTAGACCCACAAGTATATATTGATTTGGAAAATCCATTTACTCAATAAGAAATTGAAGATGTGGTGAAAAACATGCCAACCGATAAATCTCCAGGCCCAGATGGTTTTAATAACCAGTTTATCAAAAGTTGTCGGAATATCATCAAGATGGATGTTACTGAGCTTATTATGGCCTTTCATGCTTGGAATGTAAATCTTGAAAGCATCAACACATCTTTCATCACTCTGATACCCAAAAAAGAAGTGCCACTATCTCTATATGTCTTTAGGCCAATTTCTTTGCTCGATGGAGTGCTTAAGATCATTACAAAACTGATGGCCAATAGACTGCAAAGAGTTATATTGCAAATGGTGCACGTTAACCAGTATGGCTTCCTTAGAGATAGAGTGATTCAGGATTGCCTAGGTTGGGCATATGAGTATCTTCACCAATGTCATAAGTGTAGGGAGGAAATCTTAGTAATTAAACTGGGTTTTGAAAAGGCTTTTGACACAATAGAACATGCAGTAATCATTGACATTTTTAGAGCAAAAGGCTTTGGAGAAAAATGGATTTCATGGATGCAAGCCTTATTCTCGTTTGTATCATCATCTGTATTGCTAAATGGAGTACCTGGAAAAAAATTACATCAGAAGAGGAGTGAGACAGGGGGACCCTTATTCTCCTTGAATATTTGTGCTTGCTGCTGATCTGCTTCAATCTATACTTAACAAATCCATGGGGTTGAACCTAATCACCCCACCACTTCAAATCAACTCTTGCCCTCACTTCCCAATAGTCAAATATGTAGATGACACCATGCTGATTATGCAAGCAGATGCTAGATAGCTAATCTGCCTGAAAGCACAACTCAATACTTTTGCATCAGCAACTAGGCTCAAAGTAAATTATGGGAAATCAATTATGGTCCTTTTAAACATTGCCGAAGAAAGGGTAGAAGTTTATACAAACACACTTTAGTGTGCCAGAGGGCAGTTCCCTTTCACATACCTAGGTCTTCCATTGGGAATATATAAACCAACAGTGGAACAATGTCTCGCCCTTGTAACACGATTGCAAAGAGACTGGAAGGCATATCTATTTTCATGACTCAAGCAGGGAAATTGCTCCTGGTGAAATCAGTCCTTACATCACTATCAGTCTTCTTCATGTGCTGTTTGGACATCCCTATCACCATAAAGAAACATATAATAAAATACTTGAGGCACTGTCTTTGGAGAAGCCTTGACATGGAGGACCGCAGACCAGCTTTGGTGGCTTGGCACATAGTTTGTAGACCCAAAGAGCAGGGAGGTTTGAGAGTCTTGGATATTTATACACACAACAAAACACTTCTTATGAAGAATCTGCACAAATTCTTCAACAGACATGACATTCCTTGGGTCAATTTAATTTGGGAGACTTACTACAGTGATGGGAAACTTCTAGGAGACATCATGGTAGGCTCATTTTGGTGGAAATCCAACTTAGCTCTCATTGATCAGTACAAAGCTATTGCTAGATGCAATGTGGGAGATGGTATCAGTGCATTCTTTTGGGATGATTTATGGCATCATATAGTACTCAAGCACAAATTCCATCACTTATATTCCTTTGTCAAAACTCCACAACTCAACATTCAGCAAGTGATACAGACTGAATTGAAGGAAATATGCCCTAGAGGCAATAATAAAGTTATTATTTATTTCCTTATATCATGATAAATGTTTATTATTCATGCTAGAATTGTATTAATTGGAAACTTAGTACATGTGTGAATACATAGACAAAACAGAGTGTCCCTAGTATGCCTCTACTAGACTAGCTCATTGATCAAAGATGGTTATGTTTCCTAGCCATAGAAATGAGTTGTCATTTGATCAACATGATCACATCATTAGGAGAATGATGTGATGGACAAGACCCATCCGTTAGCTTAGCACTATGATCATTTAGTTTTTCTACTATTGCTTTCTTCATGACTTATATATGTTCCTATGACTATGAGATTATGCAACTCCCGAATACCGGAGGAACACCTTGTGTGCTATCAAACGTCACAATGTAACTGGGTGATTATAAAGATGCTCTACAGGTGTCTCCGAAGGTGTTTGTGGTGTTGGCATAGATCAATAATATGATTTGTCACTCCGAGTGTCGGAGAGGTATCTCTGGGCCCTCTCGGTAATACACATCATAATAAGCCTTGCAAGCAAATGACTAATGAGTTAGCCAAGAGATGATGTATTACGGAACGAGTAAAGAGACTTGCCGGTAACGAGATTGAACTAGGTATTGAAATATCGATGATCGAATATCGGGCAAGTAACATACCGATGACGAAAGGAACAACATATGTAGTTATGCAGTTTGACCGATAAAGATCTTCATAGAATATGTAGGAGCCAATATGAGCATCCAGGTTCCACTATTGGTTATTGACCAGAGATGAGTCTCAGTCATGTCTACATAGTTCTCGAACCCGTAGGATTCGCACGCTTAATGTTTGATGACTATCGGTATTATGAGTTTATGTGTTTTGATGTACCAAAGGTAGTTTGGAGTCTCGGATGAGATCGGGGACATGACGAGGAGTCTCGAAATGGTCGAGACATAAAGATCGATATATTGGACGACTATATTCGGATATCGGAAAGGTTCCGAGTGATTCGGGTATTTTTCGGAGTACCGAAGAGTTACGAGAATTTGCCGGGGAGTATATGGGCCTTATTGGGCTTTAGAGGAAAGAGAGAGAGAGGAGGCTGCGACCCCACCAAGGCCTAGTCCGAATTGGACTAGGGGGATGGGCTGCGCCACCTCCTTCCTTCTCTTCTCTTTTCCCTTTCCTTCTCTCCTACTCCTAGTACTTGCAAGGGCTCCTAGTTCTACTAGGAAAAGGGGAATCCTACTCCCGGTGGGAGTAGGACTCCCCTAGGGCGCGCCATAGAGAGGGCCGACCCTCCCCCTCCTCCACTTCTTTATATACGGGGGTAGAGGCACCCCATAGACACACAAGTTGATCTGTTGATCTCTCCCAACCGTGTGCGGTGCCCCCCTCCACAGAAACACACCTCGGTCATATCATTGCAGTGCTTAGGCGAAGCCCTGCGATGGTAGCTTCATCATCTCCGTCATCACGCCGTCGTTCTGACGAAACTCTCCCGCGAGGTTCTACTGGAACAAGAGCTCGTGGGACGTCATCAAGCTGAACGTGTGCTGAACGCGGAGGCTCCATACGTTCGGTGCTTGATCGGTTGGATCGCGAAGAAAGTTCGACTACATCAACTGCGTCACTAGAAGCTTTCGCTCCCGGTCTACAAGGGTACGTAGACACACTCTTCCCCTCGTTGCTATGCATCTGGTAGATAGATCTTGCGTGATCGTAGGAAATTTTTGAAATACTACGTTCCCAAACAGTGGCATCATGAGCCAGGTCTATGCGTAGATGATATGCACGAGTAGAACACAATGAGTTGTGGGCGATAATAGTCATACTGCTTACCAGCATGTCATACTTTGATTCGGCGCTATTGTGAGATGAAGCGGCCCGGACCGACATTACGCGTACGCTTACATGAGACTGGGTTCACTGTTATGAGCACTCATTTCTTAAAGGTGACTAGCGGATGTCTGTCTCTCTCACTTTAGCTGAATCAAGTGTGGCTACGCCCGGTCCTTGTGAAGGTTAAAACAACACATACTTGACAAAAAATCATTGTGGTTTTGTATGCGTAGGTAAGAACGGTTCTTGCTAAGCCTGTAGCAGCCACGTAAAACTTGCAACAACAAAGTAGAGGACGTCTAACTTGTTTTAGGACGGCATGTTGTGATGTGGTATGGTCAAGACATCATGAGTTATACGTTATTGTATGAGATGATCATGTTTTGTAAAGTTATCCGCAACTGGCAGGAGCCATATGGTTGTCGCTTTATTGTATGAAATACAATCGCCATGTAATTGCTTTACTTTATCACTAGGTGGTAGCGATAGTCATGGAAGCAATAGTTGGCGAGACAACAACGATGCTACGATGGAGATCAAGGTGTCGCGCCGGTGACGATGGTGATCGTGACAGTGCCTTGGAGATGGAGATCAAAAGCACAAGATGTTGATGGCCATATCATGTCACATATTTTGATTGCATGTGATGTTTATCTTATTATGCTTCTTATCTTGTTTAGTACGACGGTAGCATTATAAGATGATCCCTTACAAATTTTCAAGGTATAAGTGTTCTCCCTGAGTATGCACCGTTGCGAAAGTTCGTCGTGCCGAGACACCACGTGATGATCGGGTGTGATAAGCTCTACGTTCACATACAACGGGTGTAAGCCAGTTTTGCACACGCAGAATACTCGGGTTAAACTTGACGAGCCTAGCATATGCAGATATGGCCTCGGAACATTGGAGACCGAAAGGTCGAGCGTGAATCATATAGTAGATATGATCAACATAAGATGTTCACCATTCAAAACTACTCCATCTCACGTGATGATCGGACATGGTTTAGTTGATTTGGATCACATGATCATTTAGATGACTAGAGGGATGCCTATCTAAGTGGGAGTTCGTTAGTAATTTGATTAATTGAACTTTAATTTATCATGAACTTAGTCCTAGTAGTATTAGCATATCTATGTTGTAGATCAATAGCTCGCGTTATAGCTCCCCTATGTTTTTGATATGTTCCTAGAGAAAACTAAGTTGAAAGATGTTAGTAGCAATGATGCGGACTAGGTCCGTGATCTGAGGATTATCCTCATTGCTGCATAGAAGTATTATGTCCTTTATGCACCGCTAGGTGACAGACCTATTGCAGGAGCAGATGCAAATGTTATGAACGTTTTGACAAAAGCTCGGTATGATGACTACTTGATAGTTTAGTGCACCATGCTTTACGGCTTATAACCGGGACTTCAAAAACGTTTTGAACGCCATGGAGCATATGAGATGTTCCAAGAGTTGAAATTAGTATTTCATACTCATGCCCGTGTTGAGAGGTATAAGACCTCTGATAGTACTTTGCCAACAAGATGGAGGAGAATATCTCAACCAGTGAGCATGTGCTCAGATTGTCTGGGTACTACAATTGCTTTAATCAAGTGGGAGTTAATCTTCCAGATAAGATAGTAATTGACAAAGTTCTCTGGACACTATCACCAAGTTAGTAGAACTTCGTGATGAACTATAATATGCAAGGGATGACAAAAGTAATTCCCGAGCTCTTCGCGATGCTGAAATCGGCGAAGGTAGAAATCAAGAAACAGCATCAAGTGTTGATGGTTAACAAGACCACTTGTTTCAAGTAAAGGGCAAAGGAATAGAAGGGGAACTTCAAGAAGAATGACAAGCAAGTTGTCACTCCCGCGAAGAAACCCAAAGCTAAACTCAAGCCTGAAACTAAGTGCTTCTACTGCAAAGGAAATGTTCACTAGAAGTGGAACTGCCCTAGATACTTGGTGGATAAGAAGGATGACAAAGTGAGCAAAGGTATATTTGATATACAGATTATTGATGTGTACTTTACTAGTGTTCATAGCAACCCCTGGGTATTTGACACCGGTTCAATTGCTAAAATTAGTAACTCGAAACGGGAGTTGCAGAATGAACAGAGACTAGTTAAAGGTGAAGTGACGATGTGTGTTGGAAGTGGTTCCAAGATTGATATGATCATCATCGCACACTCCCTATACTTTCGGAATTAGTGTAGAACCTAAATAAATGTTATTTGGCATTTGCGTTAAGCATGAATATGATTTGATCATGTTTGTTGCAATACGGTTATTCATTTAAAGTCATAGAATAATTGTTATTCTGTTTACATGAATAAAGCCTTTTTGTTGGATCTCGATCGTAGTGATACACATATTCATAATAATGAAGCCAAAAGATGCAAGGTTAATAATGATAGTGCAACTTACTTGTGGCATTGCCGTTTAGGTCATATTGGTGTAAAGCACATGAAGAAACTCCATAGTGATGGACTTTTGGAATCACTTGATTATGAATCACTTGGTGCTTGCGATCCATGCCTCATGGGCAAGATGACTAAAACTCCATTCTCCGGAACAATGGAGCGAGGAACAGATTTGTCGAAAATCATACATACTGATGTATGTGGACCGATGAGTGTTGAGGCTCACGGCGGATATCGTTATTTTCTGACCTTCACTGATGATTTGAGCAGATATGGGTATATCTACTTGATGAAGCACAAGTCTGAAACAATTGAGAAGTACAAAGAATTTCAGAGTGAAGTAAAGAATCATCATGACAAGAAAGTAAAGTTTCTACGATCTGATCATGGAGGTGAATATTTGAGTTACGAGTTTGGTCTTCATTTAAAACAATGTGGAATAGTTTCACAACTCACGCCACCCGGAACACCAGAGCGTAATGGTGTGTCTGAACGTCGTAACCATACATTATTAGATATGATGCGGTCTATGATGTCTCTTACCGATTTACCACTATCATTTTGGGTTATGCATCAGAGATAGCTGCATTCATGTTAAATAGGGCAACATCTAAATCCGTTGAGACGACACCTTACGTACTGTGGTTTGGCAAGAAACCAAAGTTGTCGTTTCTTAAAATTTGGGACTGCCATGCTTATGTGAAAATGCTTCAACTTGATAAGCTCGAACCCAAGTCGGAGAAATGTGTCTTCATAGGATACCCAAAGAAGACTGTTGGGTACACCTTCTATCACAGATCCGAAGGCAAGATATTCGTTGCTAAGAATGGATCCTTTCTAGAGAAGGAGTTTCTCTCGAAAGAAGTGAGTGGGAGGAAAGTGGAACTTGATGAGTTAATTGTACCTTCTCCCGAATTGGAAAGTAGTACATCACAAAAACTGGTTCTAGTGATTCCTACACCAATTAGTGAGGAAGCTAATGATGATGATCATGAAACTTCGGATCAAGTTACTGCTGAACTTCGTAGATCAACCAGAGCATGTTCCGCGCCAGAGTGGTACGGCTACCCAGTTTTGGAAGTCATGTTACTAGACCATGATGAACCTACGAACTACGAGGAAGCGATGATGAGCCCAGATTCCGCAAAATGGCTTGAGGCCATGAAATCTGAGATGGGATCCATATACGAGAACAAAGTGTGGACTTTGGTTGACTTGCCCGATGATCGGCAAGTGTCACACCCTGATTTTCATATCACATTGCTTAAGCTAATTCTCATGTTAAAAATGTGGATTTGCAAAAACTTTTGAGTGTTTTTGACTTTGCTTGATTTGACTTTTGTCTGCTGTTTGCTAGTGCTCTAAAAATCAAATAAATCCTCCAACTCTTATACTTCATCTCCTTGACCCAAAACCTTTTCCCAATGATCATGCCATGTGTATAGACCAGTATAGAATTTTCTTATACAAATATTTTGGCCAAATGGTATTTTCTAAAATTAGTTTTCCAAAAACCCCTGAATTGAGGTTTGCACTGCAAGTACCTTACTTAGGGTGTGAAAAATCTTTCAAAAAGTATATTTGAATCCTATTAGGTATAGGACTCCCAAAAACCACAAAATTATAATTTTAAAAGTTATTTTTATATTTTATTTAAAAGCTTTTTCTTAAGGCCAAAAATGGTCTTTAATAGGAAAAAATTATTAAATCATTTCAACAATATTTGCCAAAATTCAGGGAGACTCATAGGACATATATTGTCCATATATAAGAGTTTCAACACATGGTCATGTTCAAAATATTGGACTAATCCTTCCAAAACCCTTTCTGGATATTTCAAGCTTTTGAAATATTTACAAAGGAAATATTCTCCAAAAATTCCAGGGAAATTCTATCATGTCAGATATGACATATTTGATGATCTTGGAAAGCCTCATGCCTTGAAGATCAAGGAAACATCCTCTAATCCCCTCAAAAACCATTCTGTCCATATTTGAAGTTTGAGCAACTCTACATTGCCAAACTTGTCCAAATGCTCTCAAATTTGGTTCACATGCTAGAATGGCCTAATAAGGCATCTAGACCAAATGGCACAAGATTTGGAATAGAGCAACTTGATCAGATCACCCCAAAACCCTTTCTGTTCAAATACAAATTTGAACAACTTTACATTGCCAACTTTTTATCTGGAGCTTCAAACTTTGTGGGCATGATCAATACCCCAAATGATGATGCTACACCAAGTGGTGCATCAAGGGGAGATGATTTGCTTAACTCAAACATGGTGAAACCATTTCTGTTGAATTCTAGGGTTCACCAAAGTTACATTGGCCACTTTGCCCAAATGAGCTCAAATTTGGTGTAGGGGCCTAATTATATGTGACATTTGATCCTGTTTAGTCCCATGTCAATTGGAGGTCATTTTCCTCCCCAAAACCTGATCAAACACCTTCTGTCCAATTACCAAAACAAGTGGTTGGACCTCTTTTACTATTTTCCTTTACCTCAATTTCTTACCACAGCCTCCCCTGATCATCTCCTACCCCCAGTAAATTCCCCATGTCCTCAGCTAAATGATTGGGGGGGGGGGGGTAAAAACCCCATTTTTACTCTTGTGGACAGCCACACTCTTCTCCTCTTTCACCTCTCTCCTCACTCCAGTGGCCTCCAGGGCATCCCAGGCCGTCTGGGCAATTGTTTACTACTCCCTCTACCCTCTGGACACGGCTGGACACAAGAGGACACGCCAATGACACCGTGTGCATGCCGTGGCATGCAAAGTTCGCGCTCTGGAGCACGCTACAGTGCCCTGGCGCACTGTAGCCACCTCCAATCAGGGGCGCCCGACAGCCTTGGGCTTCCCCCTCGTGTCCCCCGAGGCTGCCTTGGCGTCCGAGACACGCCGGGCGGTTGGCCCCCTCCTCTCTCCTCCTCCCTCACCCATGCTCGCATGCGCACCGGCCGACCCTGAGCACCAGTGAGCAAGCTCACACGCGCGAAGACCCTGGCGCCTCCCCGCTCCTCCTCTGCTTTTCCCTTGGACTGGACCTCGTCCACGAGCGCCCTAGACATGCTCAGGAGAGCCCGGTTGGCCTTCAGCAACGGCCACGACCTCGCCGGCGCACAGCCCCGCGGTGAACCTCGGGCTAGCCTATAAAAGGCCTCCCCCTGAGCACCTCTCGCCTCTTCTGGACTCTCCTCTCTCCCGTGCACCTCCTAGACACGCCCCTCTCCCTCTCAGGCGCTCTTCCTCCCTCCACGACCGAAGTGCCGCCGCCAGCCGCCGCTCGGCATCGGGCACCAAGGCCGTTCTCTCCTCCCCCTTCTCTGTTGGCCGCCAGGAGGAGAACCCCAGGACCATGAAGCTACCCCCACTCCACCCTTCCTTCCCCTAGCATCTCTGGCACCGCCCCCGTCTCGACCCGAAGCCGCCGCCGACGCCTCGGCCGCCGTCGCTCCTGCTCCTCCCGGCCAGCTTGAAGGCCAGGGATGGGCGCGGCTTGCTCCGCTGGGCCCTTCGGTGCGCCGGGCACCACCGGGGACGGCCGGAGCCGCCGGGGAATGGCGCCGGCATCGCCCCTGCCTCCTCCTCTGCGTCGGGCGGGGGGAGGACGACGAACCCGACAGGCAGGCCCCGCCTGTAAGCGCCACAGGTCCGGTGGGAGCAGCTGACGGGTGGCCCCCCCAATAAGTGGAAGCGCACTCGTGTGGCTGCGCCTTCCTGTGGTGGTGGCGCCCGCCGCAATTACGCCTTCGGCGTCACCACCTCCATCGCGCCGCTGAGCCACTGGGCTGAGCCCAGTAGGCGATGGTTAGCTGGGCTTCGCCCAGAGCACTGTATAAGGTTGAACCCTTATTCCTTTTCTTTTTCTTTATTCTGTCAACTTCAAAAATGCCTAGATAATTCAAATGAACTCCAAATTGCATGATTCAAATTTCCTATGGCTCCATAAATCATGCTCTATCACATGGTGCAACATGCACATTATTCCAAAAATATTTCTTTCACAAATATTTATCAAATGCCTTTATTTCATTTCTGTGATGAACTTTAGAAAATCACAGAGAGCTCAATCTTGATCCAAATGCAGTGATTCAAATTCCTAGATGCTTGTCATGTCCAAACTTAGTTTTGGAACATTTTTAATGATAGTTTCTGTACCCCACCAAATATTGAGCCATTTCTTCATAATTATCAGCTTTGCAAAATCCTAGGAAATTCATTTCAAATCCAAATCCAGTGAAACCAACTCCTAAATGCTTCTAAAATCATGACTTGATGATGGGTACCTTTGCTCATCATTCAAGGAAATATTTCTGTATACTTCTTCCAAATCCATAAACCCTTTGGTTCCATCATATTGGAATTTTCCAAACTACCTATTGATCCAACACCTATAAAACCACCTTGGTTATTTATCATATGACCAGAGGTATCCTAGAAAAGTCCAACTCCCATTTTTAGAGCACTTTTATTTTTGCTTTGATTATGTTGCGTATTATGATTGTTTCCATCGTTAGTTGACGTAATAAACGGAGTAATCGGAGATGGACCAGAAGATTTGAAGACTCGGAAGAATAAGGCAAGCAGCCCTTTGACCATGTTCAAGAGACCTTTTTATGCATGTCTCATAGCACCTTATTATTCAATGCATCGGAATCATGTTGAGGTGGAAACCACTTTGGTTGCTACCTTTGTTACTTTACTGTTGAAACTTGCATCAAACGTGACCCTACCTTCCTATGAGGGTTATGTGGGTGGGAGTAGTTAGGTTGCTATAATAGTGGCTACGCATATGGGACGGGTATATGCATGGTGACGGAAGCAGGATACTTTCAAAAGACTTTTCGAGAACCCCGTCGGGTGCCATTTATGCCCGAGGGAGATGGTGAGTTGGGTAACCACTTGATGACGAAGTGGTGTACCGAGGAAAGTGTGTGTGTTGTTTTGAAAAACAGATTGGTTTGAGCTGCGACTGTTATTCCAACCTTACATGCGCAACCACTCTACCCTTATATGGGAAAGGGCATTATTGATTACCTAGGTCGATACTAGCATGGTGCCCGCATTACTAGTGACGGGGGTGACACGAGGTCACTCTCGGGACGGGGTCGTGCTTGGATAGGCGGCCATGACTGTTTTCACAGGGCACCGGACACACCGTTGGTACCCCGTGTGAGTGGTATGTGATGAATACGGAGCGAGTCTCCACAAACCTTGAGATGTGAAATGTTTGGCACGGGGCTGTTACCAATCGAGTGGACTCCATATTAGTGTCGCCTAGGGAAAGATAGTGATTGGGTGCTTACCTCGGGTACTTGAGGTACCGCGGGTCGTGGATGACACGGAAGTTCCCCGGATCTAGTGGGTAAACTGTGCAACCTCTGCAGAGTGTAAAACTATTCGAATAGCCGTGTCCACGGTCATGGACAGTTGGGTAACCGCTCTTGGGCTACGTCCAGTGTTTACGGAACCTGGTGTGTGTGTGTGGGGAAGCAACATGGTTCGGTGATGTTGATGATGTTATTCTTGAGGAAGTCACAATGAGCTTGAGCATGAGTTGATTACAACTCTTTCTCGATATTGATTTCTGTGACCTCCTGATACTTGTTACAGACACATGCATATCCATGTTACATGTTGATCATACTTGCATATGAAAAACTAGCTTTCCGCAAAACTGCCAACCTAGCAGTAGAGACTTGGATAATTATTCTGTTATCACACTTGAGTTGCTTGCGAGTACATTCAATGTACTCATTGGCTTGCCACTGGTTATTTTATTGGACAGGCATGAGAGAACATGTTATGATGAAGATTTCTTGGTGACGAGCATGCGAGCTAGGACGCTTCCCAGTCAGAATGCCTGTAGGGTTAAGGCAGATGGCATGGGTCCCAATTGTCTTTGAAGATTTCCGCTGCGATGATATATTCAAGGCTTGACCATAATGGTCCTATTTGTGTAATACGGTATGTATGGATGTAAGACTCTTGTTATTCAGCTTCTGTGTGTTCAGTGAGCATTGATCTCTGGGATCACTATACACGTGCATTCGGTGATCACGACTTATGAGTCGGGGTCCCCCACAGAGCTGGTATCAGAGCCATCCTGACTGTAGGAAGCCTTAGTTAGCATGGTCGTTAGTTAGGGTAAAACTATTTTCAAAACTATTACTAGTTTTCAAAACTATCTATACATCTCTTCCCTTCTCAGTTTTTCAAAAACTAGGCTATACTTTATCTCTTCCCCTTCAAAACCTTGGTCGCTAGAACCCCTATGCCCCAGACCACTGGATTTTCTGTGATCCTCGTGGAGTGCACCTTGCCGAACACTCACCCACCACTTTTGCACGCAAGATTGGTGACACCACGACAAGACGGTACCAACAGAAACTACAACCTATATGAGTGAGGACATGAAGACCCAGAAGATGGTGACACCCTTGATAGTGCCCCAAGACGATGCAACATTGGCCTATGATGACCAGGCTATAGGTTATGCAAAATCATGACATGCATCGCTAATAGAGTAATCCTATCACTACCGTTGTTGTATCGACAACCACCGGTGGATGAGAACCTTGCCATTTGGTCCGCCTCACTATAGTGAGCAGGAAAACGGTTCTCTTCATCCCCCACTCTTGGTGTCGATGTTTTCATCAACGAAACCGACATGTTGGACCTCTATTATGCCTTGTAATTGACATTGCACATGGATTGCCTACCTGGTACCCTTGACGTCCCAGAAGGCACAAGGGATCGTCATGATTAAAGAGACAAGAGAAGACAAGTCAACGCCAGCTACAAGGAGACATCTTCACCACACCACCTCATCAGGTGAGAAGTTGTTGAAGATTCTTCAGGCACAACCCGGATCGTTCCTCAAGCAACTATAAGGGACATAGCAACACCTGAGGAAGCCCAGAAGACTGCACGAGGCACAAGTCACGACACTGAGTCCGAGAACCCCTAGGGTAGGATGAGTCGTGTACCCCCTATGCGCAGTCGAGTCCATATGATGGTTCGAATGGAACCATGATTGTGTGTTGTTTGCTTTTATTTGCTTGTGTTTTGATATAAGTCGCACTTTTGCCCCAGGCAATAAGTGCATGGCTATATCACCTTCCTTGCCTTGTTTCTTATGTTTCGGCCTTTTTGCACCTGTTTGTTGCACCTGCACTATAGAACCCCCTTTAGGCATTTCCCTCCTCTACGCTGCTTCTTCCCTCTATTCTCTCTCTCTCCCCCCAATTGAAGACCCGCAAGACAAGATGCACCAAGGATTCTACCTCGGCAACCAACTGGCACTGAAGACTTCTCCTACAACCTCCACGATCAATTGCAACCCCGTAGAGTTATGTTTAACCCTCCAGACCAGTAACCCTCTTCCTAGACCCTTTGAGACTTCACGAGACACTCCAGCACGAATCCTTAACCATGTGCCTAACCCATGGTAAAGCAAGAGAACCTGTTAAGCCTTTGCAACCTTGCACAACACTGGGTTCGTAAAGGGGCTAGTGGACACGATGAGTGAGCACATTTTTCATCCTAATATAGCACGAGGTCTGACGATGCCATAGATAGACCAGTTCGAGGATATTGGACAGATGACTTGGTGGTTTATATCAGTGACTTCGAGGAATTATCTGAGACCCTGGTGGATTATGAGGTTTTCATATTGGTGAGATCATGACTTTGGGGAAGCATGTAGGAGTACCCGTTAGACATGAGATTTGGATTTATGTAGGTGATTCTGGTCGGTATAATGCTGGATATGTCTGCATGGTTCGGAGTGAATTGGATTTAGACCGATGATCCTGATTATGATATCATGCTTCTCGCTGGACAATAGCCTAGGAGATTGGATTATTTGTCGGAGTTGATTTAGAGATCTATATAGTCGTGATCTTGGAGTTTACCTAACCCGGATGATGAGAATTTGGTGGACTTACTATCGTTATGCGTAGTCCTTCCGAGTATTTGGGTATAATAGGGACTTGAGATCTTGTGGAACACCGTAGATATCGTATTTGTAGAATTGTTGGATTATGTGGTGATTGATGGTAATTACCGGGCTATTGGAGTTGATCTATAGGAAGGAAACAAATCTTGGAGTGGCATATGACGTGTTTCCTTAGATTGGTGATGCATTATTGTGAGCCTTGCAAGATTAGGATGAGTGCTTGGATTGTGAAGATTAAGTTAAGCTTAGCAGCATGTATGATCTACCCTTGGATTTTAGGGGTAGACATACACATGGATTTGGGGATCATAGACAGTATAGTTTTGTTAGACCGTCTCTTGAGAGTCATGAGGGTATGCATGGCATGAGTGGTGATTGAAGTTGGTCTATGCGAGAGGCTGCTTTTCGATCGGAGTACTGGATAGAGCTATTGGCATCTCAGAAACTGTGCTTAAGGATAAGATGATAAACGTTCACTCACTCACTAGAATCCTTGAAAACCTTAAGCCCCACCGAGCCACAACTTGGTCAGATTCTGACCACGGGCCTTCGCTCTAAGTCAGGAAGGCCTCTGCAAATACTCAGCCGAGACCACCACCAATACCCAGCCTACCTTGCGTACCCCCCCATAGACCTCATGGAGTAAGTAGACAAGTTGGGTAACATCATTATTTGATGGCCTACTTGTCTGCCCGAAGACAAAGAAGAGACGGACAGCTGGATAGAAGACGTTTGAAGACCGCCCTGTCAAGAAGGAAGATCTACACCGACCACCGTCATCAAGAAGTAAACTTCCGCGTTGAAGACCGGGCGTATCTGCAAATCACTCCTCTCTAAGGAACCGAGCATTTCCGTGTCGAAGGAACGCTCACACCAAGATGTATCAAGACTTGAAGGCACGATTCTGGTGGCACAGGATGAAAGAGAGATTGCAACCTATGTTGCAGAGTGTGATGTGCGCCATAGGGTCAAGGCTGAATATCAGCGACCCACCGGATTGCTTCAACCACTCAAGGTTCCTGAGTGGAAGTGGGATAAAGTCGGAATGGACTTCGTCACTGGATTACCAAGGTTGGATAGAGGACATGACTCTATCTGGGTCATAGTCGATCATTTGACCAAGGTAGTCCATTTCATTCCTGTCAAGACCCCCTTATGATGGCAATCGGCTGGCAGCTCTCTACATCAACTGAATCGTAAGTCTTCACGGCGTTCCCAAGGAGATTGTGTCAGATCGAGGAACCCAGTTCACCTCAAGGTTCTGGAAGAAGTTCCGAGAAGCCTTGGGAACCAAGTATCTTTCAGCACGGCTTTCCACCCACAGACCGGAGGTCAGACTGAGCGAGTCAATCGGATTCTCGAAGTCATGACTCCGAGCCTATGTCTTGGCATATGGAGCCAAGTGGGAGGATTGTCTCCCTTTTTGCCGAGTTCTCCTATAACAACAGTTACCAGTCGAGCCTTCAGATGGCACCATTTGAGGTGTTGTACGGACGCTGATGTCGCACACCCCTCAACTGGTCAGAGGCTGGAGTAGGACTAGTCTTTGGACCGGATATTCTCCGCGCAGCGGAAGAGCAAGTCCAACTAGTCAGAGAACGTTTGAAGGCAGCCAAGTCAAGGAAAAAGAGCTATGCTAACGCTCACCGTCGGAACATGAGTTTCCATGTCGGGGACCACGTGTACCTGCGGGTAACTCCTCTGAAGGGAACCAAGCGTTTCCACGTCAAGGGGAAGCTCGCACCAAGGTTCATTGGACCCTTTGAGATCACTGCAAGTCATGTGGTAGACGGCTCCCCAGCTAGATCTACCACCTGAGATACTCTCCGTGCACCAAATCTTCCACGAGCCCCCACTCTGGAAGTACTTCTTACCTCCTAGCTAGCCCGATGCCCGCAAGGACATCGATCACCGAGCCTTTGGCAGCTAACCCAACCTAACCTATGCAAGAGACCCCTCAGCAACCTCCATCAAGGAAGGCATCAAGCAAGAAGCCATACCATCAAGCACTTCAGGATTCCAAGGAGCACCGCTCGGAAGCAGAACCAACAAGGAGAAGGGAAGACTACCCCGTATCCAAGACTCCGCTTTTCTTTCCACGCCTAGTCTGGGAATCTCGGGGACGAGATTCTTGTAAGGGGGGTAGGTCTGTCACACCCTGATTTTCATATCACATTGCTTAAGCTAATTCTCATGTTAAAAATGTGGATTTGCAAAATTTTTTGAGTGTTTGACTTTGCTTGATTTGACTTTTGTCTGCTGTTTGCTAGTGCTCTAAAAATCAAATAAATCCTCCAACTCTTATACTTCATCTCCTTGACCCAAAACCTTTTCCCAATGATCATGCCATGTGTATAGACCAGTATAGAATTTTCTTATAAAAACATTTAGGCCAAATGGTATTTTCTAAAATTAGTTTTCCAAAAACACCTGAATTGAGGTTTGCACTGCAAGTACCTTACTTAGGGTGTGAAAAATCTTTCAAAAAGTATATTTGAATCCTATTAGGTATAGGACTCCCAGAAACCACAAAATTATAACTTTAAAAGTTATTTTTATATTTTATTTAAAAGCTTTTTCTTCAGGCCAGAAATGGTCTTTACTAGGAAAAAATTATTAAATCATTTCAAAAATATTTGCCAAAATTCAGGGAGACTCATAGGACATATATTGTCCATATATAAGAGTTTCAACACATGGTCATGTTCAAAGTATTGGACTAATCCTTCCAAAACCCTTTCTGGATATTTCAAGCTTTTGAAATATTTACAAAGGAAATATTCTCCAAAAATTCCAGGGAAATTCTATCATGTCAGATATGACATATTTGATGATCTTGGAAAGCCTCATGCCTTGAAGATCAAGGAAACATCCTCTAATCCCCTCAAAAACCATTCTGTCCATATTTGAAGTTTGAGCAACTCTACATTGCCAAACTTGTCCAAATGCTCTCAAATTTGGTTCACATGCTAGAATGGCCTAATAAGGCATCTAGACCAAATGGCACAAGATTTGGAATAGAGCAACTTGATCAGATCACCCCAAAACCCTTTCTGTTCAAATACAAATTTGAACAATTTTACATTGCCAACTTTTTATTTGGAGCTTCAAACTTTGTGGGCATGATCAATACCCCAAATGATGATGCTACACCAAGTGGTGCATCAAGGGGAGATGATTTGCTTAACTCAAACATGGTGAAACCATTTCTGTTGAATTCTAGGGTTCACCAAAGTTACATTGGCCACTTTGCCCAAATGAGCTCAAATTTGGTGTAGGGGCCTAATTATATGTGACATTTGATCCTGTTAAGTCCCATGTCAATTGGAGGTCATTTTCCTCCCCAAAACCTGATCAAACACCTTCTGTCCAATTACCAAAACAAGTGGTTGGACCTCTTTTACTATTTTCCTTTACCTCAATTTCTTACGACAACCTCCCCTGATCATCTCCTACGCCCAGTAAATTCCCCATGTCCTCAGCTAAATGATTGGGGGGTAAAAACCCCATTTTTACTCTTGTGGACAGCCACACTCTTCTCCTCTTTCACCTCTCTCCTCACTCCAGTGGCCTCCAGGGCATCCCAGGCCGTCTGGGCAATTGTTTACTACTCCCTCTACCCTCTGGACACGGCTGGACACAAGAGGACACGCCAATGACACCGTGTGCATGCCGTGGCATGCAAAGTTCGCGCTCTGGAGCACGCTACAGTGCCCTGGCGCACTGTAGCCACCTCCAATCAGGGGCGCCCGACAGCCTTGGGCTTCCCCCTCGTGTCCCCCGAGGCTGCCTCGGCGTCCGAGACACGCCGGGCGGTTGGCCCCCTCCTCTCTCCTCCTCCCTCACCCTTGCTCGCACGCGCACCGGC
The DNA here is from genome assembly GCA_902687465.1 of Secale cereale. NCBI lineage: Eukaryota > Viridiplantae > Streptophyta > Magnoliopsida > Poales > Poaceae > Secale > Secale cereale. The sequence continues at coordinate 314,312,909 of LR738712.1, read as the reverse complement.
CGACCCTGAGCACCAGTGAGCAAGCTCACACGCGCGAAGACCCTGGCGCCTCCCCGCTCCTCCTCTGCTTTTCCCTTGGACTGGACCTCGTCCACGAGCGCCCTAGACATGCTCAGGAGAGCCCGGTTGGCCTTCAGCAACGGCCACCACCTCGCCGGCGCACAGCCCCGCGATGAACCTCGGGCTAGCCTATAAAAGGCCTCCCCCCGAGCACCTCTCGCCTCTTCTAGACTCTCCTCTCTCCCGTGCACCTCCTTGACACGCCCCTCTCCCTCTCAGGCGCTCTTCCTCCCTCCACGGCCGAAGTGCCGCCGCCAGCTGCCGCTCGGCAACGGGCACCACGGCCGTTCTCTCCCCCCCCCTTCTCTGTTGGCCGCCAGGAGGAGAACCCTAGGACCATGAAGCTACCCCCACTCCACCCTTCCTTCCCCCTAGCATCTCTGGCACCGCTCCCGTCTCGACCCGAAGCCGCCGCCGACGCCTCGGCCGCCGTCGCTCCTGCTCCTCCCGGCCAGGTTGAAGGCCAGGGATGGGCGCGGCTTGCTCCGCTGGGCCCTTCGGTGCGCCGGGCACCACCGGGGACGGCCGGAGCCGCCGGGGAACGGCGCCGGCATCACCCCTGCCTCCTCCTCTGCGTCGGGCGGGGGGAGGACGACGAACCCGACAGGCGGGCCCCGCCTGTAAGCGCCACAGGTCCGGTGGGAGCAGCTGACGGGTGGCCCCCCCAATAAGTGGAAGCGCACTCGCGTGGCTGCGCCTTCCTGTGGTGGTGGCGCCCGCCGCAATTACGCCTTCGGCGTCACCACCTCCATCGCGCCGCTGAGCCACTGGGCTGAGCCTAGTAGGCGATGGTTAGCTGGGCTTCGCCCAGAGCACTGTATAAGGATGAACCCTTATTCCTTTTCTTTTTCTTTATTCTGTCAACTTCAAAAATGCCTAGATAATTCAAATGAACTCCAAATTGCATGATTCAAATTTCCTATGGCTCCATAAATCATGCTCTATCACATGGTGCAACATGCACATTATTCCAAAAACATTTCTTTCACAAATATTTATCAAATGCCTTTATTTCATTTCTGTGATGAACTTTAGAAAATCACAGAGAGCTCAATCTTGATCCAAATGCAGTGATTCAAATTCCTAGATGCTTGTCATGTCCAAACTTAGTTTTGGAACATTTTTAATGATAGTTTCTGTACCCCACCAAATATTGAGCCATTTCTTCATAATTATCAGCTTTGCAAAATACTAGGAAATTCATTTCAAATCCAAATCCAGTGAAACCAACTCCTAAATGCTTCTAAAATCATGACTTGATGATGGGTACCTTTGCTCATCATTCAAGGAAATATTTCTGTATACTTCTTCCAAATCCATAAACCCTTTGGTTCCATCATATTGGAATTTTCCAAACTACCTATTGATCCAACACCTATAAAACCACCTTGGTTATTTATCATATGACCAGAGGTATCCTAGAAAAGTCCAACTCCCATTTTTAGAGCACTTTTATTTTTGCTTTGATTATGTTGCGTATTATGATTGTTTCCATCGTTAGTTGACGTAATAAACGGAGTAATCGGAGATGGACCAGAAGATTTGAAGACTCGGAAGAATAAGGCAAGCAGCCCTTTGACCATGTTCAAGAGACCTTTTTATGCATGTCTCATAGCACCTTATTATTCAATGCATCGGAATCATGTTGAGGTGGAAACCACTTTGGTTGCTACCTTTGTTACTTTACTGTTGAAACTTGCATCAAACGTGACCCTACCTTCCTATGAGGGTTATGTGGGTGGGAGTAGTTAGGTTGCTATAATAGTGGCTACGCATATGGGACGGGTATATGCATGGTGACGGAAGCAGGATACTTTCAAAAGACTTTTCGAGAACCCCGTCGGGTGCCATTTATGCCCGAGGGAGATGGTGAGTTGGGTAACCACTTGATGACGAAGTGGTGTACCGAGGAAAGTGTGTGTGTTGTTTTGAAAAACAGATTGGTTTGAGCTGCGACTGTTATTCCAACCTTATATGCGCAACCACTCTACCCTTATATGGGAAAGGGCATTATTGATTACCTAGGTCGATACTAGCATGGTGCCCGCATTACTAGTGACGGGGGTGACACGAGGTCACTCTCGGGACGGGGTCGTGCTTGGATAGGCGGCCATGACTGTTTTCACAGGGCACCGGACACACCGTTGGTACCCCGTGTCAGTGGTATGTGATGAATACAGAGCGAGTCTCCACAAACCTTGAGATGTGAAATGTTTGGCACGGGGCTGTTACCAATCGAGTGGACTCCATATTAGTGTCGCCTAGGGAAAGATAGTGATCGGGTGCTTACCTCGGGTACTTGAGGTACCGCGGGTCGTGGATGACATGGAAGTTCCCCGGATCTAGTGGGTAAATTGTGCAACCTCTGCAGAGTGTAAAACTATTCGAATAGCCGTGTCCACGGTCATGGACAGTTGGGTAACCGCTCTTGGGCTACATCCAGTGTTTACGGAACCTGGTGTGTGTGTGTGGGGAAGCAACATGGTTCGGTGATGTTGATGATGTGATTCTTGAGGATGTCACAATGAGCTTGAGCATGAGTTGATTACAACTCTTTCTCGATATTGATTTCTGTGACCTCCTGATACTTGTTACAGACACATGCATATCCATGTTACATGTTGATCATACTTGCATATGAAAAACTAGCTTTTCGCAAAACTGCCAACCTAGCAGTAGAGACTTGCAAAATTATTCTGTTATCACACTTGAGTTGCTTGCGAGTACATTCAATGTACTCATTGGCTTGCCACTGGTTATTTTATTGGACAGGCATGAGAGAACATGTTATGATGAAGATTTCTTGGTGACGAGCATGCGAGCTAGGACGCTTCCCAGTCAGAATGCCTGTAGGGTTAAGGCAGATGGCATGGGTCCCAATTGTCTTTGAAGATTTCCGCTGCGATGATATATTCAAGGCTTGACCATAATGGTCCTATTTGTGTAATACGGTATGTATGTATGTAAGACTCTTGTTATTCAGCTTCTGTGTGTACAGTGAGCATTGATCTCTGGGATCACTGTACACGTGCATTCGGTGATCACGACTTATGAGTCGGGGTCCCCCACAGAGCTGGTATCAGAGCCATCCTGACTGTAGGAAGCCTTAGTTAGCATGGTCGTTAGTTAGGGTAAAACTATTTTCAAAACTATTACTAGTTTTCTAAACTATTTATACTTCTCTTCCCTTCTCAGTTTTTCGAAAACTAGGCTATACTTTATCTCTTCCCCTTCAAAACCTTGGTCACTAGAACCCCTATGCCCCAGACCACTGGATTTTCTGTGATCCTCGTGGAGTGCACCTTGCCGAACACTCACCCACCACTTTTGCACGCAAGATTGGTGACACCACGACAAGACGGTACCAACAGAAACTACAACCTATATGAGTGAGGACATGAAGACCCAGAAGATGGTGAAACCCTTGATAGTGCCCCAAGACGATGCAACATTGGCCTATGATGACCAGGCTATAGGTTATGCAAAATCATGACATGCATCGCTAATAGAGTAATCCTATCACTACCGTTGTTGTATCGACAACCACCGGTGGATGAGAACCTTGCCATTTGGTCCGCCTCACTATAGTGAGCAGGAAAACGGTTCTCTTCATCCCCCACTCTTGGTGTCGATGTTTTCATCAACGAAACCGACATGTTGGACCTCTATTATGCCTTGTAATTGACATTGCACATGGATTGCCTACCTGGTACCCTTGACGTCCAAGAAGGCACAAGGGATCGTCATGATTAAAGAGACAAGAGAAGACAAGTCAACGCCAGCTACAAGGAGACATCTTCACCACACCACCTCATCAGGCGAGAAGTTGTTGAAGATTCTTCAGGCACAACCCGGATCGTTCCTCAAGCAACTATAAGGGACATAGCAACACCTGAGGAAGCCCAGAAGACTGCACGAGGCACAAGTCACGACACTGAGTCCGAGAACCCCTAGGGTAGGATGAGTCGTGTACCCCCTATGCGCAGTCGAGTCCATATGATGGTTCGAATGGAACCATGATTGTGTGTTGTTTGCTTTTATTTGCTTGTGTTTTGATATAAGTCGCACTTTTGCCCCAGGCAATAAGTGCATGGCTATATCACCTTCCTTGCCTTGTTTCTTATGTTTCGGCCTTTTTGCACCTGTTTGTTGCACCTGCACTATAGAACCCCCTTTAGGCATTTCCCTCCTCTACGCTGCTTCTTCCCTCTATTCTCTCTCTCTCCCCCCAATTGAAGACCCGCAAGACAAGATGCACCAAGGATTCTACCTCGGCAACCAACTGGCACTGAAGACTTCTGCTACAACCTCCATGATCAATTGCAACCCCGTAGAGTTATGTTTAACCCTCCAGACCAGTAACACTCTTCCTAGACCCTTTGAGACTTCACGAGACACTCCAGCACGAATCCTTAACCATGTGCCTAACCCATGGTAAAGCAAGAGAACCTGTTAAGACTTTGCAACCTTGCACAACACTGGGTTCGTAAAGGGGCTAGTGGACACGATGAGTGAGCACATTTTTCATCCTAATATAGCACGAGGTCTGACGATGCCATAGATAGACCAGTTCGAGGATATTGGACAGATGACTTGGTGGTTTATATCAGTGACTTCGAGGAATTATCTGAGACCTTGGTGGATTATGAGGTTTTCATATTGGTGAGATCATGACTTTGGGGAAGCATGTAGGAGTACCCGTTAGACATGAGATTTGGATTTATGTAGGTGATTCTGGTCGGTATAATGCTGGATATGTCTGCATGGTTCGGAGTGAATTGGATTTAGACCGATGATCCTGATTATGATATCATGCTTCTCGGTGGACAATAGCCTAGGAGATTGGATTATTTGTCGGAGTTGATTTAGAGATCTATATAGTCGTGATCTTGGAGTTTACCTAACCCGGATGATGAGAATTTTGTGGACTTACTATCGTTATGCGTAGTCCTTCCGAGTATTTGGGTATTATAGGGACTTGAGATCTTGTGGAACACCGTAGATATCGGTTTGTAGAATTGTTGGATTATGTGGTGATTGATGGTAATTACCGGGCTATTGGAGTTGATCTATAGGAAGGAAACAAATCTTGGAGTGGCATATGACGTGTTTCCTTAGATTGGTGATGCATTATTGTGAGCCTTGCAAGATTAGGATGAGTGCTTGGATTGTGAAGATTAAGTTAAGCTTAGCAGCATGTATGATCTACCATTGGATTTTAGGGGTAGACATACACATGGATTTGGGGATCATAGACAGTATAGTTTTGTTAGACCGTCTCTTGAGAGTCATGAGGGTATGCATGTCATGAGTGGTGATTGAAGTTGGTCTATGCGAGAGGCTGCTTTTCGATCGGAGTACTGGATAGAGCTATTGGCATCTCAGAAACTGTGCTTAAGGATAAGATGATAAACGTTTACTCACTCACTAGAATCCTTGAAAACCTTAAGCCCCACCGAGCCACAACTTGGTCAGATTCTGACCACGGGCTGAAAGTGCAACTAATCCCCGGGTGGTTTTGGTAATTAATAACAACATATATATCATTGGACTAATATTCACTTGAGAATCATTTCAGAAAAGTTCGATGATATGGGTATGGAAATGTCTGAAGAAGTGGACCCCTCAAAATGCTAAGACAAGCATTGGCAAAAGCTCAAGACTCCATTTTTGGTTTAGTGATCAAAGATCACATTGAGTCCATAGGAAAAGCCAATACTATTAAAAGGGGATGAGGTTGTGTTAATGTTCTTGTTGCTCAAGTGCTTGGTGATCTAGCTCCCTCAACTATCAGCACTCTTCACTTTACAACACACTCATAAGTAATCTCGGACAAACCGATTCTGCAAACTCAGTCCCACCGAGATGAACCACTTCAGTTATTTCCCCAAACCCTAATTTCTCGGTCCATCCGATTCTGTGTTTCGGTCTCACCGAAAATGTTCTGCCAACCTTCTGTAACCAATGACAGCATTTCGGAATATCCGAGTTGTTGTTTTCGGTCACACCGAGATGGCAAACCCTAACCTTTGACTCACTTCGGACACACCGAGATGGTATTTTCGGTCACACCGAAAATCCCAACGTTCACTATATTTGAACTTTCGGTCTGACCGAGTTTTCACTTCGGTCTCACCGAGATTGGTCAAATGTGTGTGTAACGGTTGGATTTTGTGTGGAGGCTATATATACCCCTCCACCCCCTCTTCATTCGTGAGGAGAGCCATCAGAAAGTACCACCACTTCTACCACACACTTTCTGAGAAGTGAACCACCTACCCTTGTGTTGAGATCAAGCCATTCCATTCCTACCATATGAAACTTGATTTCTAACCTTCCCAAGTTGCTTTCCACTCAAATCTTTCTTCCACCACAGCCATATCAGTGAGGAGAGTTGAGTGTTGGGGAGATTATCATCTGAAGCACAAGAGCAAGGAGTTCATCATCATCAACACCGTCTATTACCTTTTGGGGGGTGGTGCCTCCTAGATTGGTTAGGTGTCGCTTGGGAGCCTCCGTCGTTGAGATGTGGAGTTGAACCAAGAAGTTTGTAAGGGCAAGGAGATCGCCTACTTCGTGAAGATCTACCCCGAGTAAGGCTAGTCCTCCGTGGGCGTAGGCCGTGATGGAATAGACAAGGTTGCTTCTTCGTGGACCCTTCGTGGGTGGAGCCCTCCGTGGACTCGCGCAACCGTTACCCTCCGTGGGTTGAAGTCTCCATCAACGTGGATGTACGATAGCACCACCTATCGGAACCACGACAAAAATCTCCGTGTCACCAAACTGCGTTTGATCTTCTCCACCTCCTTTTTACATGTGCAATTTACTTTCCGCTGCATATACTCTAGAATTGCATGTGTAGGGTGTTACTTGAATTGGTCTTAATTGTGAAACTGCCAAAAACATTGCATGATCTAAAGGCAGATTTTTTATATTGTCAAGTAGTCTAATCACCCCCCTCTAGACCTACTTTCGATCCTACAAGTGGTATCAGAGCTTTGGTCTCCATTGCCTTGGTTTCCATTGCATTGGACTCCATAAGCTTGGTTTCACAACCTAGGAGAGTATGGCGTCTAGTGAGGGTAATTATCGTAGAGGTCCTTACTTTGATGGTACAAATTTTGCTAGTTGGAAGCATAAAATGAAAATGCATATTCTTGGTCATAACCCAGCCGCATGGGGCATTATTTGTGTTGGTATGCAAGGTGATTTCTTTGAAGAAGGAAAAGTTCCGGATCGCGAAGCTACACCCGAAGAATTGAAGATGTTGCAAAACAATGCTCAAGCTTGTGACATTCTCTTCAATGCTTTGTGTCCCGAAGAGTTCAACAAAATCAGTCGTCTTGAAAATGCTAAGGAGATTTGGGATACTTTGGTTGAAATGCACGAAGGTACTGAATCTGTGAAGGAATCAAAGCTAGATATTCTTCAAGGTCAACTTGACAAGTTCAAGATGAAGGATGGTGAAGGAGTCGCTGAAATGTACTCTAGGCTTGCTCTCATTACAAATGAGATTGCTGGCTTAGGAAGCGAAGAAATGACCGACCGATTCATCATTAAGAAGATTCTCAGAGCTTTGGATGGAAAGTATGACACCGTGTGCACTTTGATCCAAATGATGCCAAACTACAAGACTCTCAAGCCAACTGAAGTCATTGGAAGAATTGTTGCTCATGAGATGACACTTAAGGATAAGGAAGAGCTTCACAACAAGTCAAGTGGTGCTTACAAAGCTACAAGTGATGCTCCTACTACCTCAAGTGACAAGCTAATTTCCAATGAAGAGATAAGCCTAATGGTCAAGAACTTCAACAAGTTCTACAAGAATAGAGGCAAAGAAAGAAGCTCAAAATCTAGATCATATGATGAAAAGAGATCTTCTAGTCGTGATCGAAACTGCTACAATTGTGGAAGACTCGGACACTTCTCAAATGAGTGTACGGCTCCCCACAAAAGAAGAGAAGAATCTCCAAGAAGAAGAGCAAGAGATGAGTCACCTCGGAGAGAGAGAAGGAGTAGAGATGATCGTTATGAACGAAGACCCTCTCGGAGAAGCAAGGATTCGGAGAGGAAAGACAAGTCATCAAGGAGCTACACAAGAAGAAGACATCAAGCTCATGTTGGTGAATGGGTCTCCGGCTCCGACTCTGACAATCAATCCGATGGAAGCTATCACTCCGACTCCGACTATAGTCAAGATGAAGGTGTTGCTGGACTTGCACTCGTATCCTCCAACTCCAACTCCTACGACTTATTTGATTCACCAAATGAGGGAATTGGAAGATGCTTCATGGCTAAAGGCCCCAAGGTAACACACCCTGAATTCATTGACTTTGATAGTGATGAGGATGACTTGAGATGAGCTCTTGCATGATAAATCTAGTGAGCTTAGTAATGATGAAAATGCTAGCAGTCTTTATAGCCGAGAAGAGTCGAATGACAATGCTATGAAGGAGATTGAGCGTCTAACTAAAGAACTAAACACTCTTAAGTTAGCTCATGAAACAACTCAAGAAGATCATAGAGAGCTCCTAAGATCTCATGAGAAGCTACGCTTCAAGAAGCTCACCCTAGAGCAAGAACATGAGTTTCTAAAAGCGATCAATGACGATCTTCGAAAGAAGAGTTCTTCATATCTTGCCAAACGACTTCTCTTGTCTAATTTCTTGCCACCTATTAAGACTAAGCATGACAAGCATAAGAAAAATTCTTCCTCTAGTAGTAACAATAACAATGTTAAATCCAATATTGTTGCTTCTAGTAGTTCTCTTGATTCCACTAACAATGTTTCAAGCCAAGTTACACTTGAGCAAGAAAATAGCTTATTGAAGGAAATCATAGAGAAAGGTGTCTACAAGAGTCTTGCCGGAAGCAAGAACTGTGAGGAGATTGTTCGCAAACAAGGAAGACACCGGAAGAATCAAGGGATTGGTTTTGAGCGAAAGTTCAACGCCGAAGGTGTTGAGTGGGAAGAAGGTCAATACCCTACTCCACAGTTTGTCTCACAAAAGGAGAAGTATGATCCTACTTCTTCCAATGTGGAACAAGCTCAAGATGACCTTCCACCACAAGACCACAAGCTAAAGGCCAAGGACAAGCTTCAAGAGGAGATTGATGCATTCACTGAAGCACCTCAAGCCATGGTCAAGTGGGTTCCCAAGGACACATCAAGTTCTACTTCGTCAAGCTCAACTACAACACCAAGGATTCCCATCAAGATGATGTGGATCCCAAAGAAGAAGAACTAGTAGGTTCTTGAGGGTGACTCCGCCAACAAACTTCACTCATATTCATTTTGGCAAGAACTTGTGCAATCAACTTCCACATCATGCACTTGTTCAAGGAGTCACAAACCCTCTTGTTGGTAAGTCAAGGGACAAGGTAATCATTGCTTTCATGGACATTATCTTTTGTGTACTTCACTCTATGTCCATGGATATTCTTGTTTGTTCCTTGTGGGACTAACCCATGTAGGTATTGAAAGTGCCCTAATCCAAGGATAGCTCTCAACTCTTGATGATCTACATCAACATTGAGCATCCACATCTTCAACATCTACATGAAGTCTTCTACGACAACCCAAGGTTAGTTTGACCCTTTAAAAGGGGTTCTCACATCTAGGGGGAGCTTTGCTCTAAAAATTGAGCTAAAGCATCTCCAAGTGATGTGAACACATAAATGCTTTATGTAAAAGTGGTAACCCCACTTGTGCTTAAACGATGAGTATGACCTATGATCAAATGTTCTCATTTGGCTCCTAAGTCAATATACTCATATATAGATGACCTAGTCATCGACAAATTGTGTGCTAGTAGCTAGAGTGATTGGTTGTGCATGTTTGACACATATTTCAGTTGCTATCTTATTGTGTGAGCATGTTGAATGCATGATTTTATTCATTCAAGGACATCCATTTGTTGTTTTGATTGTTTTGGTTTCTCTTTCTGGCCAAATGGATGGACAAGAATGCCTAAGCACCTTCCCTAGCTATCTATGCTTTCTTGTCTCAAAATTCTATTCATGCTCATATCACAACTTTGAACAAGTCTTTTTCGGACAGTCCGAGTGAGGAGCACTCGGAACCACCGATTCGTCTTAGGCTGACTTCCAAAACCTTCTAAGTCCATTTCGGTCTGACCGGTTTCTCAATCTCGGTCCAACCGAAACGCTTAGACTAATCTAGGTTTCATCTCGGTGAAACCGAGTTCAAACTCTCGGTCTGACCGATATGTGTAACTGCACAGCAGATATACATCTCGGTGACACCGAGTTTTTCAACTCGGTCCCACCGACAGCACGGGGTTATATATACCTGAGGGGCTGCGCGCGATTTCTTTCTTCAAACCGTTCACCCCCAAGACCCCTGCTGCCGCCGCCCTGGTCTACGGATCGTCGCCTTCGTCGCCTGTGCGCCTTTGCCGCAGGTCTCCGCCGCCGTCAACGGTAATCATCTCCACCGTTGCCGCCGTAGAGGGACACCACCAAGTTAGGGTGTGTCTCGACCCCTTTTCGTGCTCCACTTCTGATTCTTGCACGATAGGTTGCCATGATTCAATCCACGTTTGATATATTCCCTATACAATAGTTCAGATCTTCTAGTTTCGAGGAAAATTCTTAGGTTTAGGTTTCCACGGAATGCATCTCGGTGAAGCCGATTTTTGAAACTCGGAATGACCGATTTGGCCTCTGGCCATTGCACTGCATAGTTCGGTTTAACCGAGTTGTGCCAATCGGAACGACCGATAAGTAGTTTCAGTGAAACCCTAAGTTTTTGGTAGGACCGAAACCCACTTCGGTCTGACCGAAAGTGGTGTGTAGGTTTCTGTTGAGCACTTCGGTTGCACCGAAACCTAAAATCGGTTTGACCGAAATACTTTCTGTGAAAACTCAAAACTAAGTTTTGAACTCATTTTTTTTTTGCAAAAACTTCTGCAGTTGTGATAACTCTTCCATTCTGCCTATACCTTATCTTTTCACAGGTCTTTCAGCCATGTCAGATGTCAGTGACAGCCAGAACAGGTCTGAATCACCGTTTGCTGAAATTCCAGAGGCAGATACAAGTCCTGCAAGCAGCTCTAGTGATGATGGTGAGAGGAGCACCCCTAGTGGTTTGCCTCCTGCAGCCACCAGAACCAGGAAGAAGAGAACTTCTGATGATGAGGACTCCGACTTTGTTGCTGAGGAAGTTACCTCCAAGCCCAATAGGAATGTGGTTGCCAAAGAGCACCAAGGGCAGCAGCCAAGGAAAGGTACAAGCAAGGTGAAACAGTCAGCAGTTGCTAAGAAGCTCAACTTGGAAGAACCTGCTCCAAGCAAGGTGAAGAAGACTTCCAAAAGGAAGAGGGTTGTATATGCTGAACCTCAAGTTGATGCTGCAGAAGAAGAAGAAGAAGAACCACCCCAGCCTCCTCCTCAGAAAGCTAAGTTCATGGGTGATGCTATTCGGGCTCAAGCCTCTTCTAAGCCCAAGAAGTCTGCTCCATCCAAGGCAGCTCCAGCCAAGCCCAAGAGAACAACCAGAAGCATTCCAGCTTCTGAGAAGAACAAAGGAGAGATGCCACCGTCTGAATCAGATGAAGAGCATGTGTTGCTTAAGCTCCGTCCCAAGTTGCCACTCCACAATGATGCTCATCCTCAAGCTGAGGACATGAAGGCAAGGAAGGACAAAGGTCTCAGGCTATGGAGACAGTCTGATCCATATGCCGTAAGGAGAAGGACTGCTGTGGACCCCAGATTCCACACCAGAGAGCAGCAGGATTTCTATGAGACCGTGCTAATGGATAAGAAGCCCATTGTTGCTGACACCAGGTATGTTGACTGGAAGTACATTGACAGTGAAGAGCACCGGGACTTCTTTCCCCATGTGCATGAGAGCTTTACTGCATGTGGAGTTGCTGACTTCGTGGGGCAAGAGCTGACAGCATGGAATGACGAGATGATCATGCAGTTCTATGCCACTGCCCACTTCTACCCTGATGGCAAGATCACCTGGATGACTGAAGGTCAACGGTTTTCTTCGACTGTTGAAGAATGGGCAGAACTTCTGAACGCTCCAGTGCAGAGAGAGGACGACATTGATGTCTATGGGATTCCTAAGAAGAGTCATGATTCCATGAAGAATATGTACAAGGAGATCCCAGCTGCTGATTTGGAAGGATGGAAGCTTGGCTCAGTGTATTATCTCCAGGCAGGTCTGACCACCACTAACACTATTCTGAGGCATACTTTGATGCCTAAGTCAGGAGACCACCGGATGATTCGAGGCTATTCTATCAACATGCTGCACATTCTCGATGAGAAGGCACCTTTTAAGGTGATGGACTTGATGGTAGAAACCATTAAGAGGACTGCAGCTGACCAGAAGAGGTCGTGTGGGTTTGCACCGCAGATACAGATGCTCATCAACGCCAAGTTTGGCACGGGCAAATTCATGTTGGATAGGAAGCACTTGCCACTGCAGCCAGAGCATGAGGACAACGTAGTTGTGATGGATGAAGAGGATCCCACCTCAGTTGAAGGGCAAGCCAAAATTGAAGCTGCGAAGAAAGCTAAAGCTGACAAAGAGGCAGCAGCAGCAGCAGCTAAGCCAAAGAGCTTTGGAGAACAAATTCTTGAAGCTACCCAGAGAATTGAACAACGCCTGGCCAGCATTGAGCAATCTCAGGAGAGCCTTGAGAGGATTGTCAAGGACAAGATCCACGCTCTGGACGTGAAGCTGACTGAGATTCAGGTGTCTGTCAACAAGCTTGAGGCAGACATGGAGGAGACTAGGCAGGAGAGAGCAGAGCTTATGCAGGATGATCTAGTCCAGGACTCTCATCGCCAGACTGCTCAGGTTCCCAGAGGATCCAGATCTGCAGCTATCCCAGTGACAGACTCCAGGGCTACCACTTCAGCTCCAGCAGTTCCTCCAGCTCCAGCATCCACTCCTCCACCGCAGACATCAGCAGAGGTCTTCGCAGATGCAGCTATCTCTACACCGACATCTACCCAGACGGGAGCCGCCAGCAGAGCCCGCAGTGACGTTTAGCTCTATACCTTTTCGAACTTTTTGGTAACTTGTTGCCAAAGGGGGAGAAATAGTTATAGATCATAGGGCTTCGAGAGAGAGAGTGCTCTTTCGTCTTTTCGTTCTTTTGCCGGTTTTCCTTGAGATACATTGGTTTCTTTTGGTTCCAGATACTTTATGTGTGCTTGCTACTACGTTTGATGCTACCTTAATGAGTGCTTAGTCATACTATGCCTTAATGTGTGCTTATTGCTTATCATATGCTATTTCTTATTGTATGGCTATTTACTCTTGTCTTGGTGATTGAGTGTATGTTATTCATTCTTATCATTTTGTGCGCTCCACCAAGATGTATGTGACATTGAAGAGTGACCCATAATCCTAATCGATTATGCATTTGCATTCAAACGCAAATTTCAAATAATGCACAAATTTAGGGGGAGCTCTTGTTTATCACATACTTCTCAAAGCGACGATGTTTTTCCTTGATTATATCTTTTGTCGAAGCTTTGATCTATATGTTGTCATCAATTACCAAAAAGGGGGAGATTGAAAGTGCAACTAATCCCCGGGTGGTTTTGGTAATTAATAACAACATATATATCATTGGACTAATATTCACTTGAGAATCATTTCAGAAAAGTTCGATGATATGGGTATGGAAATGTCTGAAGAAGTGGACCCCTCAAAATGCTAAGACAAGCATTGGCAAAAGCTCAAGACTCCATTTTTGGTTTAGTGATCAAAGATCACATTGAGTCCATAGGAAAAGCCAATACTATTAAAAGGGGATGAGGTTGTGTTAATGTTCTTGTTGCTCAAGTGCTTGGTGATCTAGCTCCCTCAACTATCAGCACTCTTCACTTTACAACACACTCATAAGTAATCTCGGACAAACCGATTCTGCAAACTCAGTCCCACCGAGATGAACCACTTCAGTTATTTCCCCAAACCCTAATTTCTCGGTCCATCCGATTCTGTGTTTCGGTCTCACCGAAAATGTTCTGCCAACCTTCTGTAACCAATGACAGCATTTCGGAATATCCGAGTTGTTGTTTTCGGTCACACCGAGATGGCAAACCCTAACCTTTGACTCACTTCGGACACACCGAGATGGTATTTTCGGTCCCACCGAAAATCCCAACGTTCACTATATTTGAACTTTCAGTCTGACCGAGTTTTCACTTCGGTCTCACCGAGATTGGTCAAATGTGTGTGTAACGGTTGGATTTTGTGTGGAGGCTATATATACCCCTCCACCCCCTCTTCATTCGTGAGGAGAGCCATCAGAAAGTACCACCACTTCTACCACACACTTTCTGAGAAGTGAACCACCTACCCTTGTGTTGAGATCAAGCCATTCCATTCCTACCATATGAAACTTGATTTCTAACCTTCCCAAGTTGCTTTCCACTCAAATCTTTCTTCCACCACAGCCATATCAGTGAGGAGAGTTGAGTGTTGAGGAGATTATCATCTGAAGCACAAGAGCAAGGAGTTCATCATCATCAACACCGTCTATTACCTTTTGGGGGGTGGTGCCTCCTAGATTGGTTAGGTGTCGCTTGGGAGCCTCCGTCGTTGAGATGTGGAGTTGAACCAAGAAGTTTGTAAGGGCAAGGAGATCGCCTACTTCGTGAAGATCTACCCCGAGTAAGGGTAGTCCTCCGTGGGCGTAGGCCGTGATGGAATAGACAAGGTTGCTTCTTCGTGGACCCTTCGTGGGTGGAGCCCTCCGTGGACTCGCGCAGCCGTTACCCTCCGTGGGTTGAAGTCTCCATCAACGTGGATGTACGATAGAACCACCTATCGGAACCACGACAAAAATCTCCGTGTCACCAAACTGCGTTTGATCTTCTCCACCTCTCTTTTACATGTGCAATTTACTTTCCGCTGCATATACTCTAGAATTGCATGTGTAGGGTGTTACTTGAATTGATCTTAATTGTGAAACTGCCAAAAACATTGCATGATCTAAAGGCAGATTTTTTATATTGTCAAGTAGTCTAATCACCCCCCCTCTAGACCTACTTTCGATCCTACACGGGCCTTCGCTCTAAGTCAGGTAGGCCTCTGCAAATACTCAGCCGAGACCACCACCAATACCCAGCCTACCTTGCGTACCCCCCCATAGACCTCATGGAGTAAGTGGACAAGTTGGGTAACATCATTATTTGATGGCCTACTTGTCTGCCCGAAGACAAAGAAGAGACGGACAGCTGGATAGAAGACGTTTGAAGACCGCCCTGTCAAGAAGGAAGATCTACACCGACCACCGTCATCAAGAAGTAAACTTCCGCGTCGAAGACCGGGCGTATCTGCAAATCACTCCTCTATAAGGAACCGAGCATTTCCGTGTCGAAGGAACGCTCACACCAAGATGTATGAAGACTTGAAGGCACGATTCTGGTGGCACAGGATGGAAGAGAGATTGCAACCTATGTTGCAGATTGTGATGTGCGCCATAGGGTCAAGGCTGAATATCAGCGACCCACCGGATTGCTTCAACCACTCAAGGTTCCTGAGTGGAAGTGGGATAAAGTCGGAATGGACTTTGTCACTGGATTACCAAGGTTGGATAGAGGACATGACTCTATCTGGGTCATAGTCGATCATTTGACCAAGGTAGTCCATTTCATTCCTGTCAAGACCCCCTTATGATGGCAACCGGCTGGCAGCTCTCTACATCAACTGAATCGTAAGTCTTCACGGTGTTCCCAAGGAGATTGTGTCAGATCGAGGAACCTAGTTCACCTCAAGGTTCTGGAAGAAGTTCCGAGAAGCCTTGGGAACCAAGTATCTTCCAACACGGCTTTCCACCAACAGACCGGAGGTCAGACTGAGCGAGTCAATCAGATTCTCGAAGTCATGACTCCGAGCCTATGTCTTGGCATATGGAGCCAAGTGGGAGGATTGTCTCCCTTTTTGCCGAGTTCTCCTATAACAACAGTTACCAGTCAAGCCTTCAGATGGCACCATTTGAGGTGTTGTACGGACGCTGATGTCGCACACCCCTCAACTGGTCAGAGGCTGGAGTAGGACTAGTCTTTGGACCGGATATTCTCCGCGCAGCGGAAGAGCAAGTCCAACTAGTCAGAGAACGTTTGAAGGCAGCCTAGTCAAGGCAAAAGAGCTATGCTAACGCTCACCGTCGGAACATGAGTTTCCATGTCGGGGACCACGTGTACTTGCGGGTAACTCCTCTGAAGGGAACCAAGCGTTTCCACGTCAAGGGGAAGCTCGCACCAAGGTTCATTGGACCCTTTGAGATCACTGCAAGTCATGTGGTAGACGGCTCCCCAGCTAGATCTACCACCTGAGATACTCTCCGTGCACCAAATCTTCCACGAGCCCCCACTCTGGAAGTACTTCTTACCTCCTAGCTAGCCCGATGCCCGCAAGGACATCGATCACCGAGCCTTTGGCAGCTAACCCAACCTAACCTATGCAAGAGACCCCTCAGCAACCTCCATCAAGGAAGGCATCAAGCAAGAAGCCATACCATCAAGCACTTCAGGATTCCAAGGAGCACCGCTCGGAAGCAGAACCAACAAGGAGAAGGGAAGACTACCCCGTATCCAAGACTCCGCTTTTCTTTCCACGCCTAGTCTGGGAATCTCGGGGACGAGATTCTTGTAAGGGGGGTAGGTCTGTCACACTCTGATTTTCATATCACATTGCTTAAGCTAATTCTCATGTTAAAAATGTGGATTTGCAAAAACTTTTGAGTGTTTGACTTTGCTTGATTTGACTTTTGTCTGCTGTTTGCTAGTGCTCTAAAAATCAAATAAATCCTCCAACTCTTATACTTCATCTCCTTGACCCAAAACCTTTTCCCAATGATCATGCCATGTGTATAGACCAGTATAGAATTTTCTTATAAAAATATTTTGGCCAAATGGTATTTTCTAAAATTAGTTTTCCAAAAACCCTGAATTGAGGTTTGCACTGCAAGTACCTTACTTAGGGTGTGAAAAATCTTTCAAAAAGTATATTTGAATCCTATTAGGTATAGGACTCCCAGAAACCACAAAATTATAATTTTAAAAGTTATTTTTATATTTTATTTTAAAGCTTTTTCTTAAGGCCAGAAATGGTCTTTAATAGGAAAAAATTATTAAATCATTTCAAAAATATTTGCCAAAATTCAGGGAGACTCATAGGACATATATTGTCCATATATAAGAGTTTCAACACATGGTCATGTTCAAAATATTGGACTAATCCTTCCAAAACCCTTTCTAGATATTTCAAGCTTTTGAAATATTTACAAAGGAAATATTCTCCAAAAATTCCAGGGAAATTCTATCATGTCAGATATGACATATTTGATGATCTAGCAAAGCCTCATGCCTTGAAGATCAAGGGAACATCCTCTAATCCCCTCAAAACCATTCTGTCCATATTTGAAGTTTGAGCAACTCTACATTGCCAAACTTGTCCAAATGCTCTCAAATTTGGTGCACATGCTAGAATGGCCTAATAAGGCATCTAGACCAAATGGCACAAGATTTGGAATAGAGCAACTTGATCAGATCACCCCAAAACCCTTTCTGTTCAAATACAAATTTGAACAACTTTACATTGCCAACTTTTTATCTGGAGCTTCAAACTTTGTGGGCATGATCAATACCCCAAATGATGATGCTACACCAAGTGGTGCATCAAGGGGAGATGATTTGCTTAACTCAAACATGGTGAAACCATTTCTATTGAATTCTAGGGTTCACCAAAGTTACATTGGCCACTTTGCCCAAATGAGCTCAAATTTGGTGTAGGGGCCTAATTATATGTGACATTTGATCCTGTTAAGTCCCATGTCAATTGGAGGTCATTTTCCTCCCCAAAACCTGATCAAACACCTTCTGTCCAATTACCAAAACAAGTGGTTGGACCTCTTTTACTATTTTCCTTTACCTCAATTTCTTACCACAGCCTCCCCTGATCATCTCCTACCCCCAGTAAATTCCCCATATCCTCAGCTAAATGATTGGGGGGGTAAAAACCCCATTTTTACTCTTGTGGACAGCCACACTCTTCTCCTCTTTCACCTCTCTCCTCACTCCAGTGGCCTCCAGGGCATCCCAGGCCGTCTGGGCAATTGTTTACTACTCCCTCTACCCTCTGGACACGGCTGGACACAAGAGGACACGCCAATGACACCGTGTGCATGCCGTGGCATGCAAAGTTCGCGCTCTGGAGCATGCTACAGTGCCCTGACGCACTGTAGCCACCTCCAATCAGGGGCGCCCGACAGCCTTGGGCTTCCCCCTCGTGTCCCCCGAGGCTGCCTCGGCGTCCGGGACATGCCGAGCGGTCGGCCCCCTCCTCTCTCCTCCTCCCTCACCCCTGCTCGCACGCGCACCGGCCGACCCTGAGCACCAATGAGCAAGCTCACACGCGCGAAGACCCTGGCGCCTCCCCGCTCCTCCTCTGATTTCCCTTGGACTGGACCTCGTCCACGAGCGCCCTAGACATGCTCAGGAGAGCCCGGTTGGCCTTCAGCAACGGCCACGACCTTGCCGGCGCACAACCCCGCGGTGAACCTCGGGCTAGCCTATAAAAGGCCTCCCCCAGAGCACCTCTCGCCTCTTCTGGACTCTCCTCTCTCCCGTGCACCTCCTAGACACGCCCCTCTCCCTCTCAGGCGCTCTTCCTCCATCATCGGCCGAAGTGCCGCCGCCAGCCGCCGCTCGGCATCGGGCACCACGGCCGTTCTCTCCTCCCCTTTCTCTGTTGGTCGCCAGGAGGAGAACCCCAGGACCATGAAGCTACCCCCCACTCCACCCTTCCTTCCCCCTAGCATCTCTGGCACCGCCCCCCGTCTCGACCCGAAGCCGCCGCCGCCGCCTCGGCCGCCGTCGCTCCTGCTCCTCCCGGCCAGTTTGAAGGCCAGGGATGGGCGCGGCTTGCTCCGCTGGGCCCTTCGGTGCACCGGGCACCACCGGGGACGGCCTGAGCCGCCGGGGAACGGCGCCGGCATCGCCCCTGCCTCCTCCTCTGCGTCGGGCGGGGGGAGGACGACGAACCCGACAGGCGGGCCCCGCCTGTAAGCGCCACAGGTCCAGTGGGAGCAGATGACGAGTGGCCCCCCCCGATAAGTGGAAGCGCACTCGCGTGGCTGCGCCTTCCTGTGGTGGTGGCGCCCGCCGCAATTACGCCTTCGGCGTCACCACCTCCATCGCGCCGCTGAGCCACTGGGTTGAGCCCAGTAGGCGATGGTTAGCTGGGCTTCGCCCAGAGCACTGTATAAGGTTTAACCCTTATTCCTTTTCTTTTTCTTTATTCTGTCAACTTCAAAAATGCCTAGATAATTCAAATGAACTCCAAATTGCATGATTCAAATTTCCTATGGCTCCATAAATTATGCTCTATCACATGGTGCAACACGCACATTATTCCAGAAACATTTCTTTCACAAATATTTATCAAATGCCTTTATTTCATTTCTGTGATGAACTTTAGAAAATCACAGAGAGCTCAATCTTGATCCAAATGCAGTGATTCAAATTCCTAGATGCTTGTCATGTCCAAACTTAGTTTTGGAACATTTTTAATGATACTTTCTGTACCCCACCAAATATTGAGCCATTTCTTCATAATTATCAGCTTTGCAAAATCCTAGGAAATTCATTTCAAATCCAAATCCAGTGAAACCAACTCCTAAATGCTTCTAAAATCATGACTTGATGATGGGTACCTTTGCTCATCATTCAAGGAAATATTTCTGTATACTTCTTCCAAATCCATAAACCCTTTGGTTCCATCATATTGGAATGTTCCAAACTACCTATTGATCCAACACCTATAAAACCACCTTGGTTATTTATCATATGACCAGAGGTATCCTAGAAAAGTCCAACTCCCATTTTTACAACACTTTTATTTTTGCTTTGATTATGTTGCTTATTATGATTGTTTCCATCGTTAGTTGACGTAATAAACGGAGTAATCGAAGATGGACCAGAAGATTTGAAGACTCGGAAGAATAAGGCAAGCAGCCCTTTGACCATGTTCAAGAGACCTTTTTATGCATGTCTCATAGCACCTTATTATTCAATGCATCGGAATCATGTTGAGGTGGAAACCACTTTGGTTGCTACCTTTGTTACTTTACTGTTGAAACTTGCATCAAACGTGACCCTACCTTCCTATGAGGGTTATGTGGGTGGGAGTAGTTAGGTTGCTATAATAGTGGCTACGCCTATGGGACGGGTATATGCATGGTGACGGAAGCAGGATACTTTCAAAAGACTTTTCGAGAACCCCGTCGGGTGCCATTTATGCCCGAGGGAGATGGTGAGTTGGGTAACCACTTGATGAAGAAGTGGTGTACTGAGGAAAGTGTGTGTGTTGTTTTGAAAAATGGATTGGTTTGAGCTGCGACCGTTATTCCAACCTTACATGCGCAACCACTCTACCCTTATATGGGAAAGGGCATTATTGATTACCTAGGTCGATACTAGCATGGTGCCCGCATTACTAGTGACGGGGGTGACACGAGGTCACTCTCGGGACGGGGTCGTGCTTGGATAGGCGGCCATGACTATTTTCACAGGGCACCAGACACACCGTTGGTACCCCGTGTCAGTGGTATGTGATGAATAAGGAGCGAGTCTCCACAAACCTTGAGATGTGAAATGTTTGGCACGGGGCTGTTACCAATCGAGTGGACTCCATATTAGTGTCGCCTAGGGAAAGAGAGTGATCGGGTGCTTACCTCTGATACTTGAGGTACCGCGGGTCGTGGATGACACGGAAGTTCCCCGGATCTAGTGGGTAAAGTGTGCAACCTCTGCAGAGTGTAAAACTATTCGAATAGCCGTGTCCACGGTCATGGACAGTTGGGTAACCGCTCTTGGGCTACGTCCAGTGTTTACGGAACCTGGTGTGTGTGTGTGGGGAAGCAACATGGTTCGGTGATGTTGATGATGTGATTCTTGAGGAAGTCACAATGAGCTTGAGCATGAGTTGATTACAACTCTTTCTCGATATTGATGTCTGTGACCTCCTGATACTTGTTACAGACACATGCATATCCATGTTACATGTTGATCATACTTGCATATGAAAAACTAGCTTTCCGCAAAACTGCCAACCTAGCAGTAGAGACTTGCATAATTATTCTGTTATCACACTTGAGTTGCTTGCGAGTACATTCAATGTACTCATTGGCTTGCCACTGGTTATTTTATTGGCCAGGCATGAGAGAACATGTTATGATGAAGATTTCTTGGTGACGAGCATGCGAGCTAGGACGCTTCCCAGTCAGAATGCCTGTAGGGTTAAGGCAGATGGCATGGGTCCCAGTTGTCTTTGAAGATTTCCGCTGCGATGATATATTCAAGGCTTGACCATAATGGTCCTATTTGTGTAATACGGTATGTATGGATGTAAGACTCTTGTTATTCAGCTTCTGTGTGTACAGTGAGCATTGATCTCTGGGATCACTGTACACGTGCATTCGGTGATCACGACTTATGAGTCGGGGTCCCCCACAGCAAGCCATTGAAAATAAATGGAACTTCAAGAGGAAGACCGACACTGACGGTAATGTTACTGTCTACAAAGATCGACTTGTTGCGAAAGGTTTTCGACAAGTTCAAGGAGTTGACTACGATGATAATTTCTCACCCGTAGCGATGCTTAAGTCTGTCCGAATCATGTTAGCAATTGCCGCATTTTATGATTGTGAAATCTGGCAAATGGATGACAAAACTGCATTTTTGAATGGATATCTCAAAGAGGAGTTGTATATGATGCAACCAGAAGGTTTTGTCAATCCTAAAGGTGCTAACAAAGTGTGCAAGCTCCAGCGATCCATCTATGGACTGGTGCAAGCATCTCGGAGTTGGAATATACGCTTTGATGAGGTGATCAAGGCATATGGTTTTATACAGACTTGTGGTGAAGCCTGTATTTACAAGAAAGTGAGTGGGAGCACTACATCCTTTCTGATAAGTATATGTGAATGACATATTGTCGATCGTAAATGATGTAGAATTTTCTGGAAAGCATAAAGGAGTGTTTGAAAGGAGTTTTTTCAAACAAAAACCTCGGTAAAGTTGCTTACATATTGAGCATCAAGATCTATAGAGATAGATCAAGACGCTTGATAAATTTTTTCAATGAGTACATACCTTGACAAAATTTTGAAGTAGCTCAAAATGGAACAGTCAAAGAAAGAGTTCTTACCTATGTTGCAAGGTATGAAGTTGAGTAAGACTCAATGCTTGACCACTGCAGAAGATAGAGAGAGAATGAAAGTCATTCCCAATGCCTCAGCCATAGGTTCTATGAAGTATGCCATGCTGTATAGCAGACCTATTGTATGCTCTGTCCTGTTTTTGGCAAGGGAGTACAATTTTGATCTAGGAGTAGATCACTGGACAGCGGTCAAAATTGTCCTTAGTTACTGGATGACTAAGGAAATATTTCTCGGTTATGGAGGTGATAAAGAGTTTGTCGTAAAGATTTACGTCGATGCAAGCTTTAACACCGATCTGGATGACTCTGAGTCTCGATCTGGATGCATATTGGAAGTGGGAGCAATTAGCTAAAGTAGCTCCATGCAGAGCATTGTAGACATAGAAATTTGCGAAATACATACAAATCTGAATGTGTCAGGCCCGTTGACTAAACTTCTCTCACAAGAAAAACATGATGACACCTTATTACTCTTTGGGTGTTAATCACATGGCGATGCGAACTAGATTGTTGACTCTAGTAAACCCTTTGGGTATTGGTCGCATGGCGATGAGAACTATGGGTGTTAGTCACGTGGTGATGTGAACTATTAGGTGTTCATCACATGGTGATGTGATCTAGATTATTGACTCTAGTGCAAGTGGGAGACTGAAGGAAATATGCCCTAGAGGTAATAATAAAGTTATTATTTATTTCCTTATATCATGATAAATGTTTATCATTCATGCTAGAATTGTATTAATCGAAAACTTAGTACATGTGTGAATACATAGACAAAACAGAGTGTCCCTAGTATGCCTCTACTAGACTAGCTCATTGATCAAAGATGGTTATGTTTCCTAGCCGTAGACATGAGTTGTCATTTGATCAGCAGGATCACATCATTAGGATAATGATGTGATGGACAAGACCCATCCGTTAGCTTAGCACTATGATCGTTTAGTTTTTCTGTTATTGCTTTCTTCATGACTTATACACGTTCCTATGACTATGAGATTATGCAACTCCCGAATATCCGAGGAACACCTTGTGTGCTATCAAACATCACAACGTAACTGGGTGATTATAAAGATGCTCTACAGGTGTCTCCGAAGGTGTTCGTGGTGTTGGCAAATATCAAGAATATGATTTTTCACTCTGAGTGTCGGAGAGGTATCTCTAGGCCCTCTCTGTAATACACATCATAATAAGACTTGCAAGCAAATGACTAATGAGTTAGTCAAGAGATCATGTATTACGGAACGAGTAAAGAGACTTGCTGGTAACGAGATTTAACTAGGTATTGAGATACCGACGATCGAATCTCGGGCAAGTAACATACCGATGACAAAGGGAACAACGTATGTAGTTATGCGGTTTGACCGATAAAGATCTTCATAGA
Source organism: Secale cereale (assembly GCA_902687465.1). Taxonomy (NCBI): domain Eukaryota; kingdom Viridiplantae; phylum Streptophyta; class Magnoliopsida; order Poales; family Poaceae; genus Secale; species Secale cereale. Next base: position 314,289,252 of record LR738712.1, on the reverse strand, counting down.
ATATGTAGGAGCCAATATGAGCATCCAGGTTCCGCTATTGGTTATTGACCGGAGATGAGTCTCGGTCATGTCTACATAGTTCTCGAACCCGTAGGGTCCGCATGCTTAACGTTTGATGACGATCGGTATTATGAGTTTATGTGTTTTGATGTACCGAAGGTAGTTCGGCGTCCCGGATGAGATCGGGGACATGACGAGGAGTCTCGAAATGGTCGAGACGTAAGGATTGATATATTGGACGACTATATTCGGACATCGGAAAGGTTCCAAGTGATTCGGGTTACGGGAATTCGTCGGGGAGTATATGGGCCTTATTGGGCATTAGGGGAAAGAGAGAGAGGAGGTTGCGCCCCGCCAAGTCCTAGTCCGAATTGGACTAGGGAGAGGGGCTGTGCCACCTCCTTCCTTTCCTTCTCTTATCCCTTTCCTTCTCTCCTACTCCTAGTACTTGGAAGGGCTCCTAGTTCTACTAGGAAAAGGGGAATCCTACTCCCGGTGGGAGTAGGACTCCCCTAGGGCGCGCCATAGAGAGGGCCGGCCCTCCCCCTCCTCCACTTCTTTATATACGGGGGTAGAGGCACCCCATAGACACACAAGTTGATCTGTTGATCTCTCCCAACCGTGTGCGGTGCCCCCCTCCATAGAAACACACCTCAGTCATATCATTGCAACGCTTAGGCGAAGCCCTGCGATGGTAGCTTCATCATCTACGTCACCACGCCGTCGTGCTGACGAAACTCTCCCGCGAGATTCTAATGGATCAAGAGCTCGTGGGACGTCATCAAGCTGAACGTGTGCTGAACGCGGAGGCTCCGTACGTTCGGTGCTTGATCGGTTGGATCGCGAAGAAAGTTCGACTACATCAACCGCGTCACTAGACGCTTCCGCTCCTGGTCTACGAGGGTACTTAGACACACTCTTCCCCTCGTTGCTATGCATCTCGTAGATAGATCTTGTGTGATCGTTGGAAATTTTTGAAATACTACGTTCCCAAACATGAATATCTACAGGACCATTTCTATCTGCCACTGACAACAAAAGCATATGAGGAGTTTTTATAAGTGGAGGATATTTGCATCTCTATGAGACAATCTGAATTCTTGGACTCACTGGACACATGGAGCTACATTTGGGGGGAATGAATTCTAATCATTCATCATAGCATATAAGGTTCTAATTGGTCACAAGCAAGTACCCACACACATCAACTGGATTTGGAAGAGCTCATATCAGCCCAAACACAAAGTCTTCTTCTTGAAACTGCTACATGATAGAGTCAACACTAGAAATCTGCTTAGGAGAAAGAGTTTTATGCTGGAGGCATATAACTGTGCACTAAGTGGCTATCAATAGGAAGAAACATTACATCATCTCTTTTGGGGATGCCCCTTTGTACAACAATGCTGGGATTTTATCTGTCCAACTAGAACACCAAACTTATAAGTGTTAGAAGCATTCGAAGATCTAAAGGATAAACTAAACGACCCATTCTTCATGGAGATCTTCATTCTTGGATCACAGGCCATCTGGATAACCAGAAATAATAAGATTTTTGAAAACATTGCACCATCATTCCAAGGATGGAATTTCATTTTCATAGAGGAACTCAAACTGCTAAGATTTAGAATGAAGAAGAAACATGAGAGTCAATTCTCTACTTGGTTAGAAGCCCTGTTGTAATTTTTCCTTTCTTCCTTTCTATGTTTTTTCTTCTAGTTCTATTCTCCCTTTTCTTCTTTTTCTTTCTTAGTTGTACTTTTTAGGGCTTATCTCAAGCCTTGCAGGCTACTTGTATCTTTGCTCTATTGATTTATAAAAATTGCAGTGGGGTTTTACCCTACTGTTTATAGCAAAAAATGGTTGAAGATGACGACGGCGAGGATCTCCACTCTCCGGAGCCCCGAATGGACTCCAAATCAGGTCTCCCGGTGAAGAATAGGAGGTGGTGACGGCTCCGTATCATAAAACGCGATGGGATCTTCTCTCTTAGTTTTTTCTCCCCGAAATAGGTTATATGGAGTTCGAGTTGGTGTCGCTGGAGATCCAGGGGGCCCACTGGGGGCGCGCCCCCACTGTTGTGGCCTGGGTGTGGGCCCCCTTTAGTGATTCTATCCGTCAATATTTTTTATATGTTCTAAAAATATTCTCGGTGAAGTTTTAGTTCATTCTGAGAACTTTTATTTCTGCACAAAAATAACACCAAGGCAATTCTACTGAAAACAACATCACCCTGTGTCGGTGGGAACGACACCTATGGGATCACAAGAATCCCTACTACGGTTAGCGGGGCACGGGGTTGGGAGAAGAGCGGATCAAACAAATAGCACATGGTTCGTTTATCCAGGTTCGGGCCGCGAGGATGCGTAAAACCCTACTCCTACTTTGGTGGATTGTACATCTGTGTTCTTCATCTAGCTATGGGGCGTGAGGAGCTCCAAAAAGCCGAATCCTCCTCCTGGTCGCCTCGGGCCTCCTTTTATAGAAAAAGGGGTTGCCACAGTGGCACACAGGAGGTGGAAAGGGTATAGTGATGCGAGGATATCCCTCGCATTACATGACAAGGCGCATTTAATGTGTCTTGCTTAGGTGTCCTTGCTTTATCGGGGATGGGGGAGAGATATATCTTGTCCATCGCCGCTCCTTCTTGTGTCGACACGTGCCCTGGCCAGTGATGCCTGAGATGCCATGTAGGTAGGCAGGCAGCTGAGGTGGCGCAATGGTGGGTCTTCTTTGAAGATCTGCATGTCGCCACGCAGGTGCCTGACCAGCTGGTTGGGTCGGTAGCTGCATAAGGCGGTGGAAGTTTAGTCGGCGTGGGCCTGATGGTAGCCCTGCGGATGTCCTTGGCAAGGGCCTTGCCGGGGCCCCTGCTGCCATCCCCGGCAAGGCACCTGCCGGAGGCCTTGTGATCGTCCTCGGCTAGGATTCTGCCAAGGGTCGTCGTCTTCTTAGTCCGTATCTGATCTTGAATGTCTTCACAAAGATCTGCATGCCACTACGGGGATGTCTCCCGAATCCTTGCCCCATGGGGGAAGTGGACTCAAGGGTGATTTGCTCCGTAGGCGTGGGGCGAGTTGCCACGGCAAGGGTCTTGCCGGGGCTACTAAAGCCGGCCCCAGCAAGGATCTTGCCGGGGGAGCCCATCTCGTCCCTTGGCTCTTCGTGGTCTTGGCTTTGGTGTTGCTCCAGTTCCATCGAGCTTCGGTCTCACCCTGGCTCACCTCCCTTGCCTTGCTTGGTGTGGTGGTGCCCGCGGCTCAGACTGCCCGTGCACAGTTATAGGGGTACAAAAAGTGTACCCCTCTTTTTGTACACCAACAGGAGCCCCCTTGGCTGGGCCACACATAAGCGCAACGCGTTGTTGGGCCAGGCCCAAAAAACGGTGCGCGGGTAGGCGGGGCGGTTTTTACCGTGGTAAGATTTTTCGCGCGCTGCGCTTCCCACGACTCCCGCACGTGGCGTGGTGTGGGGAAGTGCGTGTGACGTGAACGGCATGCGTGGGGTTGGTCTTTGCACGCATGCGTCACGTCGTAGTAAAGGGGCGGTTCGCTCCTTCCCCATGAACGGAGGGAGGCATGGAGGCGCGGCCCATCTACTAAATGGGGCCGAGGCGCGGTCCTCAAGGCGTCCACTCCCCATGATCATGGGGTGGGGAGAGGTCGCCTCACCCGTCCCGTCGGTTCTGCACGTTTGCCACGTGTCTGCCATGCGCTTGGGGTGGCAAATGGTGGAGGCGGGAGACCGGGCCGTCGCTGGTTGGGGCGGCGGGTCGGTCCTGGCTCCCTGCGCCTTCCGCGTCTTGATTGGCCGAGCGGGGCGGCTGAGCCCCAACCCCGTTCCTTTATAAGGAGCGGGGAGGGGGATGGCACCCTGTATTCTTCCATCCTCTTCCTTCTTCTGCTTCCGCTTCTTCCTTCCCATTGCAATGGAGAAAGGGAAACCCGAACCTTCGACGGTGGCGGCAAGGGTGGCTGCTCGACAACGCGTCCCTCCTCCTCCTGCACCTGTGGTGGTAGGGCCAGTCGCGAGGGAAAGGGGGAGAGGGCGAGGCCGTGGGCGATGTCGGGGTAGAGGTTGCAGCGCTCAGGGAAGAGGAGGACGGGGCGACGCGCCGGCCTCACCCCCGCTAGCGGCTCCTCTTCCGATGGAGGGCCACGTTGGGGACAATCCCTGTGAATTCTTCGTCAGGTTGCGCCGGCCGCCGCGCCGTCGCCTTCGCCTCCCGACTCCATTCGCGCGGGAGATGGAGCTGGATCTGCCGCAGTCATTGTGGCTGCGTATGAGGGGCTACGGGATTAGCGGTACGTGAGTCCGCGTCGACTTCCATGCTCCTCACGTGATGTAACTTCGTCGGGGGTGGAAGAAGTTTGCTCATATCCATAGCTTGGCGGATGGGCTCACTCTCCATTTTAAGTTGATGGTGGGTGGCATTTTTTCCGTCAAGGTCTTCGGGCACTTCGGGACTCGTGCAAGGTGCTGCGTGGAGAGCTCTTCTAATGATGAAGATTCCTCCTCGAGCGAGAGTGACAAGGAGGACAGCGAAAACGACGACGAGGGTGGTAGGTGTCGGGACCCCGATCCTAAGTCACACAGGTCTAGCCTGTAACACATCATATCACTTTGCGGCCTCACGCACGGTATCCCCACGGGTGCCACCTTACTTGGCCCGGGACCGTTTGCGCATTTTGGCACACGTATATGATAGTGTCGCTAGCATCCATATGACAGAGAACCCGGGCCGACATGACCAGTTATAAACCAAAAGTGGCACTAAATTACAGAGACAGGCATACATGACCCAGCAACGAACGTGTCGGTCATCAACGTATGAACCCAAGTCGTAGCAAGCTACGAGGACTTAAAGGAACAACGCGTGACATTTCCCCTAAGGGACAGACACAGGAACGAAGAAGGACACATGCCGGCCAGCCTAAGTGTTCCGGAGCAGTAGCAAGCTACCAATGCTCAGTGGAAGCACTAGGAGACATTTCCTTGTAAGATAGGCTACCAAAGGTAAACAACTAGGTGTCGGATCCCACACATAGCAATACACATTACACGTACGCATAACATGCAAGTATGTGTTGTACAACATGGCATCACAACATAACTCAACAACTCATATAGATAAAGGCCCAGAAGAGCCATCATAGCATTTATTACAATCAGAGGTCACATGACCCAACATACAGACCATACATGCAACGGAAGCATAACATGTCTGATTACAGACAACTACAAATGAAAAAGGCTAAGAAGCCTGAATATCTACCAGACCCTCCCAAGGGCACAAGACCGTAGCTGAGGTAACAAGCTAAACGTGGAAGTCCACGCAGAACCACTAGCGAGACTGAAGTCTCTCTGCAAAACATAAATTAAGCAAACGTGAGTACAAAGGTACTCAGCAAGACTTACATCAGAACTAACTACATAAGCATCAGTATCAACAAAGGGGTGGTGGAGTTTGACTGCAGCAAGCCAGCTTTGACTTGGTGGCTATCCTAAACTACGACTGCAAGTAACTCTTTGAGGTGGCGCACACGAGTCCACACATTCACCAAACAATACACCACTATGGATCCATTCCCATCTACCTACAAGAAGGCCATCCATAGTACTCACACTTGTCTTGAGTATTTTAGAGTATCCACTTTCGATTGTCTATGTACCACGTAAGCATCCAAGAAGTCCATAACCGTAGACCCGGCTATTCGAATAGATCATGTTAACCCTGCAGCGGTGTACTTCTTCACACACGCTCTCGCCACTTACCGCCATGTACACATCGTGTATCTCGGCAACCTTCAAGCGGAAGCCTGGCGAGGGTGTCGGCCACGAACTGACTAACCACACAAGTCTCTCGTCCAGGTTTATCGCCTATTCGGGTTCCATCCGTGGGGAGATCCGGCCGGGGTGTCGCTCACGGCCCCAAATGATGTGCGCAGGGTTCCCAAGCCCACCTCGACGGATGGATCTACGCTTGGTACACCGTGCCATAGTGCCTAGTCTGCCCCAAGCCCACATGTACCGTGTGCCACTCGGTAGACTACTAACACTGCCTACAAACACCAGAAACTAGTTGCAACTCCTGGACAGAGATCTAGTTGATTAATAAGTCGAGAGGGGTCGAGTTACCGGAACCCAATGTGTGGTAGTAACTAGTCATTGGACAACTTACACAGAACTCAGTTCTTAAGGACGGTTCCAGTGAGACAACCCACCATGTACTCCTACATGGCCTCTCACCACTACCTTTACCAAATCGTGTTCACACACTTAGCTCACACACAGTAGGACATGTTCATAACTTCCCAATTCATCCCCGATGAATCAGACCCGACTCAACTCTAAGCAATAGCAGGCATAACCAGAAAGCATGAATGAGTAGGCACAACATGTCTCAAACAACTCCTACTCATGCTAGTGTGTTTCAACTATTTACTGTGGCAATGACAGGTCATGCAGAGGAAAGGGTTCAGCTACCGCAGCAAATAGCAGTTCAATCGTTGTTATCCTAATGCAGTAAAGGAGAGCAGGAGCGAGAGAGTGGGATTGTATCGGAATGAACAAGGGGGTTCTGCTTGCCTGGCACTTCTGAAGATAGTAATAGTTCTTCATCGGTGTCATCGAACTCATCGTCGGAACGTCGTCTACTGAGAGGGGGCAAAACCGACAAACAGAGGAAGAACACAATCAATGCAATGCAACAATTTGCTTGCTCTCCATGTCATCATGTTTATTTTCAAAGGAAACTTGAAATGGTGATGATTAAACCCTAGCACCAAATCAAGGCAATTAGGTTTAACCTAAAATCTTTTCCAATGACCAAAATGCCTTCATCAATGTCTGATAATTTTGGCCAGGCTTTGAGACCAAACCAAAAATACTGAACATTTTTGTGGAATATTTTGGGCACTGATTTAAATCATACCATATTTGCATTTGGGCATTTAAATTTTATATATTAATTTTAAATGTCCAAATATTCATGAACTGAAATGTTGGCTGTTGGAAATAATCCAAACAGTGGCCACAATCAGTCTCATGATTTTTGAAAAATGCTCTGGCATTTTTATTAAAGCCAAAATAATTACAGAAAATAGAAAACAGAAACTAAATTAGAAATCAGTGAGAGAGAGAAGTACCTGGGCTGCTTACCTGCACCAGAGCCAGCCCAGCTCCTGTACGGCCACAGGCCCAGCCCACCACCGCCGTCATCCTCCTGGCGCCAGTCGGCCAGGCGTGTGGCCGGCGCGCGCGCACAGCCGTGCCTCCACGCCACCTGCCTGCCTGGCCCTCCCCTCGCCAGCGCGACGCCGCGAATCATCTCGCCGCTGACGTCTGGATCGAGCCGGCCTCTCCAGTCCTTCCCCTCGCCTCTCCCTCACTCCCTTCCACACATGGCCGAGCGCCACCGTCGCCGTCGTTGCCGTAGCCGTAGCCACCGTGACCCCCTCGCCTCTCCGACGCGCAAACGAGCTCCGCTTCGTCCTTCTCGTCCTCTCCACCAAGCTACGGGACGCCGGGAGGCCCTGCTTCGTTGTCATCGCGCTCGTCTTCAACCTCCGGCCGCCGTCGACCTCGCCGTCGATTCGCAACGTCCGTCGCCTCCCCGAGCTCACCGAGGCCACCGCCGCAACCGTCGTAAGCTCTTCTCTCTTTTCCCCCTAGTCACTCCATCTGAGTAGCCCTCTAACCACCATCGCCGACGAGCCCGAGAGCTCGGATCCGCCGGCGATGCCGCCGCCGTGGCCATAGTTGCCACAGCCCGCGGATGAGCATCCCAACGTGCTCACCGTGCTCCCAGGAGCCGAACGCACGCACCCTCTCCCCTCCTAGTGCACCACAACCCCAAACCCGCACAGACCCGAGCTCCGGCCGCCGCAAATCCCGTCGCCGGCGAGATTCCGGCCGCCCCACGACCCCCTGCCTGGCCCATTGGATGCGCACGAGCAAGGGCTCCTCCCTGGTGCCAGCAGCGTGATGAACGGCCGTCCCTAACGCAAGTCCGGCGAGCTTCCGCCGCAGTTTTGGTCGCCGCCGGCCGAACTCCGGTGACCGCCGACGTGGCACTTAGTTAGGGACTAATCACCATTAGTTACACCCTCACAGCCACTGACAGTGGGCCCTAGCCCTGGTCAAACCCCAGTCAGCGCTGGTTTTGACCGGATTTAGTCCATGTGTCACCGACGTGTGGACCCCACACGTCAGGTTTGACTCTGGCCGGTCAGTTGACCTGCTGACCTCAGCCTGACGCAGTGCTGACACAGTAAGTATTTTCTGGAATTTTAAATAAATCAGAAATGATTTATTTATTTCAGAAAATAGCCAAAACTTCTAAAAATCATAGAAAATAATCTATAACTCAGATGAAAATAAATTATATATGAAAATTGATCAGAAAAATCCAAGGAATCTGTTTATGGCATTTTCATGCATGTTTGAATAACTTACAGCCACTGTTTAGGACAATTTGAATAAATGGCATTTGAATAATCACATATGGAGTTTGAATTTGAACCCTGGGTTCAAACCAACTTCATTTAATTGTGTTGCTAGTTGCATTAGCTCGAGACGTCGCAGGTGACGACATCTCCATAGCATCGTCAGACCCACGGACCCACGGCGACCAGCGTCAAGTTCTTCAGGAGCGAGCTCATGAAGACGCTCGAACCACCATCGAGCGCCGGCGTGGAGCGCGCCGCCAGTCAGACAGGCGAGCAGGGCCTGATGTGAATCGCCCAGCACCGGAGAGCCTTTGAGGTCTACCTTACGAGGTAGGTTGTCCGGCTTTTACCCGTGAGCTGCGGCAGTTCCAGTGGCCCACTCACTGCACCTTCAAGCCTGACGTTGGCGAGAAGTACAACGGCAAGACCCACCCGTCCGAGTTCCTCAGCATCTACACCATCGCGATGCAAGCTGCTGGAGCCCGCGACGATAAGGTGCTTGCAAATTACTGGGCGAGGAGGAGGCGAATGCACCGTGGCCACGGTGCTGCCGGTCCTCCCGCCACTGGTGCGTGGGACCCCATCGGAGCGTCGACCCGGGGACTTCGCTGGACTTGGTTCATCCTTGTTGTCGACCGTGACAAGGCTTCGGATGGTGGCTCTCCATTCGTCGAGTTTCCCCGTAACGGGAGGAAAGTCGAGGAGCAACTGCGCGCGCCAGGGCTTCTGCTGGGGTTAGCGGTAGCGAAACCTGCACGGACCGCAACGTGCTTCGACTCCTGACCATGTCAGGAGGAGCTCTATCATGATCCCGCGGTCGCATGCCGTTTTCACCAGCGCTTCGGCAGGCGGGCAGGTCTTCTATGTCTCGGGAGTGGCGCTCGGGGCTCTTCCTGCGGCGACGCCCGAGATCTTCGGCGTGATGACGCCGTTCGTCGCGCGCTGCTTGGGAGGAGCGCGCTGTTGGCACCGGCGTGGGAGTCCTGGAGGCCCTTGCGTCGCCTTCGGGTGATGCGGCAACGATCTTGGAAGGCCCCGTGCCACCCGCGGATGGCCTGGCTCCGTCTTTGGATTTGGCGGTGTGTGGCCCGTTACCAGGTGCACAAACATCGCCACCTCCCAAACTCCGGCTGCTGGGATGGCGTTGGTGTTCGCGAGCAGCGCCCCGGGTCCTTTTCGCGACCGGTCCGCAGCTCGCCCGCATCGTGACGGGCTGTCCGGATTCCGACTGGCCAACCGCCACCGTCGTCTTCTTCTTTGGTGCCATGATGATGAAGAAGCGTCGAACTAACTGCTAAAGCCGATTCTCACAACTGCGCCCCCTACCTGGCGCGCCAAAGATGTCGGTGGGAATGACACCTATGGGATCACAAGAATCCCTACTACGGTTAGCGGGGCGCGGGGTTGAGAGAAGAGCGGATCAAACAGCTAGCACACGGTTCATTTATCCAGGTTCAGGCCGCGAGGATGCGTAAAACCCTACTCCTGCTTTGGTGGATTGTATATCTGTGTTCTTCAGCTAGCTATGGGGTGTGAGGAGCTCCAAAAAGCCGAATCCTCCTCCTGGTCGCCTCGGGCCTCCTTTTATAGAAAAAGGGGTTGCCATAGTGGCACACAGGATGTGGAAAGGGTACAGTGATGTGAGGTTATCCCTCGCATTACATGACAAGGAACATTTAATGCGTCTTGCTTAGGTGTCCTTGCTTTATCGGGGACGAGGGGGAGATATGTCTTGTCCGTCGCCGCTCCTTCTTGTGTCGACACGCGCCCTGGCCAGCGATGCCTGAGATGCCATGTAGGTAGGCAGGCAGCTGAGGTGGCGCAATGGTGGGTCTTCTTCGAAGATCTGCATGTCGCCACGCAGGTGCCTGCCCAGCTGGTTGGGTCGGCAGCTGCATAAGGCGGCGGAAATTTAGTCGGCGTGGGCCTGATGGTGGCCCTGCGGATGTCCTTGGCAAGGGCCTTGCCGGGGCCCCGGCAAGGGTCTTGCCGCGGTGCCCGCTGCCATCCTCGGCAAGGCGCTTGCCGGAGGTCTTGTGATCTTCCTCGGCTAGGATTCTGCCAAGGGTCGTCGTCTTCTTAGTGCGTATCTGATCTTGAATGTCTTCACAAAGATCTGCATGCCACTACGGGGATGTCTCCCGAATCTTTGCCCCATGGGGGGCAGTGGACTCAAGGGTGATTTGCTCCGCAGGCGTGGGGCGAGTTGCCGCGGCAAGGGTCTTGCCGGGGCTGCTAAAGCCGGCCCCGACAAGGATCTTGCCGGGGGAGCCCGTCTCGTCCCTTGGCTCTTCATGGTCTTGGCTTTGGTGTTTCTCAAGTTCCATCGAGCTTCGGTCTCACCCTGGCTCACCTCCCTTGCCTTGCTTGGTGTGGTGGTGCCCGCGGCTCAGACCGTCCGTGCATAGTTATAGGGGTACAAAAAGTGTACCCCTCTTTTTGTACACCGACACTCCGGGTTAGTTCCATTCAAATCATGCAAATTAGAGTCCAAAACAAGGGCAAAAGAGTTTGAAAAAGTAGATACAATTGAGATGTATCACATACTGACTGAAAAATGGAATTACATATGTTGTCATAATGGTTCGACCGATAAATATCATCGTAGAATATGAAGGAACCAATGTGGGCATCCAGGTTCCGCTATTGGTTATTTACCGGTGAGGTGTCTTGGTCATGTCTACATAGTTCTCGAACCCATAGGTTCCGCACGTGTCGGTGTACAAAAAGGGGGGGTACACTTTTTGTACCCCTATGACTGTGCACGCGCAGTCTGAGCCACGGGCACCACCGCACCAAGCAAGGAAAGGGAGGTAAGCCAGGGTAAGATCAAAGCTCAAGAGAACTAGAACAAGACCACAAAGAGCAAAGGGACGAAGCGGGTTCCCCCAGCAAGATCCTTGCCGGGAGCCAGTTTTAGCAGCCCCGGCAAGACCCTTGCCGCGGCAACTCACCCCATGCCTACAGAGCAAATCACCCTTGAGTCCACTGCCCCCATGGGACAAGGATTCGGGAGGCATCCCCATAGTGGCATGCAGATCTTTGTGAAGACATTCAAGATCAGATACACACTAAGAAGACGACGACCCTTGGCGGGATCCCAGCCAAGGAAAACCACAAGACCTCCGGCAAGCACCTTGCCGGGGATGGCAGCAGGCGCCGCGGCAAGAGCCTTGCCGGGGCCCCGGCAAGGCCCTTGCCAAGGACGTCCGCGGGGCCACCGTCAGGCCCACGCCGACTAAACCACCACCGCCTTATGCAGCTGCCGACCCAACCAGCTAGGAAGGCACCTGCGTGGCGGCATGCAGATCTTCATGAAGACCCACCATTGCGCCACCTCAGCTGCCTGCCTGCCTACATGCCATCTCAGGCATCGCTGGCCAGGGCGCGTGTCGACACAAGAAGGAGCGGCGACGGACAAGGCAGATCTCTCCCCCGTCCCCGTTAAAGCAAGGACACCTAAGCAAGACGCATTAAATGCACCTTGTCATGTAATGCGAGGGATAAACTCGCATCACTGTACCCTTTCCACCTCCTGTGTGCCACTGTGGCAACCCCTTTTTCTATAAAAGGAGGCCCGAGGAGACCAGGGGGAGGATTCGGCCTTTTGGAGATCCTCACGCCCCATAGCTAGCTGAAGAACACAAATATACAATCCACCAAAGCAGGAGTAGGGTTTTACGCATCCTCGCGTCCCGAACCTGGATAAACGAACCGTGTGCTATCTGTTTGATCCGCTCTTCTCTCAACCCCGCGCCCCGCTAACCGCAGTAGGGATTCTTGTGATCCCATAGGTGTCGTTCCCGCCGACATCTTTGGCGCGCCAGGTAGGGGGCAAATGTGAGAATCGGCTCTAGCAGTTAGCCTAGCACTCCTTCGTCTTCGTGGCTCTTTGAGAAGGAAGGAGGCCAGAAGATCAGCACTCGAGCGGCTACAAACAGGAGCTAAGTTACATTGAACCCCGGATATTTCTATTCTATTATATAAAGTTATTATCCTCGGAGCTATCGTTCTTTGTACAAAAAGAAACATGTACGCAAATGGGGCCTTTCCCGATCGGCAATGCCTTTGTTCTGTTTCGAGTCCGCTCAACGGTTCAAATGGCTGCATTGGAAACGGTAGGGTAGCCTTCCGCAATTGGCAAGGCTCTCGACTCTGACTCGAGTCAAACTCGACAGTTCGAGAGGCTGCGTTAAGGGTGGTAAGGTGGCTCACCCAGCAGCACGCTCACCCGGCAGGCCAATGGGGACCCGTCCCCAAAACGCCGCCTTGGGTTTCCGTGCCGGCAAGCCTACCAAGCTAGCGTAGGGTGGACGTACAAAGAGGCAACAAACAGGGAAATAGCATGCATAATCCCAAAAATACTTCAAAGTTATGTTACATCACATCATTGCTGCGGTTCTAACTAAAGATAAAACTTGTCTTGGTCAGGAACCCGCAGCGGCGAAGAAGAACGGGATGCCTAATCCCGGCGCTGGCCTTCCACCCTCTTGATTTCGTCGATGCAACTGATGACGGGCTTGATGCGCTCCTTGAGCACCATGAGGTCAGTACCATCCGGCAAGCTATCCATCACGGCTTCGAAGTCAAGATTGGGATTCCAGTACGCCATCTTGGTGAGGATCGTGGTCACAACCCCCCAGCAAAGTCGCCGGTCCTCCCTGGCCAACGTGACCGCTCTGTTGGAGTGGAGATGAGCTAAGGCTCCAAGGACGCCCTCGAAGAACTGGGTCAGCTTGGCGTTGACGGTCCCGCTGTGCTCAGGGGCATACCTCACGTTTGGCATCCCCATGATGGCCAACTGCGAGGTGACCCTGCCGGCGACGTCTTCCAAGCGGCTGATCCATCTGTTCTCACCCGCAACATATTCCTGGTGGGAGGCGGCCTCGTTCGCCCGCAACCGCTTCTCCTCCTCCAGGCTCCTGGTCAAGGTCTCCTCCCGAGCCGTGCTGTCCGACAACATCTTCTCGAGATTCTCCAGCTTCAGCTTGAGATCTCTGATGGAGTTTTGCGCTTCGGAGAGCTCCCCAGCCCTGCTGATGACCGCTCCTTGCGCCTCTACCAAGGCGCAGTTGAGCCTGCTCTTCTCGTTGGACAGCTTGAGGGCCTGTTCCTTCAGCTCGTCCCGCTCGACCTCCAGCTCCTTCACCTTGCCGGCATGGGCCAGAGCCTGGGCATCGAGTGCCTCTTTGTGCCTTTGCTCCAGCTCGCGAGTCCGCCGCACGACAAGGGTCTCGAGCTCCTCATCCTTGCCGCGGAGCATGGCAGCAAGCTTCGCCTCACGCGTGGAGAGGTCTTCTTCCTGGGAATCCAGTGCGGCTTGATGCTGGTTCCGGGCAGCCTCGGCCGCGGCAGCCAAGTTCGCTGCCTCTTCCTGGGCCTTCTCGATGTCGGCCATCCTCATGGTGAGCTCTACATCACGCTTGGCCAATTCCCCCTAAAAGGCCCTCTATTCCTTGCTAGTCTGGTGAAACCAGGCCTGCGTCTCAGCAACGCGCGCCTTGAAGTCCACCTCCGCCTTGTCCACCGTTGCCATCCTGGACTTGACCTTGTCTAGGCGGGCACGGTAGAGCACCTGGAGCTTTCGGAAATTGGCCCCCATAGCACGAAAAAGCTGCTCTTCTGGAGAACCATCGCCGCCAACACCCGGTTCACCCACCACCTCGAGCCCGATGGCGGCGAGCACCTCGCCGTCGAAGACTTCCCCTCCGGTGGGCGCTCGGGAACTTGACGCCGCAGGAAGATGGACGAAAAGATCGTCGCCCACCTTCAGATATCTGCCGGGGCCCGAGGTTGTGGAGGAAGGAGGCTGTTCATCAACCACCTCTTCCTCGGCTGTGGCCTTGCCGGCCTCCCTGGCAGGCCCACCGCTGGCACCCTCGGCAGAAGCCTCGCCGGTCGCCTTGGCGTCCCCCGCAGCGGTGTCCTCGGCAGCATCCTCGGCGGCCTCTTCGGCGGCAATTCTGTCGGCCTCCGCCGTGGCCTCCTCAGCAATATTCCCAACAACAGCATCCACGTCCTCCATATCTGTTGAAGGAGGGCGTGGGCAGTAATGCGAGCAATGAAGCCAAGAAAAAGAATAAGGGAAAAACAGAGACGGAGGACAGGCGACTCACCAGTGCCAGGCTGTGAAGCAGAAGTCCCCTCCCCGCCAGTATTTGGCGCCGTGGCAGATTCACCAGCGCCCAAGTTCCCCTCTTCCTCCATGAGCGTGGGCTCCGTGCTTGGTGCCCTTGCCGGGGACACCCCTCGTGGCGGCATAGTCGATGGGGGTGGTGTGTTGGGGGTAGCCCTATGCGGCTTCTCCTGCTGCCGCTCCCTTCCTACAAACCCGACAAGGTCAGCACCATAGCATCGAACACCTACCACATGTCGAGTAAGAGGAGGGTGACGAACTTACGCTGGGGGCTGTGCCGGGGGCTGCTGTCTGGGCTGCTCAACACCACCAGTGGCGTCTCTAAAGCCCCAGCCGAGGGTTGACTGCTCACCGAGGCGTTCGCCCTCTTCACCCTCTGGGCCAACGTCTCTGCATCCCTGCAAAAGCAAAAATGGATCAAGATGAGTGACTTAGTTCAGGGGAATGGAAATGGCAGTAAGGAACGGAGTACTTACTCGTCGTCCATCTCCTCCTCTTCCACCACTTTCCTTTTCCTCTTCGGGCTGAGAGGCCCAAGATCAAAAGGGAGCTCCGCGTCAACATCTGAGTCGACATCTGCCGGAGGAGGCGAAGAAGGCGGGGTTTGTGCGCGCCCAGATGGAGAAGGGGCTGTTGCCTTCTTCTTCTCAGCGACCTTCGTCAGCCTCTTCGCTGCCGTGGCCCTCATGTGACACCCGGACCCCTCAAGGGTCAATTGAGGCTGTGTAGCCCTGCCGAGCCGGACCGGCTCGCCGGAACTAGCCCGCTGCAGGACTCGCCCTCTTCCCCTGGTTGGCATCGAGCCCGCCGCCACGTCCTCCTCCGACGACGACTCGTCGGCCGCATCTTCGACAAGCGGGGCTCCGGTGCCGGCGCTGCTAGCCTTCCCGGCGGCCGCCGCCCACCGGGTGAGCTCCTCCTCCTCCGCAGCCATTGCGGCCTTGTCCTCCACACCCCCGGCACTGCCGGCCTCCATGGCAAGCTGCGCCTCCCTCGCCCTAGTGGCGATGTATTCCAGCTCTGCCTGGGTGGTGTCCATGACGAGCCACCGCTCGGTGTCAGCATTGACATACACCTCAACCAGGGTGTCAAAGAACTGCTGCACATCCACGTCCGTTGGCTCCTTCCAGCTCGGGACAAAGCTGTGCGCGTTATAGTCCGACATCATAGCGATGATCTCGGACCGGCGTGAATTATTGCACAACGGGACCACCCCCGCTGGCAACTTGAAAAACGTCCCCTTGAGGGCCTTGCCGGTCCGTTCGACCTCGCCATCACGACCCACATCAAGCTGAAAAAGCCGCTGGCAGAAATGGGCATGTGCCATCACCGTGAAATTGTGGTCGAGGCCAGGGCGGAGTCGCATAACGTCAGCCGGATTCGTAAAGAGCCAGGCTGGCTTTCCCTTGTTGTGCAACGGGGCGATCCGACGGCGAATGAAGTCTGCCCTGATCATCTCAAGGGTGAGTCCAGCCTGGGTGAGTCGGAGAATCCTGGTAGTGGCGATAGTGAGCCTCCCGTCGGCGACATCGACATCGCTCCAATCACTGCCACGGACCGGCGACGCTCGGCGGACTTTGCAGAATCTTGGCGGGTCTTCGTCTTCAATCCAGCACCACCGGCCACGCCATTCATCCCACCTCTCCTTCACGACACCGTCCGGGTATGCCCCCTTGGATCTTGGGATCCAGGTGATGCACCCAGAGACGGCACCTCCCGGCTGGATCCGAGGGGAGAAATAATGACAGAAAAGCGCCGTGTTCGGCTGCACCCCGACGAAGCCTTCGCAAAGGTGCGCAAAGAAAACCATGCATGCCACCGCGTTCGCAGTAAAATCCAAGAGGCTAAAGCCGAAGGTATGCATGATGTCATAGAAGAAATCGGAGAAAGGGGGACATAACCCGCAAGAAAGATAATCGACGAAGAAGGGATACTGATTTGGGGCAGGATCGGCGCGTGCAGCAGGAATGACGCGCGTCGCCGGATGTCCCAAATTTTCTCCCCCCGTCTTCACTCCCCATAGAGGCTTGAAGGAGGCACGGAGCTCGTGAACGTCAACCGTCGAGGGGAAGAAGAAGGCGGACTTCGTATGGTCCCCCAATACCGCATTCTCCGGCGGCTCCATAGTCCTGGCGCCCTTGGCCACCCCCTTGCCCTTGACGGATTTGGACGCCATGGCGGCTGAGAAAGTTAGAGGACTGAGGGAGGGGGATGGCAAAGCAACGGCGGCAGGCGACGGCGGAAGCTTAGGACGGAAGGAAGAGAGGAAATGGCAGCTCTGAGATTGGAAAAGGCGCGAGGAAAGAGGGGAAAGTGAGCAGCGCGCCCGCGGTTACTCCTTCTTATGGGGGAAAACGCGGGCCGCCTCCTTTCACATTAACTGTGACGTGACGCATGCGTGCAACCGACCCCACGCATGCCGTCCACGTCACGCACGCCCCTCCACCCCGTTCCATGTGCGCGGATCGTGGGAGGCGCAGCGCGCGGAAAATCTTACCGCGGTAAAAACCGTCCCGCCTGCCCGCGCACCGTTCTGGGCCTAGCCCAACAACGCGTCGCGCTTATGTGTGGCCCAGGCCCGGGGGCTCCTTTCGGTGTACAAAAAGGGGGGGGGGTACACTTTTTGTACCCCTATGACTGTGCATGGGCAGTCTGAGCCACGGGCACCGCCGCACCAAGCAAGGCAAGGGAGGTAAGCCAGGGTAAGACCGAAGCTCAAGAGAACTAGGACAAGACCACAAAGAGCAAAGGGACAAAGCGGGTTCCCCCGGCAAGATCCTTGCCGGGAGCCAGTTTTAGCAGCCCCGGCAAGATCCTTGCCGGGGCCGGCTTTAGTAGCCCCGGCAAGACCCTTGCCGCGGCAACTCGCCCCACGCCTACGGAGCAAATCACCCTTGAGTCCAGTGCCCCATAGGACAAGGATTCAGGAGACATCCCCGTAATGGCATGCAGATCTTTGTGAAGACATTCAAGATCAGATACGCACTAAGAAGACGATGACCCTTGGCGGGATCCCAGCCAAGGAAGACCACAAGACCTCTGGCAAGCACCTTGCCGGGGATGGCAGCAGGCGCCGCGGCAAGGCCCTTGCCAAGGACGTCCGCGGGGCCACCATCAGGCCCACGCCGACTAAACCACCACCGCCTTATGTAGCTGCCGACCCAACCAGCTGGGAAGGCACCTGCGTGGCGGCATGTAGATCTTCGTGAAGACCCACCATTGCACCACCTCAGCTGCCTGCCTGCCTACATGGCATCTCAGGAATCGCTGGCCAGGGTGCGTGTCGACACAAGAAGGAGCGGCGACGGACAAGACAAATCTCTCCCCCGTCCCCGATAAAGCAAGGACACCTAAGCAAGACGCAATAAATGCGCCTTGTCATGTAATGCGAGGGATAACTCGCATTACTGTACCCTTTCCACCTCCTGTGTGCCACTGTGGCAACCCCTTTTTCTATAAAAGGAGGCCCGAGGCGACCAGGGGGAGGATTCGGCCTTTTGGAGCTCCTCACGCCCCATATCTAGCTGAAGAACACAAATATACAATCCATCAAAGCAGGAGTAGGGTTTTACGCATCCTCGTAGCCCGAACCTGGATAAACAAACCGTGTGCTATCTGTTTGATCCGCTCTTCTCTCAACCCCGCGCCCCGCTAACCGTAGTAGGGATTCTTGTGATCCCATAGGTGTCGTTCCCGCCGACAGCACGCTAAATGTTTGTTGACGATATAGTGTTATATGAGTTATGTAATTTTGTGACCGAATGTTGTTCGGAGTCCCGAATAAGATCACAGACATGACGAGGAGCTCTGAAATGGTCTGGAGGTAAAGATTGATATATAGTATGATAGTATTTGGACATTGGAAAGGTTTTGGGATATATAGGAGAGTCGGAAGGGGTTCCGGGAGGCCCTCTATAGGTTATTGGGCCTTATGGGCCAATGGGGAAGAGCACACCAGCCCACAAGGGGCTGGTGGGCCACTCTTCCCCCTACCAACGCACCAAAGGAGGGAGGGAAGGAATGGGGAGGCACCCTAAGGCAACCAGCTGCCTTTCTTTTCCCCATCATGTTCAAATAAGGAAAAAGGGAGGCGCGGCTAGGCAGGTGCCCTATGGCAGCCGCCGTCCATATGATGCGCCCTAGGGGCTGCCTCTCCTCCCCCGACCTACACACACACACACACACACACACACACACACACACACACAACACAGAAGATTGTCTTAGCAGTGTGCGGCGCCCCTCTCCATAGTTTTGTCCCTCACTCATATTTTCATAGTGCTTAGGCGAAGCCCTGCGGAGATTCCATCACCATTACCGTCACCACACCATTGTGCTGTCGAAACTCATCTACTACTTCACCCGTCTTGCTGGATCAGGATGGCGAGGACGTCACCGAGCTGAACATGTGTTGAACACCGAGGTGACGTACGTTCGGTACTTGATCGGTTGGATCGCGAAGAAGTTCGACTACATCAACCGCATTCATAAACATTTCTGCTTATGGTCTACTAGGGTACATAGACACACTCTCCCCTATTGTTGTTATGCATCTCCATGGATATATCTTTCGTGTGGGTAGAATATTTTTTGGTTTGCTTACAACGTTCCCGAAGACCAATGTCTATGTGTGGATTATATGCATGAGTAGAACTAAAATAGTTGTCGGCAGTGATGGTCATAGTGCTTACCACCTACATCTTATTTTGATTCGGCGGTATTGTAAGATGAAGTGGCCTGGCCCAACCTTACATGTCCACGTACATGCGACCAGGTCCACCGACAGACATGCAACTTGTTTTGCATAAAGGTGGCTGACGGGTGTCTGTTTCTCCTTCTTTAGTTGATTCAAATTAGACTACGATCGGTCCTTGAATAAGGTTAAAATAACAAACTTGATAAATCACCGCTGTGGTTTTTGCCGTATGTAAGAACGGTTCTTGCTAGAAGCGTGTAGCAGCCACGTAAAGCTTGCAACAACAAAGTAGAGGTGTCTAACTTGTTTTTGCGGGGCATGTTTGTCACAACCCTAGTTCTGGTATGCACTAGGTTAGTCTTGTTGTTTGCATCATGTTTAAATTTCAAATGAAATTGAATTGAGGACTTGTGAAACCCTCAGAAACCCTTTTTGAAAATGACCCAAATAAAAATTGCTCCCAAAGGGTCCAAGAAAATGTTCATGTTGCTCTCTGGAAATATTGGTTAGAGATAAAAATCAAACCAATATTATTAGGAGCTCATAAGTATTTATTTTGGGCATTTGGAATTAATGCAATAGTTATTTGCTTGGATATATATTTATTATATATTTTATATATGTCCAAAATTCTGATTCTTATTTTGAGGGGCTTGGATTAATTCCTAGGTCCCTGCAAAATAAAAATGTCAGAAGAAAATAATTGATTTAGTTTAGAAACTAAATCAAAACATAATTGCAGAAAATAGAAAAAACAGAACAAATAAAAAAAAAGAGGAAGCAACTTACCTCTGCTGGACCAGCACAGTGCGGCCTGGCCGGCCCAGCTGGCTAGCCCAGCCCGCCTGGCTCCCTTGTCGTCTTCCTCGCGCCAGTAGGCAGGCGCGTGGCCGACGCGCGCGCACGGCGAGTGCGCCACGCCGCCAGCTGCCTGCCTGCTTCCCCGAGACAGCATGACGCCTTGAAGCTTCTCCGCGGCGCCGCCCCGATCCCCTGGACGCTTTTCTCCCCCCTCCTGCCCTCTCCCTTGCTCTTCCTCGCACCCCCGAACACCGCCGTCGCCGTCGCTCGCCGCTGCCGTGGCCACAGGCCACCCCACTCCCAGCCAAGGTGCCCGAGAGCTCTGCCACCTCATCCCCGACCTCTCCGACGAGTCACACGTCGCCGGACGCCCTGAGGAGCTGCCACCGCCATCTTCTTCATCGCCGGCCGCCGGAGATCCCCTCCGCCGCCCTGCTCGCTCCGGCCCTCCTCCGAGCCCTCCGCCTGCACCGCTGCGATCGCCGTAAGCTTCTCTCTCGAACCCTGCCCTCCGTTTCGCCGTTCTTACACCGTAGCCATGCCACCCACCGGACCCGAGCAGTTGCGCCGCCGTGTCTCCTCTCCGTCGTGGCCAGGGCCGCCGTGCCTCGCAACTTGGCGTGTCACTGCTTTTGCCACACTGCCAGGAGCCCGTAGCACCTCTCCGTTGGCCTCCCCGTGCCCTGAAGCGCCTTTTCCGACGAGGCCCGAACTCCGGCGCCGCCGCGAGCTCGTTTCCGGCGAGCTCCGGCCGCCCTAGCTGCTGCCGCTGGCTGGAATGGATGCGGGTGAGCTCCAGCTCCCCGTAGATGGTCTCCGCTGCACAAAAGACCCCCGGAGTGGAAATCCCGACGCCCTCCGCCGCGTTTGCTGCCGCCGGCGGCTAAACGCCGGCGTGTTAGCTGGGGTTTGACCAGGATTTGACCCCCTGGGTCAATGACAGGCGGGCCCCACCCCTTCAGTTAGTTGACTGTTTAGTTTAATTAAGTATTTTTGGTTAATTAGATTAGCCACTGACATGTGGGCCCTGCCCTGCTGACTTTCTGTTAGGATTAGTTTAGTGTTAATTAACTCAGTTAATTAACTGAGTCACTGAGCAGTGGACCCCACTGTCAGGTTTGACTCTGGACCAGCCCTTTGACCTGCTGACGTCATGCTTGGGTCATGCTGACGCAGTATTCCAATTCTGGTTTTTAAATAAATCTTAAATGATTTATTTATTTCAGAAAATTGTTTAAAACTTCAAAAAATCACAGAAATTCAACTGTAGCTCAGAATGAAATAATTTATATATGAAAATTGATCAGAAAAATATAAGGAATCTGTTTATGGCATTTTCATGCATGTTTAACCAACTTATACTTGCTGTATAGGTGAAAACACATAAATGGCACTTTTAAATGTTAATTTTGGAATTGCATTTGAACCCTTGGTTCAAATGGACTTCTTTCAAATAGAATGCTAGTTGCATTAACTCAAATAACATCACATCTTCATGCCATGATCATGCATCATATTGTTGCATATGCTTGTGTTTGATTGTCGGCACTGTTCTTCTCGATAGGTCCAGCTCCGGAGACCGATCCAGAGTACCTGTCAGAGGAGCAGTGCTCTGCACGTTGTTTTACCAGGCAAGCAAACCCCCTTGTTCATTCCAATACAACCCCTCTCTCGCTCCTGCTCCCTGTTATTGCATTAGGACAACAACGACTTCAACTGCTACTTTATGCTGCGGTAGTTGAACCCATTCCTCTGCATGACCTGTCATTCCACAGTAAATACTTGAAACCCACTAGCATGTGTAGGAGTTGATTGAAGCCATGTTGTGATATTTCCATGCCTTGCTTGCTATTGCTTAGAGTGTGTTAGGTCTGATTCATCGGGAATGAATTGGAGTGCAATGATATGTTCTGATGCTGAGAGTTAAGTGTGTGAACGCGTTTTGGTAAAGGTAGCGGTGAGAGGCCATGTAGGAGTACATGGTGGGTTGTCTCACTGGAACCGTCCCTAAGAACTGAGTTCTGTGTATGTTGTCCAAAGACCAGCTACTACCACGCATTGGAATGCTTAAGTGCCCCTCTCGACTTATTAACCGACTTGGTCTCTGTCCAGGAGTTGCAACTAGTTTCTGGTGTTTGTAGGTAGTGTTAGTAGTCTACCAAGTGGCACTCGGTGATACAGGGTGGAACCCTAATGAGCGGATCTTTCACGTTTGGAGGTTGGCACACGATGAACACGGGGAATCACAAGGGAAAGATGGGGGAAACACAAGAGGAAAACACTCAATCAACACGAAAGCAATCACACAAATGCTAGATTCGCGATACAAGGTTGAGATCCATGATCCAAGGTCAACAACGGTGATACAGATAGTCTTCTCCCGGAGGAGGTCTTGATATCCCGGGGGATCTTCTCCGATGAAGGAGGTCCTGAATCCGAAGTGGATCTTCTCCGTAGAGGCGCACCGTCTCGTGGGAGAAATCCACACAAGTGTCAAATGAGCTAAACCACAGCTAACCCTAAACGGAATGAGGAGGGGAGTATATATAGTCTACGGGCGAACGGGTACATGGGCCTCGGCCCAGGGGGCTGCACGCAGGCAGATCAGGGGCCGGATGTCCGGGCGGCGGCCCGGATGTCCGGGTCTTCGAGGGGTGCCGGACGTCCGGGGCGAGGAGCCGGATGTCCGGGCTGGAGCGGTCTGGTCTCGGGTGCTCTCTGGACAGAGGCGCCGGATTTCCGGGCCCGGGGCCGGATGTCCGGGCCCTGTAGCTTCGGCTGCTGCTGGTCTTCTGTAGTTGATGGCCCAGGTGCCGGATGTCCGGGCCATGGGGCCGGATGTCCGGGGCCTGGAGCTCCCTTCTGCCCTTCTCGATGCATCAGCTCGTCCGTGGCCTTGGGGACTTGTCCATCTTCAAACTCTTCTCCGAAGCGGTCTTCCTCACACCTGAGCACACACAACACGTCCGTCTGAGGTAGCGACCATGTCTCGCAAGCATTATATGGAAGTAGGGCTAGGAGTGACGTCACCTCGGTCTCGAGAGCTCTTGCCCGGGCTCGAGTCATGGGTCCTTTGGGCACTTGACGAGGCGGTGAAGGGTCCATGGTGATGGCCCTAGGATACACCGTATCATCTCCCCTCCCTTGGGAAAGATCCGACCTCGGATCGAAATCTTCATCACCATGGAAAGGAGAGAGGTCCTTGATGTTGAAAGTATCGCTCACGGAGTACTTGTCTCGTGGGCTGTCGATCTTGTAGGCGTTGTCGTTGTAGCGTGCTAGCACCTTGAAGGGTCCGTCGGCGCGAGGCAGAAGCTTGGACTTGCGCTCGAGTGGGAAGCGGTCCTTGCGAAGGTGAAGCCAAACAAGATCTCCCGGTTGGAACACCATCGGTGCCTTGTTGACGTTGAACTTGGTGGCGCGACGGTGGACTTGTCGCTCGATCATCGCCCTTGTGTCTTCGTGCACCTTCTTGAGATAAGTTGCCCTTGCACTTGCGTCCATGTTCGTGCGCTCTTGGAGAGGAAGAGGTAGGATGTCCAAAGGCGATAACGGATTGAAGCCGTAGACGATCTCGAAGGGGGACTTGCCGGTTGTGGAGTGTCTTGCGCGGTTGTAGGCGAACTCGGCGATTGGTAAGCAATGCTCCCATTCCCGGATGTTCCTCTTGATCAACACACGAAGAAGAGTGGATAGCGTGCGGTTCGTCACCTCCGTCTGGCCGTCCGTTTGTGGATGGTACGCCGAAGAAAATAGAAGCTTGATTCCGAGCTTGGCACATAGTGTTTTCCAAAAGTAACTCAGGAACTTGACGTCCCGGTCGGAGACGATCGTTTTGGGCACGCCATGTAGACGAAGTATCTCCCTGCAAAAGAGAGTTGCAACATGTGAAGCATCGTCGATCTTGTTACAAGGAATGAAATGAGCCATTTTGGAGAACCTATCTACCACGACAAGCACTGAATCTTTGCCATTTTGAGTCCTAGGCAAGCCAAGTATGAAATCCATGCTTATGTCTTCCCATGGGTGATATGGAATAGGAAGAGGCATATAAAGACCATAAGATTGAGCTTTGGACTTAGCTTTGCGGCATGTAGAACAGCGGTTGGTGAAGCGTGAGACGTCACGAAGCATCTTGGGCCAAAAATAGTTCTTAGAGAGTGTAGCAAACGTTTTGTCTCGTCCAAAGTGTCCCATGAGTCCTCCGCCATGCGATTCCTGCAAAAGGAGCAAACGAAGCGAAGACTCGGGAATGCAAAGTTTGTTAGCTCTCATAAGATATCCATCTTTGATGTAGTAATGCTCCCAAGAAGTGTGAGTCAAGCATTTAGCATAGGCATTTGCAAAGAAAGGATCATGCTCATATAAATCTTTAATATGCTCAAGGCCAATCACATTCAACTCAAGTTGTGTTACAAGCATGCATTTGCGGGAAAGCGCGTCCGCCACAACATTTTCTTTGCCCTTGATGTATTTGATGACATAGGGAAAAGACTCAATGAACTCACTCCATTTAGCATGACGCTTGTTCAACTTGGTTTGACCTTTGAGATACTTGAGTGTCTCATGGTCCGTATGAAGAATGAATTCATGAGGTCTAAGATAGTATTCCCAAACACGTAGAACTCTCACCAAGGCATAAAGCTCTTTATCATAGATAGGATAGTTAAGTTGCGCTCCCGATAGCTTCTCGCTAAAGTACGCAATTGGGCGCTTTTCTTGCATTAGCACGCCACCTATGCCGGTACCACTAGCATCACAATGAATCTCAAACGGTTTGTCAAAGTTTGGTAGAGCTAGAAGTGGTGCGTGCGTGAGCAAGCTCTTAAGCTCATTGAACGCGGTGTCTTGCGAAGGACCCCAAATAAAGGGTGCGTTCTTCTTGCTCAAAGCGTGTAGAGGCATAGCAATGGTGCTAAAGTCCTTCACAAAACGTCGATAGAAACCGGCTAGACCAAGGAAACTACGCACTTGCATAAGATTCTTTGGTTGAGGCCAAGTTTTAATTGCTTCAATTTTAGTTTCATCAACGTGAACACCTTGAGAAGACACGACAAATCCTAGGAAGACAACCTTGTCAACGCCAAAAGTGCATTTTTCCATGTTAGCATACAATTGTTGTTTGCGAAGTGCTTGCAAAACTAGTTGTACATGGTCAACATGTTCTTCAAGCGACTTGCTAAACACAAGAATGTCATCAAAGTAAACCACGACAAAGACACCTATGTAGGGTCTAAGAACAAAGTGCATAAGACGCACAAAAGTGCCGGGTGCTTCCGATAAGCCCATTGGCATGACAAGCCACTCATATAACCCAAACTTGGTTTTGAAAGCAGTTTTCCACTCATCACCCTCTTGAATTCGAATTTGGTAGTAACCACTTTTAAGATCAATTTTTGAAAAGATGGTGGCACCACAAAGTTCATCAAGCATGTCATCTAAGCGAGGAATAGGGTGACGATATCTAACGGTAATAGCATTTATCGGGCGGCAATCGGAACACATGCGAAATGTTCCGTCTTTCTTAGGCACGAGAATAACGGGAACGGCACAAGGGCTTAAACTTTCACGTACATGACCCTTGTCGATGAGGTTTTGCACTTGCCATTGTATCTCCTTCGTTTCCTCGGGGTTGACGTGGTAAGGAGCTTTGTTTGGAAGTGGAGCACCGGGTACGAGGTCGATGCGGTGTTCTATCCCTCGAAGTGGAGGTAGACCCGGTGGTAGCTCATCCGGAAAGACGTCCGAGAATTCCTGCAACAATTTAGACAACACCAAAGGTGGAGGTGGTGAAGTGTTAGTAGGTTTGGCTTCCCCTTTGCATAGAAGCACAAGGTGGAAGACGCTCGATGGGTTCTCACACACTTCTCTCATCTCACGTTTGGTAGCAAATAGCACTAGTTGCTTCTTGTCGCTCATCGTGGAGTCGCTCATATTTGGCTTGTGGCTCTCGCTCTCTTTTTGGTGGCTCGCTCTCTCACCATTCTCTCCACGATGGGTGGTAGGTAAAATCTTGTCGGCGGCTACTTGACTTGGAGTCATTGGTCGTAGCACGAATTCCTTGCCCTTCATCTTGAAGTGATAGTGATTCGTCCGTCCATTGTGTGTGACTCCACGATCATATTGCCATGGTCGTCCAAGAATAAGGTGGCACACGGACATGGGTATCACATCACACTCAAGAGTGTCCTCGTAAGCGCCAATCTTGAAAGAGACTTGCACGGTGTGCTCGACTCGAAGAATTCCGGCGTCGTTGAGCCATTGGACCTTGTAGGGGTTAGGATGCTTCGTCTTGACCAAATGAAGCTTGTCGCATAGATCTTCGCTCGCCAAGTTGTGGCAACTTCCGCCATCGATGATAACCTTGACGGAGCGCCCATTTATGCCGGCCTTCGTATGGAAAATGTGACAACGTTGGTCGTCATCTCGTTGATGTTGTAGTGTCAAGACTTTGGAGACAACAAGGTTGGGGCTTGAGTCATTGTCGCAAAACACTTGATTGTCTTCTTCTTCATTGACTTGGCGATGCATTGCTACATGCTCAAGTGCGTCCATCTCATCATCGCTCATGGAGTCATATGACCCGTCGTCGTTGATGATCATGGTGCGAACGGTCTTGCACTCAAATGACTTGTGGCCTCGTCCTTGGCACTTGAAGCATTTGATGGAGCTCGTCTTGTTGTTATCTTCGGTTGGAGTTGTAGTTGAGGAAGCTCTAGGCTTGAAGTTGTTGGTAGAAGGTTGACGACTCGAGGTAGTCGCATTCTTGTAGCTTGACTTGTCACCGAAGTTTGTAGGAGGTTTGATAGAGGTAGGAGGAGTAACCGAAGTCGTTGAAGCTTGGTTATAGGAGCCGAAGTTCTTGGAGTTGAACTTGGAGTACTTGTAGTCTTCTTGAACTTGTCGCTCCGCTTTGGTTGCTTGATGTACTAGCTCGAGGAGATTGTTGTATGGTTGGAAGTCCGCAATCTTCTTGATGGGATAGTTGAGTCCATTCAAGAATCGCGCCATAGTTTGCTCATCATCTTCCGTGATGTTCGCTCGTATCATGGCAATCTCCATCTCCTTGTAGTACTCTTCAACGGACTTGGTACCTTGCTTGAGGAGTTGTAACTTCTTGAACAAGTCACGGTTGTAGTGTGTAGGCACGAAGCGTGCTCTCATCACTTCCTTCATTTGAGCCCAAGTGGTGATAGGAGGTTCGCCTTTGGCTTCTCTTCTCTCTATGATTTGCTCCCACCAAATGAGAACATAGTCTTGGAACTCAAGTGATGCCATAGCGATCTTCTTCTCTTCATCGAAGTTGTGAAGGCGAAAGATCTTGTCAACTTTTAATGCCCATGAGAGGTAGTCTTCGGGATCAATGCTTCCGGAAAACTTTGGCATGGTGAACTTGAGCTTGCCATAGCGATGCTCATCATTGTTTCCTTGCCTATTGGGAGGATGATCTCGATTTTGTCGGTTTGCCGTATCGTGTTGTTCTTGAGGATGTAGACGTTCTTGTTGAAGTTGATGTTCTTGTTGGTATTGTTGCTCATGTCGCGCTTGAGGAGGAGCTTCTTCTTGCATTCTTGCTTGATGGCGCCGTTCTTGCATCTCATCTCGAAGAAAATCCTCTTCTTGACGAGTGTGTCGATTGCGGGCGGCCACATTGCGGTGTGCATCTTGTAAAGCACGTTGTGCCTCCATAGCTTGAGCTTCACGACGTTGTTGTGCTTGGCGGTTAGCCTCGGCATCTTGTTCTTCTTGATATTGACGAGCTCGCTCTTGTTGTTGTTGGCGTAGTCGTTGCCGTTCTTGTGCTTGCTCAAGTGTAGCTTGGTTTTGACGACGTCGATTTTCTTGTTCGTCGAATAGCTCTTGGGAACTCTTGTCATGTAGAGGTTGCCGATGTTCATGTCGAGCTTGACGTGCGGCTTGACGAAGAGTGTTTGACGTAGGTGTACTTGAGTCTTGCGTTGAGTCGGTATGTCGACTTGAGCGGCTTCGTCGATGAGATGATGTTGAAGAAGAACGTCGGTTGATGATCAATGTCCGTAGCTCATTGTATTGAGTAGACATGTTGGTGTTGATGAGGTCGATTTGCTCCTTGGTGCTTTGTTGGAATTGTCGCGCGTCCTCGGCAACTTGACCAATGTACTCTCGCATAGCTTCACTCTCTTGATGTAGAGCTCGTTGGACACCGAATAGATGTAGTTTGGTGACGTAGTTGTTCGCTTCTTGAGGATCATCGAAGATCGGGTTGGTAGATGAACTTGGCCTATCCATCATCACAAGAAAGTAAGTGAGTGGGGGAAAGGAGAAGACAATATCAATGTACCTTAACCGAAGTTGAAAATGGATCAATGATCACTCAACAATGTAACCCGGAAATAGCACTATTGGTATCGCTTCGTGTCGATTCTCACACCTACACAAGTAAAGCTTTGAGAGGAGCTTGGTTAGGATGTGGCACAAATTCAAAGTAATCGTCAAAATGACTCAAAGATGTTGAAAATGGTTCACAATTTGCTCATGCAACAAGTAGATCACTAGCAAAAAGTAGCACTCGGAACACACGCACGGATAGATAAATGTGGTTGTGCAACCAAGGATGAGCGAAAAATGTGGTAAACCACGGAAAATGCTCGTGTTGCACAACGCTAGAGAGACGCTAACCGATTGCTTAATAGGCGGATACGCACTTGTGCACGACCTATATGGGCAAAACGTAACGACTATCTATCACAAGTATGCTATGAGTGTATGATGTGCCGATGCTTGAGCACAAGATGGTGTTGCTATGTATGATCTCTTTGGATGCAAGGCGTATGATGCTATTGTTTCTTTGCTTGGATTGGCTCTTTTGCTTAAAAGCTTTTGTGCTCTTTCTTTGGGCACATATGTATGCTTCTCGGATCGAGGTAGCTATTGTGTATGCGGAGCACTCTTGTGGCACACTGGGATATGCAAGATACCAAGATGATGTGATGTTACTCACAATGATGTAGTATGCAATATCTATCACTATCACTAATGTGCACAAGTGTCGTGGCCCGGCAATACTCAAATGGCTAGTCTCAATGGGAAAGCTACGCAAAGATGGTTCATAGGGTGACAATGCAATTGCAAGATAGAATGAGCGAAGTGTCGTCGATGTTACCGTCCTTGCCGAAGTTGAGCGGTGGTGTTGTCGAAGTCTTGCCGTCCCAAGGTAGCCTAAACATCCAAGGAAACGGTGAAACCACAACTCAAGTATCCACGGCAAATGGAGACAAATTTTCCAAACTCGCAGCGGGTAAGCGATGGTGGTTGTTGCGGAAGATTGGTGGAGGTTTGCGGAAGAATGGATGGATCACCGAACAAAACTGGCGGTGGTGTGGTGCAAGGTGGGGTGTAGTGGTGGAGAAATGGCTGCGGGAGGCCGGATGTCCGGGCCAAAGGCCGGATGTCCGGGCCGGGCCGGATGTCCGGGGCACGAGCCGGATGTCCGGGGTGCCCGAGCCAGCAAGAACACGATGCAACGGTGGTTTCGGGTCAAAAATTCGGCGGATTTTTCGGATGAAATTTGGGGAAAAGTGGAGGAAAAGCTAGATCCACACGTGGCACAGCAAATCCATGGAACAAATTCAACAAAATCTTGCCAAATCAACAGATCACAGAAAATTTTTGGGGCTCTTTTTGTGGGGCAATTTTCGAAATAGGGAAGAACACGACAAAAACAGGCTAGAAAACGAAGTGTGGGGCTCCAAAATCGTGAGAAACCTTTGCTCTAGATACCATATGATACAGGGTGGAACCCTAATCAGCGGATCTTTCACGTTTGGAGGTTGGCACACGATGAACACGGGGAATCACAAGGGAAAGATGGGGGAAACACAAGAGGAAAACACTCAATCAACACGAAAGCAATCACACAAATGCTAGATTCGCGATACAAGGTTGAGATCCATGATCCAAGGTCAACAACGGTGATACAGATAGTCTTCTCCCGGAGGAGGTCTTGATATCCCGGGGGATCTTCTCCGATGAAGGAGGTCCTGAATCCGAAGTGGATCTTCTCCGTAGAGGCGCACCGTCTCGTGGGAGAAATCCACACAAGTGTCAAATGAGCTAAACCACAGCTAACCCTAAACGGAATGAGGAGGGGAGTATATATAGTCTACGGGCGAACGGGTACATGGGCCTCGGCCCAGGGGGCTGCACGCAGGCAGATCAGGGGCCGGATGTCCGGGCGGCGGCCCGGATGTCCGGGTCTTCGAGGGGTGCCGGACGTCCGGGGCGAGGAGCCGGATGTCCGGGCTGGAGCGGTCTGGTCTCGGGTGCTCTCTGGACAGAGGCGCCGGATTTCCGGGCCCGGGGCCGGATGTCCGGGCCATGCTTGGCCGGATGTCCGGGCCCTGGCCGGATGTCCGGGCCCTGTAGCTTCGGCTGCTGCTGGTCTTGTGTAGTTGATGGCCCAGGTGCCGGATGTCCGGGGCCTGGAGCTCCCTTCTGCCCTTCTCGATGCATCAGCTCGTCCGTGGCCTTGGGGACTTGTCCATCTTCAAACTCTTCTCCGAAGCGGTCTTCCTCACACCTGAGCACACACAACACGTCCGTCTGAGGTAGCGACCATGTCTCGCAAGCATTATATGGAAGTAGGGCTAGGAGTGACGTCACCTCGGTCTCGAGAGCTCTTGCCCGGGCTCGAGTCATGGGTCCTTTGGGCACTTGACGAGGCGGTGAAGGGTCCATGGTGATGGCCCTAGGATACACCGTATCACTCGGCCAGTGGGCTTGGGACAGACTAGGCACCAATGCACGGTGTACCAAGCGTAGATCCACTCGGCGAGGTGGGCTTGGGAACCCTGCGCACATCATTTGGGGCCGTGAGCGACACCCAGGCCGGATCTCCTTACGGATGGAACCCGAATAGGCGATAAACCTGGACTAGAGTCTTGTGTGGTTAGTCAGGTCGTGGCCGACACCCTCGCCAGGCTTCCGCTTGAAGGTTGCCGAGATACACGAGATGTACATGGCGGTAAGTGGCGAGAGCGTGTGTGAAGAAGTACACCCCTGCAGGGTTAACATGATCTATTCGAATAGCCGGGTCCACGGTTATGGACTTCTTGGATGCTTACGTGGTACATAGACAACTTGAAGTGGATACTCTAAAATACTCAAGACAAGTGTGAGTGCTATGGATGGCGTTCTCGTAGGGAGACGGGGATGAATCCATAGTGGTGTATTGTGTGGTGCTTAGTGGACTCGTGTGCGCCACCTCAAAAGAGTTACCAGCAATCGTAGGAGTCAAAGCTGGCTTGCTGCAACTAAACCCCACTTTGCCATCTTGATACAAGTGCATGTATGATAGGATCTGATGTAAGTCTTGCTGAGTACCTTTGTACTCATGTTTGCTTAATTTATGTTTTGCAGATGAGATTGATGTCTCACTAGTAGTTCCGCTTGGACTTTGACAAGTAGCTTGTACCTCAGCTACGTTCTTGGACGAGTGTTGTAGATAGTCAGGCTCTTCAGCCTTTTTCATTTGTAGATGTCTGTACTCAGACATGTTGTGCTTCCGCTTGTTGCTTGTATGCTCTGAATGCTGGGTCGTGAGACCCATGTTTGTAATATTTGCTCCTCGGAGCCTAATGAATAAATACTTTGTTTATTAGAGTCTTGTTGTGATGCCATGTTGTATTTGCACATATTGAGCATATTGTGTGTATGTTATTGAAATGCTTGGTATGTGTGGGATCCGACACCTAGTTGTTTACCCTTGGTAGCCTATCTTACAGGGAAATGTCTCCTAGTGCTTCCACTGAGCCTTGGTAGCTTGCTACTGCTCCGGAAGACTTAGGCTGACCGGCATGTGTCCTTCTTCGTTCCTGTGTCTGTCCCTTAGGGGAAATGTCACGCGTTGTTCCTTTAAGTCCTTGTAGCTTGCTACGACTTGGGTTCGTACGTTGATGACCGACATGTTCGTTGCTGGGTCATGTATGCTTGTCTCTGTAATTTAGTGCCACTTTTGGTTTATAACTGGCCTTGTCGGCCCGGGTTCTCTGTCATATGGATGCTAGCGACACTATCATATACGTGAGCCAAAATGCGCAAACGGTCCCGGGCCAGGTAAGGTGGCACCCGTGGGATACCGTGCGTGAGGCCGCAAAGTGATATGGTGTGTTACATGCTAGACCGGTGTGACTTAGGATCGGGGTCCCGACAGCGTTGGTATCAGAGCCTGACTGCCTGTGGGATTACCAAGCCGAACTGGTCGAAGTTGAGTCTAGAAATTCTTTAGTTATATAAGGGAATTGATTGTGGAAGGGAACGTAAGGCTCTTTTTACTCCTTATACCTCATGTCTTCTGATCTGAGTCATCCTACCTTTCCTACGGGGTTAAGGAACTAGGCTTTCTCTTCCGTCTATTAGGATCACGAGTTACTACTCCGTAGTCCCTTAGGATTGGTTGATCAGAGTCCTACTCCTGTTTTCAAGTTCTTCCGGTGAAGTTGTTTTAGTACTATCACAGTTCCTTGAGTGATAATGTTGAGATGTTGAACTACCCTTTGTTAGCAGGATGTCTCATTCTGAGCATTTTACTGCCGTTATGCTGCCGGAATTATCCTAGTAGTTCGAGAGATACTAATTTCTTGTTCTACCTTATGCATCCTATAGTTGTTGATGTTTCCGTCTTCGGTTTCGCTTCTCAGGATGTCTTCAGTTAAGCGAAGCTCAGCTGCTCGTAGACAGAACCACGGAGGTGGTAGGGATGAGGAGGATCCTCCCGACCAGCCTTCGTTGGCAGAGTTAATGTTAGAGATGGAGAGAAACAAGCGTGAGTCTAACCGCTTGTTGGCAAGTATTGAGGAGAACACCGCACAACAGTGCAAGGAATCAACAACCATCCATGACTTCATTCGTCTGAAACCACCCACCTTCCATCATTCCATTGAGCCACTCGATGCAGATGACTGGCTCCGTAGTATCACTCACAAGCTGCGTTCTGCGAACGTAGCTGAAGATGACAAGGTCATCTATGCCACTTATCACCTGGAAGGTCCTGCTTGTCTTTCGTGGCAGAACTATGAGGCCATGATTCCAGCTAGCCAGCTTCCTACCTAAAGAGATTTCATCGAGGCTTTTCGTGAACATCATATCCCCCAAGCCCTTATCGATCGTAAGAGAGAAGAGTTCTGTAGTCTTACACAGGCTAAGATGGCTGTTGATGCTTATAGTAGAGAGTTTGAGAACCTCGCCCGCTATGCTACAGAGGAAGTGTCCACGGACGCCAAGAAGCAGGCTAGGTTCCGGAAGGGTCTCAACCCCAAACTGCGTCGTGATCTCCACTTGCATCATTGCAACACATTCCATGCTCTTGTGAACAAGGCCATCAATGCAGAGACAGCTCAACTCACTTACGAGGAGTCTCGTAAGCACACCCTTGATTTGGGATCTTCCTCCGGTACTAGTTCCCAGAAGCGCCGGATTTGGGTTCCGAACTCTGTTCTTCCACTCACTTATCCTCCGGGGCCATCTTGTGTGGTACCTCTTCCAGTTCAGCAGTATACTCCACCCAGGTCTATTGATGGACCGTTTGCCAATGCGGGTCCAGGTCCTACCTCCAGGATTTGTTACAAGTGCGGAGAGCCGGGCCACATTGCTCGTATTTGCACTCAGACCCGTGTTGCTCCATCCCAGTCCGAAAAATCTGTTAGACGTGATAAACCATCACGCAAGATGATCAGTGTTAAGTCAGCTCCCACCGAACATGGACGTGTGCATCACGTCTCAGCCAAAAACGCTCATGATGATCCAGATGTCGTTCTTGGTACACTCCTTGTCAATTGTCATCCGGCATCGGTTCTATTCGATACTGGAGCATCTCATTCCTTCATTTCCGAAAGTTATGCCCGCTTGCACGACATGTCATTTTGTGATATGCCCTCCCCACTACTCATTCAAACTCCTGGTTCCAAATGGCAAACTTCTAGTGTAAGCCATGGTAATGAAATCCTTGTCGACAGACTTGTGTTCCTTGCATCACTTGTAGCCCTCAAGTATTCGGATATTAATATCATCTTGGGTATGGACTGGATGACAGCTCATCATGCCAAGATTGATTGCTTCACTAGGTATGTTCAGCTTACACATCCATCTGGTAAGATAGTCACTGTCACCACTAGAGTTGCAAAGCGTCAACTCTATTCTCTTAATGCCAGCCCTCTTCCAAATATTGAAGATGTTCCGGTAGTCCGTGACTTTCTTGATGTCTTTCCAGAGGAACTGCCAGGTGTTCCACCCGACCGAGATGTAGAGTTTGTTATAGAGCTTATCCCAGGAACCGCTCCAATCTCTAGGAGACCCTACAAAATGGCACCCTTAGAACTAGCTGAGCTTAAGAAACAACTTGATGAGTCCTTGCAAAAGGGTTTCATCCGTCCTAGTTCTTCTCCCTGGGCTTGCCCCATCCTCTTCGTTAAGAAGAAGGATGGTACGGATCGGATGGTTGTAGATTATCATCCCGTTAATTTGGTCACGATAAAGAACAAGTATCCGCTTCCCAGGATCAACGACCTGTATGATCAGCTCGCTGGATCCTCAGTCTTCTCCAAGATGAATTTGAGGTTAGGATACCATCAAATCAAGATTAGAAATGGGGACATCCCCAAGACGGCTTTCGTCACTCGTTATGGTCAGTACGAGTACACCGTCATGTCCTTCGGTCTAACAAATGCTCCAGCCACCTTCTCCCGCTTGATGAACTCGATCTTCATGGAGTATTTAGATAAGTTCGTCGTGGTTTATCTCGATGATATTCTTATTTACTCGAAGAACGAGGAAGAGGATGCCGAACATCTTAGACTTGTTCTAGAAAAACTCAGAGAGCACCGCCTTTATGCCAAGTTCTCCAAGTGCGAATTTTGGTTGCCAGAAGTGACCTATCTCGGCCATGTATTCTCTGGTAAGGGCATTGCTATCAACCCCGAGAGAGTTCAGGCCGTTCTTGATTGGACTCCGCCTGAAACAGTTAAACAAGTTAGGAGTTTCCTTGGTCTAGCCAGTTATTGTCGCCACTTTGTTGAGAACTTCTCTAAAGTGGCCAAACCTCTCACGGAACTTCTCAAGAAAGATAAAAAGTTTGAGTGGTCCCCACAGTGTGAGCACAGTTTTCAGGAACTGAAAAGACGCCTGACTTCTGCTCCCATACTTGTGCCACCGGATATCACTAAGGACTTTGTTATCTACTGTGATGCCTCACGACAGGGACTAGGTTGCATTCTTATGCAGGATCGTCGTGTGATTGCCTATGCATCTCGACAGTTGCATCCACATGAGGAGAATTATCCTACACATGATCTAGAGCTTGCAACCATAGTCTATGCACTTAAGACCTGGCGACATTACCTCCTTGGTAACCGTTGCGAGATCTACACCGATCACCAGAGTCTCAAGTATATCTTCACCCAACCAGATTTGAACCTTAGGCAGAGACGTTGGTTGGAGTTGATCTCAG
This sequence comes from Secale cereale, assembly GCA_902687465.1. Classification (NCBI taxonomy): domain Eukaryota; kingdom Viridiplantae; phylum Streptophyta; class Magnoliopsida; order Poales; family Poaceae; genus Secale; species Secale cereale. The sequence continues at coordinate 314,253,691 of LR738712.1, read as the reverse complement.
ATTACGACTTAGGAATTACCTACACCCCAGGCAAGGGAAATGTCATGGCTGATGCGCTAAGTCGTAAGTCCTATTGCAACAATCTCATGTTGCAGCAGGGCCAACCACTTCTCCATTAGGAATTATGTAAGCTTAACCTTCACATCGCTCCTCACGGATTCCTTTCTACCTTGGTGGCGAAACCTACCCTCGAGGATCAGATCATTTCTGACCAGAAGTTTGATAGGGGTGTTATCTGCATCAAGAGAAACATTAAAAAGGGAGTTGGTGGATGTTTCTCTATGGATGATCGAGGTGTTGTTTTCTTTGAGAATCGCCTGGTGGTTCCCAAGAATCAACATCTGCGACAATTGATCCTTAAAGAGGCTCATGAATCTCCTCTCACGATTCATCCCGGTAGTACTAAGATGTATCAGGACCTACGCCAGAGGTTCTGGTGGACTAGGATGAAGAGAGAAATTGCTGAGTTCATTGCTAAATGTGACGTTTGTCGTCGCGTTAAGGCAGAACATCAAAGACCTGCTGGCACCCTTCAGCCTCTAGCTATTCCTGAGTGGAAATGGGATAAAGTTGGTATGGACTTCATCACCGGCTTTCCCAGGACCAAGAGAGGGAATAATGCTATCTTCGTAGTCGTTGATCGTCTCTCCAAAGTGGCTCACTTCCTACCTGTTCGAGAGAGTATCACTGCTAGTCAGCTTGCTGACTTGTATATTTCTCGAATAGTGTCACTTCATGGTGTCCCACTAGAGATCAATTCAGACCGTGGTAGTCTTTTCACTTCTCATTTCTAGAAGAGTTTCCAGACTGCCATGGGCACCCATCTTTCCTTTAGTACCGCTTTCCACCCTCAGTCAAGTGGTCAAGTGGAACGGGTTAACCAAATTCTCGAAGACATGCTTAGAGCTTGCGTTATCTCATTCGGTATGGATTGGGAGAAATGTCTTCCTTTCGCCGAGTTTGCTTATAACAATAGCTATCAATCCAGTCTCAAGCAAGCTCCTTTTGAGATTCTTTATGGACGAAGATGTCGAACACCTTTGAACTGGTCAGAAACTGGTGAAAGACAATTCTTTGGACCGGATATGATCCAGGAAGCAGAAGAGCAAGTTCGCATCATTCGTGAGAATTTGAAATCAGCCCAGTCTCGTCAAAAGAGCCAGTATGATCGCCATCATAAGGAAGTGGCTTATGAGGTTGGTGACAAAGCTTATCTTCGGGTTACTCCTTTGAAGGGTACCCATCGTTTCGGTATCAAGGGCAAGTTGGCTCCTCGTTACATTGGTCCTTTTCGCATTCTTGCTAAACGAGGAGAGGTTGCCTACCAATTGGAACTACCCCCACATCTTTCTCGAGTTCATGATGTCTTCCACGTCTCTCAACTCAGGCGTTGCTTCTCGGATCCCATCCGCGGAGTGGACCACGAAACACTTGATCTCCAAGATAACCTCACATATCGAGAGTATCCCGTTCGCATTCTGGATCAAGCAGAGCGTGTCACTCGACATCATAACATCAAGTTTCTCAAGGTTCAGTGGTCTCATCATTCCGAGAGAGAAGCTACTTGGGAGCGAGAAGATCGTCTCCGACTGGAGTACCCCACCTGCTTTCCGCCTACTCCTGAATCTCGGGACGAGATTCTTTCGAGTGGAGGCGAGTTGTCACAACCCTAGTTCTGGTATGCACTAGGTTAGTCTTGTTGTTTGCATCATGTTTAAATTTCAAATGAAATTGAATTGAGGACTTGTGAAACCCTCATAAACCCTTTTTGAAAATGACCCAAATAAAAATTGCTCCAAAAGGGTGCAAGAAAATGTTCATATTGCTCTCTGGAAATATTGGTTAGAGATAAAAATGAAACCAATATTATTAGGAGCTCATAAGTATTTATTTTGGGCATTTGGAATTAATGCAATAGTTATTTGCTTGGATATATATTTATTATATATTTTATATATGTCCAAAATTCTGATTCTTATTTTGAGGGGCTTGGATTAATTCCTAGGTCCCTGCAAAATAAAAATGTCAGAAGAAAATAATTGATTTAGTTTAGAAACTAAATCAAAACATAATTGCAGAAAATAGAAAAAACAGAACAAAAAAAAGAGGAAGCAACTTACCTCTGCTGGCCCAGCACAGTGCGGCCTGGCCGGCCCAGCTGGCCAGACCAGCCCACCTGGCTCCCCTGTCGTCTTCCTCGCGCCAGTAGGCAGGCGCGTGGCCGACGCGCGCGCACGGCGAGTGCGCCACGCCGCCAGCTGCCTGCCTGCTTCCCCGGGACAGCACGACGCCTTGAAGCTTCTCCGCGGCGCCGCCCCGATCCCCTAGACGCTTTTCTCCCCCCCCCCTCCTGCCCTCTCCCTTGCTCTTCCTCGCACCCCCGAACGCCTCCGTCGCCGTCGCTCGCCGCTGCCATGGCCACAGGCCACCCCACTCCCAGCCAAGGTGCCCGAGAGCTCCGCCACCTCATCCCCGACCTCTCCGACGAGTCACACGTCGCCGGATGCCCTGAGGAGCTGCCACAGCCATCTTCTTCATCGCCGGCCGCCGGAGATCCCCTCCGTCGCCCTGCTCGCTCCGGCCCTCCTCCGAGCCCTCCGTCTGCACCGCTGCGATCGCCGTGAGCTTCTCTCTCGAACCCTGCCCTCCGTTTCGCCGTTCTTACACCGTAGCCATGCCACCCACCGGACCCGAGCAGTTGCGCCGCCGTGTCTCCTCTCCGTCGTGGCCAGGGCCGCCGTGGCTCGCAACTTGGCGTGTCACTGCTTTTGCCACACTGCCAGGAGCCCGTAGCACCTCTCTGTTGGCCTCCCCGTGCCCTGAAGCGCCTTTTCCGACGAGGCCCGATCTCCGGCGCCGCCGCGAGCTTGTTTCCGGCGAGCTCCGGCCGCCCTAGCTGCTGCCGCTGGCTGGAATGGATGCGGGTGAGCTCCAGCTCCCCGTAGATGGTCTCCGCTGTGCAAAAGACCCCCGGAGTGGAAATCCCGACGCCCTCCGCCGCGTTTGCTGCCGCCGGCGGCTAAACGCCGGCGTGTTAGCTGGGGTTTGACCAGGATTTGACCCCCTGGGTCAATGACAGGCGGGCCCCACCCCTTCAGTTAGTTGACTGTTTAGTCTAATTAAGTATTTTTGGTTAATTAGATTAGCCACTGACATGTGGGCCCTGCCGTGCTGACTTTCTGTTAGGATTAGTTTAGTGTTAATTAACTCAGTTAATTAACTGAGTCACTGACCAGTGGACCCCACTGTCAGGTTTGACTCTGGACCAGCCCTTTGACCTGCTGACGTCATGCTTGGGTCATGCTGACGCAGTATTCCAATTCTGGTATTTAAATAAATGTTAAATGATTTATTTATTTCAGAAAATTGTTTAAAACTTCAAAAAATCACAGAAATTCAACCGTAGCTCAGAATGAAATAATTTATATATGAAAAATGATCAGAAAAATATAAGGAATCTGTTTATGGCATTTTCATGCATGTTTAACCAACTTATACTTGCTGTATAGGTGAAAACACATAAGGCACTTTTAAATGTTAATTTTGGAATTGCATTTGAACCCTTGGTTCAAATGGACTTCTTTCAAATAGAATGCTAGTTGCATTAACTCAAATAACATCACATCTTCATGCCATGATCATGCATCATATTGTTGCATATGCTTGTGTTTGAGTGTCGGCACCGTTCTTCTCGATAGGTCCAGCTCCGGAGACCGATCCAGAGTACCTGTCAGAGGAGCAGTGCTCTGCACGTTGTTTTACCAGGCAAGCAAACCCCCTTGTTCATTCCGATACAACCCCTCTCTCGCTCCTGCTCCCTGTTATTGCATTAGGACAACAACGACTTCAACTGCTACTCTATGCTGCGGTAGTTGAACCCATTCCTCTGCATGACCTGTCATTCCACAGTAAATAGTTGAAACCCACTAGCATGTGTAGGAGTTGATTGAAGCCATGTTGTGATCTTTCCATGCCTTGCTTGCTATTGCTTAGAGCGTGTCAGGTCTGATTCATCGGGAATGAATTGGAGTGCAATGATATGTTCTGATGCTGAGAGTTAAGTGTGTGAACACGTTTTGGTAAAGGTAGCGGTGAGAGGCCATGTAGGAGTACATCGTGGGTTGTCTCACTGGAACCGTCCCTAAGAACTGAGTTCTGCGTATGTTGTCCAATGACCAGCTACTACCACGCATTGGAATGCTTAAGTGCCCCTCTCGACTTATTAACCGACTTGGTCTCTGTCCAGGAGTTGCAACTAGTTTCTGGTGTTTGTAGGTAGTGTTAGTAGTCTACCAAGTGGCACTCGGCCAGTGGGCTTGAGACAGACTAGGCATCGTGGCACGGTGTACCAATCGTAGATCCACTCGGCGAGGTGGGCTTGGGAACCCTGCGCACATCATTTGGGGCCATGGGTGACACCCCGGCCGGATCTCCTTACGGATGGAACCCGAATAGGAGATAAACCAGGACTAGAGTCTTGTGTGGTTAGTCAGGTCGTGGCCGACACCCTCGCAAGGCTTCCGCTTGAAGGTTGCCGAGATACACGAGATGTACATGGCGGTAAGTGGCGAGAGCGTGTGTGAAGAAGAACACCCCTGCAGGGTTAACATGATCGATTCGAATAGCCGGGTCCACGGTTATGGACTTCTTGGATGCTTACGTGGTACATAGACAACTTGAAGTGGATACTCTAAAATACTCAAGACAAGTGTGAGTGCTATGGATGGCCTTCTTGTAGGGAGACGGGGATGAATCCATAGTGGTGTATTGTGTGGTGCTTAGTGGACTCGTGTGCGCCACCTCAAAAGAGTTACCAGCAATCGTAGAATAGGATAGCCACCGAGTCAAAGCTGGCTTGCTGCAACTAAACCCCACTTTGCCATCTTTTTTTTTTTGACTATGACTTTGCCATCTTGATACAAGTGCATGTATGATAGGATCTGATGTAAGTCTTGCTGAGTACCTTTGTACTCATGTTTGCTTAATTTATGTTTTGCAGATGAGATTGATGTCTCACTAGTAGTTCCGCTTGGACTTTGACAAGTAGCTTGTACCTCAGCTACGTTCTTGGACGAGTGTTGTAGATAGTCAGGCTCTTCAGCCTTTTTCATTTGTAGATGTCTGTACTCAGACATGTTGTGCTTCCGCTTGTTGCTTGTATGCTCTGAATGCTGGGTCGTGAGACCCATGTTTGTAATATTTGCTCCTCGGAGCCTAATGAATAAATACTTTGTTTATTAGAGTCTTGTTGTGATGCCATGTTGTATTTGCACATATTGAGCATATTGTGTGTATGTTATTGAAATGCTTGGTATGTGTGGGATCCGACACCTAGTTGTTTACCCTTGGTAGCCTATCTTACAGGGAAATGTCTCCTAGTGCTTCCACTGAGCCTTGGTAGCTTGCTACTGCTCCGGAAGACTTAGGCTGACCGGCATGTGTCCTTCTTCGTTCCTGTGTCTGTCCCTTAGGGGAAATGTCACGCGTTGTTCCTTTAAGTCCTTGTAGCTTGCTACGACTTGGGTTCGTACGTTGATGACCGACACGTTCGTTGCTGGGTCATGTATGCCTGTCTCTGTAATTTAGTGCCACTTTTGGTTTATAACTAGCCTTGTCGGCCCGGGTTCTCTGTCATATGGATGCTAGCGACACTATCATATACGTGAGCCAAAATGCGCAAACGGTCCCGGGCCAGGTAAGGTGGCACCCGTGGGATACCGTGCGTGAGGCCGCAAAGTGATATGGTGTGTTACATGCTAGACCGGTGTGACTTAGGATCGGGGTCCCGACAATGTTTTGAAGTGATATGGTCAAGACGTGCTGAGTTATACATTATTGTCGGTGCAACAAACCTTGGTGTATGTTGCCCGGAATGTACACAGGCACGAGGGCAAGATTGCAACAGCAAGACAAGGACAAGCTGAAGATGTAGCTCTTTGTGAAGACAATGGGAGGATCAAGAAGACCAAGACAAGGCAAAGGAACAATATATCACCAAGGAAAAACCTCCCTTGCCGGACAGGCAAACCCGACCAGGTCGAGGACACGCTGAGGCAAATATCGAGATTCCCCCAGAAGGCTTGCCGGGGCGACAAGGGCGGGTCACCCCGCCAAGACTCCACCGCTCCACCGCACAAAGAATCAGGTCACTTATCAGTGCGGTGTCAAGCCCTCACATGATTAAAAGGTATCCGCCAAGCACGTGGCAGCCACCCAGGAGATGTTTTTCCTCCAAATGACACCCGTCTAGTGGCGTGTCACGTAGATAGAGGGAAAGACAGATAAAGTGGCGTCGCAAGGCTTGTCGGGCTACTCCATGACATGACATTGAGCGGTGCATTTAATGCGCCCTGTCCTGTCTGTAGAGTTAGGCATGAAAACACTGTTGGCCATCCGATCAACCAACAGTGATCAGGTCGTCACTGTGGATTCCCCTTAGACTATAAACGGAGGACCGAGGCGATCTTAGAAAAGATTCGGACCCTTGTATACTCATACGTGCGTAGCCACTCTCCTCGAGGCCACCTTGCCGAGATTGAGTGCTACGGGATCCTCGCACTCCCTCATCCAATCCACTAAAGTAGGGGTAGGGTTTTACATTTAGCAGCTGCCCGAACCTGGGTAAAAATCATCGTGTCACTATTGTCACGTTGTCCTTGTAGCCTCTGATCTTTGTGCAACGTGCCCATCCCCCTCACTGAACCACAAAGGGGACGACGACCCCATAGGTCATTGTGTTTTTCCATGACATCTTTGGCACGCCAGGTAGGAGGAAGTGTTAGCGCGAATCCTAGGTTGAAAGTAGTGCATCAATCTTCATCAATGTCTTCTTCATCGACGGCTCCATCATCCATGGCGCCTAAGAAGAAATCAGGCATGGAAGCATAGCCCTCCACCTCAAAAGCTCCTTCGTAGGCAGCCGCCAATGCCACGGGCGCTGCGACGGCGCTGGGGAATGCTGGTGCCGTGGGGACGTGGCCGGTGCAGGCGGTGTTGTCATCATCTCCCCTGCGGCCGAAGTGGGAGTGGAGGACGCCAGAGGAGGACAACATCACCAACATCCTGATGGTTGTGCTCGCTAAGGAGCGGGCGAACGGATGCAATCTCAGCATCCTCGCCGCGCTAGAGGACACGGTCACAGTGACAATGCCCGCCCTGGTGCAAGCAGTGACCTCCCTGTTGCGCCCATGACGGGTACAGCCGCATGTCGTGTGTCTTCCCTAGAGAAGGGTGACCAAGTCGCTCCACCCAATGGGGATATCAACCCCCAGGCTCATCCTCCTAGTTGCCACGACACCACGGCGGCTAGCTCGCGACGACGGGAACACGAGGACGCCACCAACACTGGCATCACAAGAACCCGAGCAACATCGCATTCTACGTCATCGGCCATGCCAAGCTCCGCTTTGGAAGCCATGGCATGAGCCCTGATCCTGCTGCCATTCCCGCAAGCGGCCAATTAAATGGATGAATGGAGAGCCACCATTCAGAGTTTCGTTGGTTTTGCTAAAGCGGGAGGATCGTTGTGAGCGGTGCCGCCAAGGCAACCGCAAGCAACAACGGCAGACCAAGTTGTTGCCCGCGCTGGAGCGGGCTCCTCGACGGTGTAGTCCGCTCCATGTCCGCCAGCGCACGGGGTCCAGCCGGGACCGCGCAACAAAAAACCGGACGACGTGTCAATGGCTTCATCTGATCCTCGAGCTCATCAAGATCAGTGACGGGTCCTGGAGGATAGGCGGAGGGAAGACGTGCACGTGACCATCGAACGACACCGCGAAACCCATCGCAAGTGTGATAGGCGCAATGGCCCTGACGTCGTTGAGCCCGTTCCCGGTGGGAGCGGGTACCTACGCTTCGAGGTTGGATGCCCCACTTTCAATCGCGAGCTACGATAAGTCTGTTGGCTATATACCCGCACGTTTAAGCCAGAGATACCAGAAAAGTATGATGGAAGATTGAACCCGGCAGAGTTCTTGAGCATCTACACCATCGCTGTTCAAGATGCCGGAGGGAGAGATGATAAGGTGTTCGCCAACTACTTCCCTTTGGCTGTCAAGCCAAATGTGAGGTCCTGGATGATGCACCTGCCCGAGAACTCCATCTCGACGTGGGCTGACCTGTCCAATGAATTTATTGGCGCCTTCACGGGCGTCCATGAAGAGCCGGGATGGCCCGGCGACTTGCAGCTCCTCCCACAGAAGGAAGGGGAAAGCTTGCGGAAGTACATGCAGAGATTCAGCCGGGTGCACAGGACCATCTCCGATATCCACCCAGCAGCTGTGATTGCCGCGTTCCAGCCCAACGTGCGCAACCAGAGGATACGTTCCAAGATGAACATACAGCTCCCCAAAATTGTGAATGAGCTCTTTACCTTGGCGGATAAGTGTGCCTGTGCCGAAGAGGGGTGGAAACATCCCGGAGAGGAAGACGACGTCGAAGTTGATTCAGAAGATGACAACGATGTCGTCGACCAGAGAAATAAGAATAGGAAACGCAATAAGAAGCACAAGGAGAAAACAGTTCTGGCTGTCGAAGGATCTAGCGTCCCTAGTACCGGAAAGAAGGCCAAGTCCGAAGCCCCCGACAATGATGTTGTCGCATGCACTGATAGCCAGGAAGCTGCGGCGGCAGAGAAAGCTGGGAAGGCTGATGGGCCATATTGCAAGATCCATCGCACCAAGGGCCATGATCTCCAAGAGTGTCATTAAGTCGAGCAACTCGTCAAACAGTCGAAGGCGGAGTACGAGAAGCACGACAAGGAGAGAGATGAAGATGGCGCTGGCAGGAAGGGCCAAGGTGGCAAGGGAAGCCGCCCCAGCAAGGTTCGTCGTCATCAAGGGAAACCTGCTAGAGGCCACGACAAGAAGGAATGCAATGACGAGAGCAATGAAGGGGAAGAAGAGAAAACCAGCGAGCGGGAGTTCTAGAAGTCCAATAACGCCCTATGCATTGACGGAGGTGTGTCTTTACATTCCTCTTAGTGCCAGCTTAAATAGTGGGCGCATGAGGTCAATCATGTGGAGCTAGCGGTAGATTCCCGGAAACCACTCAAATGGTCCCGCATGCCCATCATCTTCGACGAAGAGGATCATCTTGACCGCACCACCGAGGTAGGGTGTCTGCTGTTGTTGGTTTCACCAATAATCCGCAATCTCAAAGTCACAAACATGTTAGTGGACGGCGGGGCCGGGTAGAACCTGATTTCCCCCTAGGTCATCAACAAGCCACAGATAACAGAAGAGGAACTCAGGGTTACTTGCACCTTTCAAGGGATCAACCCCGATAGGAGTCGTCCAAAGGGAAACATCACATTTATAGTAACGTTTGGAGGGGAGCTGAACTACCGAACTAAGAGGATCGTGTTCGACGTGGTTGAGCATCCATTGTCGTACAATCGGATACTTGGATGACCAGCCCTGGCAAAATTCTTGACGGTATCCCACTATGCCTAAAAGACCTTGAAGATGCCAGGGCCAATGGTCATCATCTCCATCCCATCAGACAAGAAGGACACAGTCATTTGAATCAACAAGATGTACCGGGAGGCGGTCGCTACCGAGGCTGTGGAAACCCCGGCTCCCGCCAAGAAAAACAAGCAAGAATAGGAGGAAGCTGGACTCCGGCTAGCCTTCACCCGCAGTGCATTCAGAGGCCCCAGGTAAGGAGGTTGTCGGTCACAACTCGACCTCGCCTAGCGAGCCGCACTCTTCCGCTGGACCTTAGGTCTTTGCGATCGAGGCGAGCTCTCTCACGAGTGAGGAAGTGTCGTTGGTCCTAGTTGTCGACCCCAGGCTCCAACTTGGGCCCAGCACATCGTCCACTACCTCCAAACTGGAGAAATTCCCAAAGAGCAAGAAGAAGCTGAAAGATTAGCCCGGAGGGACAGTATGTATCAGTTCATGGACAACACACTATATAGAAGAAGGCCCAACGGTGTGAACTTGAAGTGAATTTGCGGGAAGAAGGAAACGAACTGCTGGCAGAGATACAACAAGGCTTGTGCGTCTCTCATATTGGTTCAAGAGCCTTCGTTGGGAAATATTTCCACAAGGTTTCTACTAGCCCAAGGCCCTCCAAGATGCAATAGAGCTAGTCACTAGATGTGAAGCCTGCCAGTTCCACTCCAGGAATATCCATCAGCCTGCTCAAACACTGGGACAATCCCTTTGTCTTGGCCATTTTCGGTGTGGGACCCGATTTCTTTGGCCCCTACCCCCGTGCTGCCGGGGGTTTGAATACTTGCATCTTCTCACATTCGCACATGGAGGTCTTGAATCCAAGCGTGAATCTTCTCCGTAGAGGCCGCGGTCTTTCGATGGAGTAGAACCACAAGGATGAGCAAGGCTCTATCTCTAAAATGAGCTATCAAAATGCTAACCCTAGAAATGAGGTGGAGGTGGTCTATTTATAGACTTATCCATGAAGGGGTGAGTGGGAGAGGGATACAAGGACAAAGGACCGTGGCTGCGCATAGGTAGTTACCGGACGTCCGGTCGGTGTTGGACGTTCGACGGCTCATGGGAGACCGGCCGTCCGGCGTGCGTCGGAAGTCTGACGCTTCTTCTATGGATAGGTGGCACCTGTCGTCCGGCGGCGTCTGTCGTCTACTCACTCGTACTTGTTGGATGTCCGGTGGTCGTCGGTCGTCCAGCCGCTGTAGGTCTCGTCGGCAGTTCTTCGGGCTGGGTGGAGGGTGGTACGTCAGTCTTCTGGCTGCTATAGACTCCGCAGCTCCGTCTTCTTCTGTCTTCTCTTCCACACTTCCCTCACAGATGGTGTAGGCATTCCTTGCTGCCTGCTCTCCTCATCATCGTACGTCAAGCTTTCGCAACTCAATGCATGCACTCGAGAGGAATGCCAAGTAGTATACCATCCTCGAAGGGGTCAACTGAACACGTGTAAAGGAGATGATTCACCTCTATGTATGAGAAGTAGAGGTCGCACGTGGCACTTGCCAAATGGACTCTTGACATGGTGATGTCCGTAGGATGCTCCGCATCATCCCCTCCCGCTTGGAAAAGATCCGACCTCGGATCGATAACCAAATCACCATGGGATAGAGATGGTGTCGTCGTGTCGACATGGTCGATCACTAAGCACTCATCATCTTGAAGCTCTAAATGGGCACTCTCCACTGTCACATCGTCTAGTCATTCCTTCAAAAGAAGAAAGGACAACAAACACTTGGAAAAACAAATGTGGCTAGCACTAGTGCAAAACCAAGCATTCAAGAGGTGATTCACCCAACAAGTGTCATCATCAAGCATATTATATGGTGTGACAATGGATTATGACATGGCATGTAAGCACATAAATTGAGCAAAATCAAGGACATCATGGAAACAATCATGTAAATGTGAGGTAGTGATGCAAATATGTGTGACAAGAGAATAAGCATTCACCTCAAGATCATAGCAAGCAATCACAAATCGCTCAATGAAAAATCTATGGTAGGCATATGAGTCATTCACAACACCAAATAACATGAAGTGTCTAAACACATGTGTCAAGTGAAAGACAATCCAAGCATAACGTGTACAGGGTGTAGTGAAAATCGAGTGGCACTCAACACAATATAAAGATCAATTGTTCATCACGTGTGAGGCAATCAAGTTAAGCATGTGACAAGCAATGGGACATGGCATATGTGAAGAGATGACATTGTTGCAACCAAGCATATGATAGGAACATGGAATCCAAGAATTGGATGCAACACACAAGGCATATATAACACGAGGCATGGCAATGTGGAGAGAGTGAATGAAAGCAATATCACTAACATGTGCACAATCAAGGGGTCCAAGATGACAAATAAGTCTCATGGTGCAAGCAACACAAGTAGTGTGATCCATAATATTCATGCTCATGGTTTTGGGTTTCTCGAATGAGAAGGACATCACCTTGAAAGCATGTCCTTGTGCATCCTTCACAATGCCGAAGCACAAGCAAGTGCGATGTAGAATCGTCGTGGTAGAAGGTGGTTCGCTCTCAAGAGCTCGAATGGTCAACTCACGTGAAGTGGAAGTCGACACGAAGTCCAAGAATCCTACACATGCACACAACACAAAGAACGTACGCGCATGGTAGATAAACACATCATCCATCACGATGGTTATCTTCTCTTGCACATAACCATTAGAAGCAAAAGTGCATGAATAATATGATGCAACAATGGCTATATTCATGGCACTAGGGATATGGTGCAAAGAGGTAAGACAAGCATGCTTCACAAGAATTATGTCAAAACCTCCAAATAAATGTGAGAACGCTATGGGGGCATTCTCATTATCAAGACTAAAAGCATTGTTGCTATTGGAGATCTTGACCATGGGTGTCCTCAGCGACTACCCTTGGTATTTCAAGAAAATTTGTGGCCGCCTACTACCCCTCGGTCATCTGCTCATCGGGCCACGTCCTAGGGACCCAAACAGGCGGCAGCATCACAGCAAGCAGCTAGCAGGCAGTCCCACGCTCCTCCATCGGGATGCGTGCTGGGGGGGGCCACCACGCAGCTGAGGCATGGCTACAGATGAATACGTCCTTAGAGAATCTACAAGGGTGTGGCTACAGTGAACGTGTACCTTACGGACATCTCCTAAGCGGCGAATTACTGTAGCCATGCTGCTCATGACCAAGCTTCGGTCAGAGGAAGCCACGATCCCACTACCCGTAGACGGCAGGGCCAGCAGGCGGCTGGCCCCACTGGACAGTGGGTAAGTCACAGACCAGCCGCCCCTAGCAGGCGGCCAGGGGAGGCGGCCGTGTGGTAACAGACGGCAAATCCTGCCCTAGAAGTCTGAACCTCATCAAGACGACAAGACAGGGCGTGGCGGCAGTGTACGGCAGGAGACGGCGGCACTGTAGCCACATCCCCCCTGATGAGGCTGTCGTCAGCAGAAGCAAGTCTATAGTAAAAGGCAATCACATGGCCCCGCAGGCGGAGGGCCCCAGCAGACAGGCGGCAGGGCGGACACCAGAAGACGCTGACAGCCGGGGGCCACTCCGTTGATATTACAATTGTACCCCTGGGGGGTAGACCTATATAAACCCCCAGGGTCCTCCATGAGGAGGGGTTGGAAGGTTAGAAGGTTGGAAGATTGAACCCTGAGAAGAAGAAGAAGAAGCAGTTAGAGAGAGAGAAAGAAACCCTAGCAATCACCCCCGATCCCTAGAGCGAAGGTAGTGTGCTAGCCTTGTTCATCTTCCTTCCTCTAGACAACACATCTCGAGGAGCAACCTTTTAGCTACCATAGTTACATTAGTCATGACGCGGAGTCCCCGCAGAGCAGGATTAGGGGTGTTATCTCCTTGGAGAGCCCCGAACCTGGGTAAGATCTGTAGGCGTCCTAAGTTCCACCTTATCCCGCTTCCAGGGCCCGACGACGTTCTATTGTCCCCATGCATGATAAGCCATCCGTTGGCATATGTCGCCCCAAAACCCCGACATTTGGCGCCCACCATGGGCTAAGTGCACCGTCGTCCGGAGACATGTTTTGGACGGGAACTTTGTTCCTCCCTGGCGAGAGCAGCCAGCCCCGCACGCCTATAGGCATGGAGACCGGGATGCTTTGCGGCGCTGAGGCCGCATGCGCCGCGTGCGGACTCGCCGACCTTCTCGGCGGCATCCGCATTCATCACGAGCCCTCTCCGACGCCCGAGCCAGTGGCGCCGGAGAGCTGCCTCGTCGAGCTCCTCGACAAGGTCCACATCGTCAACAAGCGCGCCTCCGACGTGGAGTCAGTGGGCTCTTCTGACCCACCAGTGGACATGATCATCGACCTCGGCGCAGAGCCTGTCGATTCCTTCCCTAAGCAAGTGGTGGTCATCGACGAACCCCTCCCCGCTCCAACGACCAGCAGCGCCATTAGCACCGTCACGGAGGTGCTCGTCACCAACCACGACGCACCGTACGGCGAGGCGGATCAAGACCCGCTCGAGGCCGCTCTGCAGCACCTCACTGCTCCTATTGCGGTGGGGGAAGACGGCGCGGCATTGGAGGCGCTCCGCGTCTCGCTCCTCGATAGCGCCAACAACCTGGCTGCTTCCCGACGCCTCACTGAAGCCTACCGCCGCGAGATGGACCGTGCCATTTGCGGCATGCCGGCTGCTGGCGAGCCTAGCCGGGCTGGCGCCGTCCGCGATCGCGGCGGGCTGCTAGCGGACATGCAGGGGGTCCCGCGGCCTGTGTACCTCACTCCATCGGAGAACATAAGGGCTGCCCAGGCGGCAGTCGATGAGATGGGCCACTTGGAGGGAGACGAGCTTCGTTGCGTGACTCAGCGCGCCCGCCAGCTCCTCGATGCTGCCGCCACGCAGCAGGAGGCCGGTCGCCAGGTATCAGAGGCTGGCGCGCATGCTAGCTACTGCCCTCTTCGGCGGGAGCAAGGAGCCACGTCTCGCTCTCCAACAGTCGGCGCCCCCAGCCGGCGAGACTCAGAGCTGGCTGCTAGCCGTAGCCGACAGACTCGTATCACCATTGAGCGCGACGAAGACGGCCGTCCAAGGGCTGTAGAGCGGCGAGGGGAACATCCGCCTGTCATATCCCTAGTCAGTGCTTACAATTAGGACTAGCTAGAGTGTGCATCATGTTTACTTTACACAGAAACTTGAAATGGGATTGATAGAAACCCCAGCACCCCTCTTCTATCAACTAGGGTTTGATAAAATCTTTTCCAATGTACCCAAAATGCCCTTCAAAAATGGTCATCATCTTTGCCTTGGTCTTAAACCTCTGCCAAAAATGGTGCACAATTTTCTAGGACATTCAAAGGTCTCTGGATTAATTCATATGGTATTTTCATTTGGGCATTTAAATGCTATAAAATATTTTATGTGCCCAAATAATCCTAAACTGAAATGTTCCATGTTGGTTATATACCAAACAGTGGGCATGAGCAGTTTGGTGATCTTTGAAAGTGCCTAAGCATTTTTAGAAAAGCCACAAAGTTGCAAAAGAAATGAAACAGAAAGAAAATAGAAAAAAGAGGATGAAACAGAGTTTTACGTGAGCCCACTTACCTGCCTAGTCCAGACGGCCCAGCCCACCAGGGGCATGCCCGTCTTCTACCCCGTGCGAGCGCACGAAGCAGCTCGGTGGCGAGCGCCGCCGATGCGCCGGCCACCTCCTGCCTGCCTGGCTACTCCCCCGACGCCCTGGACACCCCTAGGCGACGCCACGCACCCCCCTGGAGCCTCTCTCACTCTCCCCCGTGTCTTCTCCCTCCTCTCTCCCCTCCGTCGAGCTCCACCGAGCGAGCTCGTCGCCGCCCATCGCTGCTACCGCGCCCTAAGCCACCCCCTCGCCTCCCCGACGCACCCATTAGCTCCGCCACATCGTCCTGGAGCTCCCCACTGACGCACACGACGCCAAAAGCCCTGCAACGCCATCCACACCATCGTATTCAACCTTCAGCACCGGAGATCGCCGCCGCTCGTACGTCGCCGTACGACCTTCCCCGAGCTCGCTTCGACGCCCTCTCCGACGGCTGTGAGCTCACTCTTCGAAACCCCCCTTCCCCGGGCTCGATTACGCCTTGTAGCCGCCGCCCCCTTGCTGACCGAAGCTCACCGCCGCTGGCCAACTCGCCGCCGTGGCCACAGGCGCTGTGCCTCGCAGCCGAGCACGCCACTAGGACCAGTAGCTCACCAGCAAGCTAACGCCACCCCTAACTCCTCCCGTGCACCACAACGCCGTTCCGGCCAACTCCGTGCGAGCGCCGCCGCGGACGAGCTCGTCGCCGTCAACTCCGGCGACCAATCGACCAACCAGTGGCACCGTTGGATGCGGTGCATCACCGGGTGCACATAGAACCCATCCGCGCAACAAATGGTCGCTGGAACAGAGATTCCGGCGTGTCACCGCCGTGCGAAATGGTCGCCGCCGGCCAAACTCCGGCGGGCTGACGTGGCCTGTTAATTAGGAACTAATGGTGATTGGTTTAACCACCACAGTCACTGACAGTGGGCCCCATCGCTTAGTCAAACCCAGTCAACTCCAGTTTTGACCGGGATTAGCCCCAAAGACACTGACATGAGGGACCCACCAGTCAGGTTTGACCTGGACCAGGTCTGTTGACTTGCTGACGTCAGCATGATGTCATGCTGATGCAGTAAAGGATTATCTAGGATTATTTGATTTAAAAACAATTCAGGAAATTCCAGAAAATGCTTTAAACTTCAAAAATCATATAAATTCAACAGTAGCTCAGATGGAAAAGATTTATATATGAAAATTGATCAGAAAAATCTAATCTTTCCAATGGCACAGGTTTCATGCATGTTTGAGCAAGTTAACCTTGCTATATAAATTAAAACATGATAATGCACTTAAATAAATAATAGTTTGGGTTTCAATTTGAATCTTTGATTCAAATGGGTTCAAACCCTTCTGTTATAGATGCATTAGCCCAAAACACATGCATCTTGCCATATCATGAGCATGCATCATATTGTTGCATCTGTTTTCTTTTGATTGTTTCGCCGATGTTCTCCGTGTTAGGTCCCGCCCCCGAGGATACTTCTGCGTATCCAACTGAAGAGCAGTACCCGACAACCACTCTGTCAGACAAGCAATCATTGATCATTCCGATACGAACCCATCTTCTCGCTCCTGCTCTCTTTTGCTGCATTAAGGCAACAACGTGTGAACTGCTACTTGGTGCGGTAGTTAAACCCTATTCCCTTGCATGACCTGTCATTGCCACAGTAAATAGTTGAAACCCACTAGCATGTGTAGGAGTTGATTGAGCCATGTGATGTGTGATCCACCATGCTATTTTTTTATGTTGCCTTCTATGCTTAGAGTTGTGTCAGGTCTGGTTCATCTGGGTGATGGATTAGAGTGAAATGATCATACTTGGTAAAGAGAGGGAGGTGTGGAACATGTTTGGTAAAGGTATCGATGAAAGGCCATGTAGGAGTACGTGGTGGGTTGTTTCATTGGAACCGTCCATAGGACCCGAGATCTGTATGTGTGATTCAAGTTACAGTTACTACCACGCATTGGGCTCCGGGCGCTCCAAGCCCTCTCGACTTATTAACTGCCCTTGATCTCTGTCCAGGAGTTGAAACAAGTTTCTGGTGTTTGTAGTTTACTGGTGGTCGTGCACAGCGTTGACCCTCGGGGTGGGCCGTGATGCGACAGGTACATGGCACGGTGTACCGGTTGCCAGTTTGGTGACTCGGGAACCCCGTACACATCGTTTGGGGCCGTGAGCGACACCCTGGCCGGATCTCCCCACGGATGGAACCCAAATAGGCGATAAACCTGGACGAGAGACTTGTGTAGTTAGTCAGGTCGTGGCCGACACCCTCACTGGGCTTCTGCTTGAAGGTTGCCGAGTACATGTCGAGTAAACGGCGATAAGTGGTGGAAGCGTGTGTGAAGAAGTACACCCCTGTAGGGTTACCAATCTATTCGAATAGCCGTTGTTTGCGGTACGGACTACTTGGTTACTCTTACAGTTCATAAATAAGTTGATGGATACTACTAAAAGCCTCAAGACAAGTGTGAGTGCCGTGGATGGCCCTTCCGTAGGATGACGGAAGAGGATCCTCGGTGTTGTATTGTTGTGGTGACTAGAGGACTCGTGTACGTAGTATTATCTTGCAATCTGTTGAGAGTCGTAGTATAGGTTAGCCAAGAGTCAAAGCTGGCTTTCTGCTATGAACTCCACTACCCCTGTTGATAATGTTGCATGTATGATATGTTCTGTTGTAAGACTTGTTGAGTACCTTTGTACTCATGTTTGCTTAATAACTGTTGCAGAGGAGAACCCTGCCCCTTCTGATGGGTTCTACATAGACATTGACGTCGACGGGTAGCTTGCTACCCAGACGGAGTTCCTGAGCTTTTTAAGGGCCTTGTAGATAGTCAGGCTACATCAAGCCTGTTTTATTTTCCAAATTGTCTGTACTCAGACATGTTAGCTTCCGCTTGTGCTTGTATGATTGTATGACTTGAGTGTTTGGTCATGTGACCCCTACCTGTATGGATATGTTATGTATGGCTCTTCGGAGCCACTTAAATAAAGTACTTTGAATCATAGAGTTTTGTTGTGATGCAATGTTGTATTTGCACATATTGAGCATATTGTGTGTATGATTGAAATGCTTGGTATGTGTGGGATTCGACACCTAGTTGTTTTCCTTTGGTAGCCTACCTTACAGGGAAATGCCTCCTAGTGATTCCAATGGGCCTTGGTAGCTTGCTACTGCTCGGAACACGTAGGCTGGCCGGCATGTGTCCTTCTTCGTTCATGTGTCTGTCCCTTAGGGGAAATGTCACGCGTTGTTCCTTTAAGTCCATGTAGCTTGCTACGACTTGGGTTCATACGTTGATGACCGACACGTTCGTTGCTGGGTCATGGATGCCTGTCTCTATAATTTAGTGCCACTTTTGGTTTATAACTAGCCATGTCGGCCCGGGTTCTCTGTCATGTGGATGCTAGCGACACTGTCATATACGTGTGCCAAAATGCGCAAACGGTCCCGGGCTAGGTAAGGTGGCACCCGTGGGGATACCGTGCGTGAAGCCGCAAAGTGACATGACGTGTTACAGGATAGATCGGTGTGACTTAAGATCGGGGTCCTGACAGTGTTGGCATCAGAGCCGGACTGCCTGTAGGTTTCTCAAGCCAAAATGGTCGATGTTGAGTCTAGAAAAATTCTTAGTTATATGTAGGGGAATTGATTGTGGAAGGGAACGTAAGGCTCTTTTACTTCTTTACCTTATGCCCTTCTGATCTGAGTCAGCCTATTCTTTCTACGGGGGTTTAGGACTAGGCCTTTCATCCTTACTAGGTTCACGTGTTACTAATCCGTAGACTCTTAGGATTGTTGGTTTCAAGCCTCAGTTCAGTTTCTACCCTTCTAGTATGATGATTAGTTGGACCCGAAACCTTGATATGATGTTGTTGAGTGGCTATGCTATCATTTGTATGATGTCTCAAAATCTTTTTTGAGCATTTACAGTTGTTATGCTGCCCGATTTCTTCCAGAAATACTAATGCCTTTGCATTACTTCATGTTTCAGATGTCTGGCCGCACACCTCACCAAGTGGTTCGTTTGACTCGGTGCATTAATGTGCCCAGTCAGACGGCCATGCTAGTTCATGTGTTGACTGAGACCGGCTACCGCTGGTATCCTGAGTACACCGTGGAGGAACAGTACCGGGATTTCAATCAGAGTCAGTATTTCTGCACAGTCCGGATATACCCCTCATATGCCGGAGCTAACGACCCCATCCATTGGTCTTATGGACTCGGGGTTACTATCGAGATGGCAGTGCAGGATGCCGCTTATTCGATGATGACCATCATCCGGGCTAGGCATGCCCTATTGCTGAACACTGAGTTCTGTTACATGCCAGCCTCCCTTCCTGGAGAGGAAGGCTACTACACTTGTCTGTATACTGATGCTGCTCATGAGGAGCCACTACTTCAGACTACTGTATAGATGCTGGAGGATAGGGACCGTGAGGTCCGTGCCCTCCGGATGGAGCTGTATAACACTCGAGCCGCCCACTGGACTACTTTGACACGGCTTGCACCTGCTGTGCTCGCCGGATATCTGGATATGCGGGATTTGTACCTCGTGCAGACTCGTCTGCCTGATCGTATGGATTGGCGTGACGTTGGGGGTATTACACCTCCACGTGGGCGTCGGTTACCACCAGCATCAGGCCCGAGGCCACATCCATGTCCCTATGGTCCACAGCCTTCGAGTGCTCGAGAGTTTCAAGATCCATCTGTTCCACTTCCAGGCTACGGTGGTAATCTTTACGAAGATTACTACGGGAATGTCTGAGCTAGACCGTGGCAGTAGTAGTATCGTAGTAGTTGTATCTCCACAGTCCTGCGTGTCTTGTGGAATATGACTTAGCTAGTACTGAGTCCCGGAGGTGTAGTTAAATAATGTATAGGAGCTTGGAATGCCTCTGATGAGATGTATCGTCTTTCACCGCAGTTGTACTTTAGCCTTGGCTTGTACTAAACTATGTACGGTGTGTATGACCACTGGTGTATATATGGCAGTTTCTATATTACCATGTCGTACGGATGAACATCTCTGCATTCCGTGTCATCCATTACATTCTGCACTCCTATGTTAAGTTTTTGCCATCCTTGTCTAAACCGTTGTTTTGTTTTCCTAGGATGGTCAACACTCGCAGCACTCCTGCTGCTCAGGAGCATGGTGAGGCTAGTGGGGCTAGAGATGAGAATCTGCCCCAGCCACCCTCCTTGGCTGAAGTTATGCTCGAGGCAGAATGAAACAAGAGAGAGACCAACCGTCTGCTAGAATGCATAGAACAGAACACTGGGTTTCGTCAGAGGAATGACGTGGTGTCAATCAGTGACATTATCAAGATGTGCCCACCGAAGTTCCATCACTCCACTGAACCTCTGGATGCGGATGACTGGCTTTGTAGTATCACCCACAAGCTACACTCTGCCCGTGTGGCCAAAGCTGACAAGGTTATCTACGCCGCCTACCATCTTGAGGGCCCAGCCTGTCTATGGTGGGAAAACTTTGAGGCTATGCGTCCCACTGGCCAAATCACTACTTGGGCTGAGTTCAGTGAGGCATTCCGTGAACATCACATTCCGGAAGGTCTCATGGATCGCAAGCGGGAGGAATTCTGCAATTTCACCCAGGGTCGGTTAACAGTGGATGGCTATAGTCGTGAGTTTGGCAACTTGGCACGCTATGCACCTGAGGAAGTATCCACCGCTGCCAAGAAGCAGGCGAGGTTCCGTAAGGGACTCAGCCCCGAACTTCGCCGAGATCTACGTCTGCACGAGTGCACCTTCTTCCAGAAGTTGGTGAACAAAGCTATCAGTGCTGAGACGGGCCAGACTGATTTTGAAGCCACATGCAAGCATCCTCGTGATTTTGGTTCCTCATCCGGCTCTGGCTCTCACAAGCGCCGTGTGTGGGTTCCTAACACTGCTCTGCCACCCAAGTACACACCGAGGCCAACCTATGGGGCGCCTCGCCCAACTCAACAGTATGCACCTGCCAAGACTTATGGAGGACCACCTACCAACTTTGCTCCATGCACTGGCATAGTGACATGCTTGAAGTGTGGAGAACCGGGGCACTACATGCGTGAGTGTCCCCAGAACCAGCCAGGAAAGCCCGTTGGCCGTGGTAAGCCAACCGGCAAGGTGAATTATGTCAAGCCAATCCCCACTGCACGTGGTCATATCAACTACGTCTCTAATGAGGAAGCTTATGAGGATCCTAACGTCGTCCTTGGTACGCTTCTCGTTAAGTGCCATCCGGCATCTGTTCTTTTCGATACTAGAGCATCTCATTCGTTCATATCTGAGAGCTATGCTCGAATGCACAACATGACTTTTTGCGACATGCCTACTTCCATGGTTATTCAAACTCCTGGTTCAAAGTGGCAAACCTCTAGGGTAAGCCATGGAAATGATATTCTTGTCGATAGACTTGTTTTCCTAGCATCACTAATCGCTCTCAAGTCCTCGGACATAAACATCATCTTGGGTATGGACTGGATGACAACTCATTACGCCAAGATTGATTGCTACACTAGGACCGTTCAACTTACACACCCATCCGGCAAGACAGACAATGTCTTGACCCGAATGGCCGAGCTTCAGCTCTACTCCCTTAATGCCATCCCTCTACCAGAACTCAAAGATATTCCGGTAGTCCGTGACTTTCCGGATGTTTTTCCAGAAGAACTGCCAGGTGTTCCACCTGACAGAGATGTCGAGTTCGTGATAGATCTTATTCCTGGAACTGTCCCAATCTCTAGGAGACCTTATAAGATGGCACCCCTAGAATTAGCTGAGCTTAAGAAACAACTCGATGAGTCCTTGAAAAAGGGTTTCATCCGTCCTAGTTCTTCCCCTTGGGCTTGTCCCGTCCTCTTCGTCAAGAAGAAGGATGGAACAGAACGGATGGTTGTAGATTACCAACCTGTCAATCTGGTCACCATAAAGAACAAGTATCCGCTCCCCAGGATCAACGACCTGTATGATCAGCTCGCTGGATCCTCAGTCTTTTCCAAAATGGATTTGAGGTTGGGCTACCATCAAATCAAAATCAAGAATGGGGACATTCCCAAGACGGCTTTTGTTACCCGTTATGGCCAATACGAGTACACCGTCATGTCCTTCGGGTTAACCAATGCCCCAGCCACTTTCTCGCGGCTAATGAATTCTATATTCATGGAGTACTTGGATAAATTCGTCGTAGTATACCTCGATGATATACTCATCTACTCCAAGAACAAGAAAGATCACGCCGAGCATCTAAGGCTGGTATTGACGAAACTTCGAGAGCACCGCCTTTATGCCAAATTCTCTAAATGTGAATTCTGGTTGCCGGAAGTGACCTATCTAGGCCATGTGATCTCTGGTAAGGGTATTGCCATCAATCCCGAGCGAGTTCAAGCCGTCCTTGATTGGACCCCCCCTGAATCGGTCAAGCAAGTTAGGAGTTTTCTTGGCTTAGCAAGCTATTGCCGACGCTTCGTCGAGAATTTCTCCAAGGTTGCTAAACCTCTAACTGAACTCCTCAAGAAAGATAAAAAGTTTGAGTGGACCCCATAGTGCGAGTCCAGCTTTCAGGAACTGAAAAGACGCCTGACATCTGCGCCCGTACTCATACCACCAGACTTTTCTAAGGATTTTATTATCTACTGCGATGCCTCACGACAGGGACTAGGTTGCATACTCATGCAAGATCGTCAAGTTATCGCATACGCATCTCGACAGTTGCGTCCACATGAGGATAACTATCCTACACATGATCTAGAGCTTGCAGCTGTAGTCCACACACTCAAAACATGGCGACATTACCTTCTTGGTAATCGTTGTGAAATTTTCACTGATCATCAAAGCCTAAAATACATCTTCACCCAACCGGATTTGAATCTCAGGCAAAGACATTGGGTTGAGTTGCTCACAGATTACGACTTAGGAATCACTTACACCCCTAGGATGGACAATGTCATGGCTGACGCACTAGGTCGTAAGTCATATTGTAACAACTTGATGTTACAACAAGGGCAACCACTTCTCCACGAGGAATTTCGTAAGCTTAACCTTCATATCGTTCCTCGAGGATTCCTTTCCACTTTGGTGGCAAAACCTACCCTTACGGATCAAATCATAGCTGCCCAGAAGCAAGATACAGGGATTTCCCGAATTAAGAGAAACATTCACAAAGGAGTTGCAGGTTGTTTCTCCATTGATAACAGAGGTGTTGTTTCCTTCGAGAACCGTTTAGTGGTTCCCAAGAACCAACATCTACGACAGTTAATCCTTAAGGAGGCTCATGAATCTCCTCTCACGATTCATCCCGGTAGTACCAAAATGTATCAGGACCTACGTCAGAGGTTCTGGTGGACTAGGATGAAGAGAGAAATCACTCAATTCATTGCTAACTGCGACGTTTGTCGTCGAGTCAAAGTAGAGCATCAACGGCCTGCTGGCACCCTTCAAACTTTAGCTATTCCCGAATGGAAATGGGACAAGATCAATATGGACTTCATTACCGGGTTTCCCAGGACCAGGAAAGGGAATAATGCTATCTTCGTCATTATCGACTACCTCTCCAAAGTAGCCCACTTTCTTCCTGTTCGAGAGAGTATAACCGCTAGCCAGCTAGCAGACTTGTATATCTCTCGGATAGTATCACTTCATGGTGTGCCATTGGAGATTAACTCAGACCGTGGAAGTCTTTTCACTTCACGAATTTGGGAAAGTTTCTAGAATGCTATGGGGACTCATCTCTCTTTCAGCACCGCCTTTCATCCACAGTCAAGTGGTCAAGTGGAACGAGTCAATCAAATTCTGGAAGATATGCTTCGAGCCTCTGTCATCTCTTTCGGTATGGATTGGGAGAAGTGTCTTCCATTTGCCGAATTCGCTTATAACAATAGTTATCAAGCCAGCTTGGGCAAGGCTCCCTTCGAAGTTCTATATGGACGAAGATGTCGAACACCTCTTAACTAGTCAGAAACCGGGGAAAGACAATTCTTTGGTTCGGATATGATCCAGGAAGCCGAAGAGCAAGTTCGCATCGTTCGTGAGAAATTGAAAACAGCCCGGTCTCGCCAGAAGAGCCAATATGATAGTCATCATAAGGCTGTGACTTTTGAAGTTGGCGATAAGGCTTACCTTCGGGTTACTCCTCTTAAGGGAACCCATCGCTTCGGTATCAAAGGCAAATTGGCTCCTCGTTACATCGGTCCTTTTTGCATTCTTGCCAAACGAGGAGAAGTTGCCTACCAATTGGAACTACCTCCGCACCTTTCTAGAGTTCATGATATCTTCCACGTATCTCAACTCAGGCGTTGCTTCTGGGATCCTATCCGCGGAGTGGACCACGAAAGGCTTGATCTCCAGGACAATCTCACATATCGAGAATACCCCCGTTCGTATTCGTGATCAAACCGAGCGTACCACTCGACGTCGTAATATCAAGTTTCTCAAGGTTCAATGGTCACATCATTCCGAGAGTGAAGCTACTTGGGAAAGGGAGGATCGTCTTCGAATTGAGTACCCCACCCTCTTTTCGGAGGAACCCGAATCTCGGGACGCGATTCTTTTGAGTGGGGGTGAGTTGTCACATACCTGGTCAGTGCTTGCATTAGGACTACCTAGAGTGTGCATCATGTTTACTTTCCACAGAAACTTGAAATGGGAACGACAGAAACCCCAACACCCCTCTTCTAACAACTAGGGTTTGATAAAATCTTTTCCAATGTACTCAAAATGCCCTTCAACAATGTTCATCATCTTTGCCTTGGTCATAAACCTCTGCCAAAAATGGTGCACAATTTTCTAGGTCATTCAAAGGTATAAAATATTTGGGCATTTGCATTGGGCATTTAAATGCTATAAAATATTTTATGTGCCCAAATAATCCTAAACTGAAATGTTCCATGTTGGTTATATACCAAACAGTGGGCATGAACCAGTTTGGTGATCTTTGAAAGTGCCTAAGCATTTTTAGAAAAGCCACAAAGTTGCAAAAGAAATGAAACAGAAAGAAAATAGGAAAAAGGAAGAAGGAGAGCTTTACCTGAGCCCACTTACCTGCCTGGCCCAGACGGCCCAGCCCACCAGGGGCATGCCCGTCTTCTACCCCATGCCAGCGCACGAAGCAGCTCGGTGGCGAGCGCCGCCGACGCGCCGGCCACCTCCTGCCTGCCTGGGTACTCCCCCGACGCCCTGGACGCCCCTAGGCGACGCCATGCACCCCCCTGGCGCCTCTCTCACTCTCCCCCGTGTCTTCCCCCTCTTCTCTCCCCTCTGCCGAGCTGGCCCAGACGGCCCAGCCCACCAGGGGCATGCCCGTCTTCTACCCCATGCCAGCGCACGAAGCAGCTCGGTGGCGAGCGCCGCCGACGCGCCGGCCACCTCCTGC